>CM033793.1:6190967-6790967 GCA_019656835.1 Rhododendron ovatum | reverse complement strand
GAGTAGGGTTTGATGAAGGTGGGCGGTTATGGAGGAGAAAAGAGATGGAGGGGTGTTTGGAAGTGAAAGGTCAAACCCCGATCTATTTTTTAAAAACCCAAATTTTCAAACCGTATCGATACGCAGTTACCGTATCGATACCGAGGCTGTTTCCCTTAAACTCTGTAAGTTACCCGTATCGACACTCCTAAAATTCGTATCGATATGCTGAAGCCTGCAAATGCATAACCCACTGTTTTAATGAAGTATCGATACTCCATGAACCATATCGATACGGGTCTGTCTCCCCTGCATTCCTCCATTTCCAACCCTTTTTGCCAATGCCAATACCTATATGCACCTCACACACACCCAAAACGTCACCCGGAGCCTTAAGAACTTGTCAATCAGCCGTTGAGAAGCAATCCAATCCAACCAAACATCCAGCTTCCTAAGGTTAAGAGTAGGAACAACTCGGCCTTGGCTTTTTAATAAGGACAATGAGACTCGTATGTGGTTTTATCATGCAAAAAAAAAATTGCCTTGTATCATATCCTAAGTGAGCCATAGATTCCAAATTGATTCAAAATAAACAACAAACACACATAGGTATGAACATGAGATGACCTACCCATCTACGAACGTAAGGAGAAAAAATAGGGGATATGGGAAAAACTTGACCAAAACATACTCAAACATCGTGAATTCCACCCTTGGTCCATTCATGCAAGTTGCGAAATACAAAATTTGCGTTAACGAACTCTTGCGAATAACACTTCATGAGCACGTGCCAAATTATTTTAATCCACTAATTTTGTAATAACGGAAGGATTACCTACTAAAAACAAAAAAAAAATTACGAACAAAATTTTTTACAATTTTATGATATAGCATAAAGAGATATATAGCATAAATATATGCCTCCCCCTAACTTGAAATATGCTATGCCCTCATAGCATGGAGAACAACAATAGGGAAAAAGGAACAAAAGATCATACCAACGGGGGAATGTCAACCCCCTTATACCTCGACCAAATTGGAGGCTTTTGCGTCACCGGCTCTTTTCGTCATCCGAACGGCTTTCAAGGTCAACTCCTTCGGCTCTTCCAACAGAACCACAACTAGTCACACAGGATCATGGCCAAAGCTTTATTAGACTAATAACCGCGACATGTAATCGCACCCATGCTTAGGGCTCCTGAATGCCTCAATCACTCCGATGTTAGATCCAAACCACCTAGGCTGGTGTGGTAGCACGTACACCCTGCAAAAGACTTAAGCTCTAACTACCTACTAAAGGCCAAATGACATTAGAACCGCCCGACTCATGTTATCCGGGCATCAAGAAATACATTTAAAAAGAAAAACAACAAAGAACACCTCTCGATTTTCATGCAATCTCACGAGTCATACTTTTCTTCCCGAGTCTCACCGAAGAGATAAGACAAGGGTGGCTATACTAGACCATCAAATTTGTTACATCATGCCCGAAGTAAAATTCACTGCTTGATCTCGCCAAGCAATTAAGCCCAGCGCTCCCTATGATCAAAACAAAATGAGACGAGACAGAGCTTAATGCCAAAGCACGGGAATATTAAGCTACACCCAAAGACCTAAATTGCCCCCGATAGGGACATATCTGGGGAGCATGGATCGTTAATGGTAAACTACAACAAAAAAGGACTAATAAAAGCCTGATACAATGATGCATTGGTGAAATCTTCTGGTGAGGAAATCCTAAAACATGATAAAGAAGCATAAAACAAGTATTTACAAATGTACAAATGTACAAAAATTTAACATCAGAACTCGGAGCGTCCAAGTCACAGCTGGACTCCGCCAAACAATAAAGTCCAGCATCCCCTAAGATCGTAACCAGACAGGCACAAGATAGAGCCAAGTGCGGTAATGGAGCACGGGAATATCAAGGCCTAACCTAAGATCTATACCGCCCCCGTTGGGGCTAATCTGGAAGACGTGAGTGGTGCACTATGAATTACTCCTATCAGAAAAGTTAATGAAAGCCCTATGTCACTGATATTAAAATTGCCCTTACTAACCGGAGCTGGGCACACGATCCTTTTTTTTAGTAGTGGCGTGCGGAGCTACATATACCTAAGTCAATAGAGGGTACTCCCTACCCGAGGGCCGGGTCCGACAAACAGTTAAGTTCAACGGTTACGCTTTCGCTCCCCGTGCAGACTAATGGAACACAAATCTAGGCCAATGGGCCATTCGTGTAAACTGGATCGGCCAAAATCTCATCGGGCTCACCAATTTCGAAGCCACCAACGAAAGGCTTAAGCCTTTGTCCGTTCACCTTAAAGAAGAACCATTACTCATGCTTGCTACTTCGATCGCCCCGTGAGGGAAAACAGTTTCGACAACATAAGGACCGGCCCAACGTGAGTGCAATTTACCGGGATGCAAATGCAAACGAGAATTATACAACAGTACTTTCTGACCGGGCTCAAAGTTTTTAATCACAATGTTCTTATCATGCTTGGCTTTGATTTTAGATTTGTAAGCACTAGAATGGTTATAAGCATTGTACCTCATCTCCTCGAGTTCCGTCAATTGAAGCTTTCGGCGGGCACTGGCCTTAGCCATATTGAAATTGAGCTTCTTGATCGCCCAATACACCTTATGCTCAAGCTCCATTGGTAAGTGGCATGCTTTCCCGTAGACAAGCCGGTAAGGTGACATCCCCAAAATTGTCTTATAAGCAATACGGTAAGCCCACAAGGCATCGATCAAATGTGTTGACCAATCCTTACGGGTAGGATTAACCGTCTTCTCCAAGATGTTCTTGATCTCCCGATTTGCCAACTCCACTTGGCCATTGGTTTACGGGTGGTAAGCCATTGAAACTTTGTGAATAATTGCATACTTCTTCAGTAATGCGGCAATGGATCGATTGCAAAAATTTGAACCTTGATCACTGATGATAGCCCGTGGCATTCCAAACCTCGACATATATTGTCCCGCAGAAATTCCACCACAATAGAATGATCGTTTGTGCGCGTAGGAATCGCCTCAACCCATTTGCTTACGTAATCAACTGCCAATAATATGTAGAGGTACCCGAAAGATGACAGAAAAGGACCCATGAAGTCGATACCGCAACAATCGAAAACTTCAATGATTAAGATAGGGGTAAGAGGCATTTCATTGCCTTGCGTCACACACCCCAGGAGTTGACACCGAGCACAACCCCTGCAAAAGGCAAATGTGTCCTTATACAAATTTGGCCAATAAAACCCACTTTGTAAAATCTTCGCGGCGGTCTTTTTGAACGAGAAGTGGCCGCTGCAAGCTTCCGTATGGCAAAATTTGATCACACTCTGTTGTTCGGAGTCGGGCACACACCGTCGGACGAGTTGGTCGGCAAAATACTTGAAAAGATACGGGTCGTCAAAGGAGAACCATTTCACCTCCGCCAAAAATTGATGTTTCTCTTGCATATTCCAATGAGCGGGCATCAAGCTGGTCGCTAAGTAGTTCACAATATCCGCATACCATGGAACCGTGGTGATTGAAAATAGTTGCTCATCGGGAAAAGAATCGCCGATTGGAAGATGTAATGTCCGATCACCCGATACCCGAAAATGGGGTGGAAAACCCGCCCGGCCCCGTTTGGGGCGGGGCGGGTACGATTGTCATCCCTAATTGCACCACACACACTTTACAGAACCCAATCGCGGGTGTCCAAAAGTGTTTTGGACGGTCTGGATTGATAGTTAATTTTGACTAGTAAAATCAAAATTTGATAACATAGCTCAACTATTGATTGCCAAAATAGACGGGTGAGATTGTGCGGAGCCATGAATAACCTAGTCACGGCTTCTCCGTGAATAAGTTTCTCTCTTCATAGATATGTAGCAATTAGTAACTATCACTCCGTCAAGAGCACTTTGCCGATGATGGGGTTACCTTCGACAATAAAATCATTTCATCATCAACGTATTTCTTACTCTTCAACAAAAAAAGACATGGTTCTCAATATTCATTATTCTATTGAAATGACGTGCATCCTAATTTTGGAGTACTATATATTTATTTTTGGGTATCCAAAAGTGTTTTGCACAGTCTAGATTGAAAATCAATTTTGACTAGTAAAATCAATAAAAAATTAGGCTAGGGTCCACTATAGCATGTTTCTAACTCACTAGGTTCACTGATCAAGTTTCTAACCCACTAAGACCACTAATATGTATTTGGTAAGGCATAAAGTCCACTACATTTAAAAAGAGAATTATTGCCTGACAGAATTACCCTTCCATTCAAATCCCATCAATTTAGCTCATTATCCTTCCATTATCCCTTCTATTTTTGAAATCAAAATCCCATCAATTTAGACCATTATCCTCCCATTATCCCTTCTAGTTTTGCAAATCATGCCAATCACGGGTATCTCTCTCTCTCTTGTCTCTCTCTATTTGGAATGTTGATCACGCCAATCACGGATATATTGATCTTGATATAGTTTCGTATGTAACGTTGTTGTACTTATATAACGTTATATAACAGTCGAAGATTCTCCTTTTCTGATACACTATATATATAACGTTATTGTACATATATAACGTTATATATTCTCCTTTTTGAGAGTTACATATATCTTTGTAACGTTGTACAAATTTTGATATATGACCATGTATTTTGATTATTTGATTTTTTTATTACTAAATAAAAATATAAGGTTATAATTCTGCTTTTCATCAATCACTTATTGATTTGGTCCGCGCAGCGGCCTCTTTGACTTGCTTCTGATATATTTGGAATTTTCTGAATAAATATATAAGGTTATATAACCTGTATCATCATATAACCATATTAAAAAGCATACCACGTAGAACCATCTATTCACACACAGTTTAACCAACATTGATATATACTGTCAATCAACATTGATATAACCATATATACTATCAATCAAATTCCTAACTTAATTCAACCATACCATACACCAACCTATCAAATATATATAACCATATATACCCAGCATTTACTTTTCGTTTTCTAAGAAACATATAGAATGGATCGAATCAAACGGAGGAGATTGACGGCAATGGGGATGAACTGAAGGGTTTCGACGGCGACGAGGATGCAGAATGACGGAGATGAATCGAACGAAATCGGAGATTGATCGACGGCGACGAGGATGTGAAACAAAGGTGAACAACTACGAGGAGAATTTGACGACGATGGAGAAATAAAGCTGAACAACTGTGACGAGCGCGACGGCGTCCGACCAAAACGAAGGGCAACAACGGCGACTATTGGTGAACGAGATCGACTGTTGGTGGATGATGGAGATCATTTGAAGACGACGACAAAGAACGCCGACGACAACAGAAGATGGAACGGAGGAGCAAACCGTCTCCATTTTTTTCCTCTCAGCCTGGTTTGTTTTGGAAATGGGGGGAGGGGGGGAAGGGGCTAGAGGGGGGGAGGGGTTTTATAATGGGGACTGAATTTTTCGGATAGAAATTTTTTGAAATGGCTAAAAAAATGGGGCAAAACATTTTTGAAAAACAGGGATATATTAGACTAACCGGGGTTATTATATCTTTACTAATAGGTTAGTGGACTTAGAAGGTTATAGAATTTAGAAGTGGACTTATGGGGTTAGGAAAGTGGTATAGTGGACTTATGAAAAATTCTCCCTAAAATCAAATTTTGATAACATATCTCAACCAATAATTACCAAAATAGATGGGTACGATATTGCAGAACTATGAATAATCCATTCACGACTTCTCCGTGAATAAGTTTCTTTCTTCAAAGATATGTAACAATTAGTAACTATCGCTCCGTCAAGAGTACTCTGCCGATGATGGGGTTGCCTTCGACAATAAAATCATTTCATCATCAACGTATTTCTTACTCTTCAACAAAAAAGGACATGGTTCTCGGTATTCATTATTCTCTTGAAATGACGGGCATCTTAATTTTGGAGTACTCCATATTTATTTTTGGGTATCCAAAAGTGCTTTGAACAGTCTAGATTGAAAATCAATTTTGACTAGTAAAATTAATTTTTGATAACATATCTCAACCAATGATTATCAAAATAGACAGGTGAGATTGTGCGGAGCTGTAAATAATCTAATCAGGGCTTCTCCATGAATTAGTTTCTCTCTTCATAGATATGTAGCAATTAGTAACTATCACTCCGTCAAGAGTACTCTGCAGATGACGGGGTTGCCTTCGTCAATGAAATCATTTCATCATCAACGTATTTCTTACTCTTCCACAAAAAAAGACATGGTTCTCGGTATTCATTATTCTCTTGAAATGACGTGCATCCTATTTTTGGAGTACTTTATATTTACTTATGGGTATCCAAAAGTATTTTGAACAGTCCATATTGAAAATCAATTTTGACAAGTAAAATCAAATTTTGATAACATATCTCAACCAATAATTACCAAAATAAACGGGTGAGATTGTGCGGAACTATGAATAATCTAATCAGGGCTTCTCCGTGAATAAGTTTCTCTCTTCATAGATATGTACCAATTAGTAACTATCACTCCATCAAGAGTACTCTGCCGATGATGGGGTTGCCTTCGACAATGAAATCATTTCATAATCAACGTATTTCTTACTCTTTAACAAAAAAAGACATGGTTCTCGGTATTCATTATTCTCTTGAAATGACAGGCATCCTAATTTTGGAGTACTCTATTTTTATTTTTGGGTATCCAAAAGTGCTCTGAACAGTCTAGATTGAAAATCAATTTTGACTAGTAAAATTAATTTTTGATAACTTATCTCAACCAATGATTACCAAAATAGATGGGTGAGATTGTGCGGAGCTGTGAATAATCTAATCAGGGCTTCTCCGTGAATTAGTTTCTCTCTTCATAGATATGTAGCAATTAGTAACTATCACTCCGTCAAGAGTACTCTGCAGATGATGGGGTTGCCTTCGACAATGAAATCATTTCATCATCAACGAATTTCTTACTCTTCTACAAAAAAAGACATGGTTCTCGGTCTTCATTATTCTCTTGAAATGATGTGCATCCTATTTTTGGAGAACTTTATATTTACTTATGGGTATCCAAAAGTATTTTGAACAGTCCATATTGAAAATCAATTTTGACTAGTAAAATCAATTTTTGATAACATATCTCAAGCAATGATTGCCAAAATAGACGGGTGAGATTGTGCGGAACTGTGATTAATCTAATCAGGGCTTCTTCTTGAATAAGTTTCTCTCTTCATAGATATGTACCAATTAGTAACTATCACTTCGTCAAGAGTACTCTGACGATGATGGGGTTTCCTTCGACAATGAAATCATTTCATCATCAACGTATTTCTTACTCTTCCACAAAAAAATACATGGTTCTCGGTATTCATTATTCTCTTGAAATGACGTGCATCCTAATTTTGGATTACTCTATATTTATTTTTGGATATCCAAAAGTGTTTTGAACAGTCTAGATTGAAAATCAATTTTGACTAGTAAAATCAGTTTTTGATAACATATCTCAACCAATGATTACCAAAATAGACGGGTGAGATTGTGCGGAGCTATGAATAATCTAATCAGGGCTTCTCCGTGAATTAGTTTCTCTCTTCGTAGATATGTACAATTAGTAACTATCACTCTATCAAGAGTACTCTGCCAATGATGGGGTTGCCTTCGACAATGAAATCATTTTATCATCAACGTATTTCTTCCTCTTCAAGAAAAACTAAAAAAGGCATGGCTCTCGGTATTCATTATTTTCTTGAAATGACATGCATCCTATTTTTGGAGTACTCTATATTTATTTTTTCCAACTTCTTCAGCTTTATAACTTAATTTTTGTATAAGCAAAAAGGACATATTTACTGACCGTTATTTGAAAACGAATTAAAGAGATTCCAAGGATCCGAAGGGGAAAAAAACACAAAAGAAAATGGCATCACCGTGAGATGCGAGCACTTGCTTGTTTAATTTTCCAGGCACAAGGAATTACTCACAACAAAACTGAATCATAATGTCTCTATCAGATAATTTTTTACCACATAAATGGTTAAAAGTACCACAAAGACGACCTCACATGGAACTCCGGCAAAGATGAATAATTACTCCTACTTAGAACCACTCATGCAATGGAAATTCAAAAAAATGACAAACAGATTTTGTTGCACTTGTGGAAATCTAAATCAGAACATTTTGCAAGACAACTAGATGTAGGTGCTCTCTCTCTCTCTCACTACTCCTACCTAGAACCATGCACTCATGCAATGGAAATTCAAATAAATGACAAACCAATTTTGTTGCACCTGTGGAAATCTAAATTAGAACATTTTGCACGGCAAGTAGATGCAGGTGTTCTCTCTCTCATTACTCCTAAATTTTTTAAATGAAAAATTAAAAGTTTAGATTAAATACTTACAATCTTTAAATTAAGCTAAGAACCTTAGATTGACGAAGTATTAATGGGGCCGCAGCTTCTAGCCCTTTTGAGGGGCTACAACCACCGGGGTCCATTCTTAATGGGGTCAGTTTTGATTTGGATCTTCTGAAGGCCTCAGTCCAAATTTGGAGAAAAAAGATCAATTTACATCATGACTTTTAAAAATCTTCCCATGGGTCCACTAGATAGTACTCTACAAAACAAGCGTCCTATGCACGGGTCGTTGCATGACTGAGGTTTTATAGGCCTACATTGCCACAAACTATCCTTATCAGAGAGAGAGAGTCTACATCTACTTGCCTTGAAAAATGTTTTGATTTAGATTTCCACAAGGGCAACAAAATCTGTTTGTCATTTTTTTGAATTTCCATTGCATGAGTGATTCTAAATAAGAGTAATGAGAGAGAGAGAGAGAGAGAGAGAGAGAGAGAGAGAGAGAGAGAACATCTACATCTATTTTCCTTACAAAATGTTCTGATTTAAATTTCCACAAGTGCAACAAAATCTGTTTGTCGTTTATTTGAATTTCCATTGCATATATGAATGGTTTTAAGTAGGAGTAATTATTCAGCTTTGCGGGCGGCCCTTTTTGTCCTTGAATTGAAGCTTTTAAAAATCTTCCCGTGGGTCCACTAGATAGTATAAAACAAGCGTCCTATGCAAGGGTCGTTGCATGACTGAGGTTTTATAGGGTTCAGTTCATGTCCACTTTTTTAGTAGTCTAGTCCGGTCCAGTTTTGGGCCCCTATCGGGCCTACAACAATGATCGAAATCGTTCATTTTGTAGAGCTTATCGAATATGTCACCCACGCCAAAAATTAGCTTGATCGAACATCAACATGTATATGGACGAAATAGATTTGTACAAGAAAAAAGTGATGACAAATTAATAATTGCCCATTTTTTTCTTGTACAAATCCGTTTCGTCCATATACCTATTGACGTTCGATCAAGCTAATTTTTGGCGTGGGTGACGGATTCGACGAGCTCTACAAAATGAACGATTCCGAGCCCAAAACTGGGCCAGACTGGACCATTAAAAAACTGGACATGAACTGAATCCGGTTTTATAGGCCTAGATTCCCACAAACTATCCTTATCAGAGAGAGAGAGAGAGAGAGAGAGTCTATAAACATCTACTTGCCTTGCAAAATGTTTTGATTTAAATTTCCACAAGTGCAAGAAAATTAGTTTGTAGTTTATTTGAATTTCCATCGCATGAGTGGTTCTAGATAAGAGTAATGAGAGAGAGAGAGAGAGAGAGAGAGAGAGAGAACATCTACATCTATTTTCCATACGAAATGTTCTGATTTAAATTTCCACAAGTGCAACAAAATCTGTTTGCCCTTTATTTGAATTTCCATTGCATATATGAGTGGTTTTAAGTAGGAGTAATTATTCAGCTTTGCGGGCGGCCCTTTTTGTCCTTGAATCGAGGCTTTTAAAAATCTTCCCGTGGGTCCACTAGATAGTACAAAACAAGCGTCCTATGCACGGGTCGTTGCATGACTGAGGTTTTATAGGGTTCAGTTCATGTCCACTTTTTTAGTGGTCTAGTCCGGTCCAGTTTTGGGCCGTTATGGGCCCCTACTGGGCCTAAAATAATGATCGAAATCGTTCATTTTGTAGAGCTCATCGAATATGTCACCCACGCCAAAAATTAGCTTGATCGAACATCAATATGTATATGGACAAAATAGATTTGTACAAGAAAAAAGCAATGACAAAGTAATAATTGCCCATCTTTTTCTTGTTCAAATCCGTTTCGTCCATATACCTATTGATGTTCAATCAAGCCAATTTTTAGCTTGGGTGACGTATTTGACGAGCTCTACAAAATGAACGATTCCGAGCCTAAAATTGGATCGGACTAGACCATTAAAAAATTGGACATGAACTGAACCCGATTTTATAGGCCTAGATTCCCACAAACTATCCTTATCAGAGAGAGAGAGAGAGAGAGAGAGAGAGAGAGAGAGAGAGAGAGAGAGAGAGAGAGAGAGAGAGAGAGCGAGAGAGAGAGAGTGAGAGAGTCTATACGGCTTCGTTCCAGAACGATAAATAAGTACTTATTTTTTAATAAGGTAATTTCAAGCTCAAAAATTATGTATTTTTGCAAATAATTTTTCGATCAATATGGATCTTATTTGATAGATTTCATTGAGATCTTTTAATACGGTGCAAAAAAAATTAAAAAATTATTTTTCGTTTACACTATTTTTGAGTTTGAAAAATGTGAAATAAGTACTTATTTTTTAAGAAAGTGTTCTGGAACGGTGCTTAGCATCCGAACCTCGCCTTCAAATAAGGTTGAGAAAAACCCCAAGCTTAGGGCTTGATCGTCGGTAGCATAATAAACCGGTAAGATCGGGATCGTACCACAGGGAATTCGAATATAGCTCAATCGGATTGTAGGTTTTATATGGTGGTTTGTGGCGTTTAAGACAGCCAACTTGGTTTTGCTTTGAATGGTGGAAAGGCTAAAACAACAAATTAGAAAAGAGTTTGATAAACTAAAAGAGGCAAGTTTAGGGATCGTCTAACCCTTGACTTAGGCCGTTACCGGTTAGGCAAGTCTAGGGAAACGAGGAAGGTGGAGAGAAGGGGAAAAGGGATGCGGGGGGGGTGTGGTGGGGAACAGCAGCCCACGGAGGAGAGAAGTGCCGACAAGAGAAGGGGAGAAGAAAAAGGAAGAGAGAGAGAGAGAGAGAGAGAGGCGCCCGGGGAGGAGGCAGCTTCTCCCCCCAAAGCAAACAATGATGGCTAGGGTTTTTCGGCCCGAGATTCTATGTGCCGAAAAATAGTGTGCCTCTGTGTCGAGTGCGTTTTTGGTCATTGGATCACCCAAAAATTTAAAAAAAAAAGAAAACATAAAATTTTTGCACAATCTAACGGCACAAATGTACTCGGCATAGGGGCACACCATTTTTTGGCTGCACAGAGGATCTTGGGCCAAAATTTTCTACGTAAGCCAATAGCCAATCAAAATCCATAGCTGAGCTTTCTAAAATATAAATGACCAAAAAAAAAAAAAAGTAGTCCAAACTTTGGGGTGTCTAGTTTACGAGTAACGGAAATAATAGGATCCAGTTCATGGACTATGCTGGGTCTTTACGAGTAATAATTCTCGGGTGTTGGGGCATGTGACAGTGATTGGCAGCCAGGAAAAAATTTCCCTAAGTCGATCGGGTGAGAAACAGACATTGAGCATTAGGATCACCGGTCTAACCCGAGTCTCTAACCTAATAGCAGGTTCACCAACATGAAGATGCATGCATAGTGTCCCTGGACTTCCAAAAACAAAAATTGTTCCTTACAATATCCATAAAGATCTCACCAAAAATAGCATTTTAGACCAATAACCGAATTAATGTTTACCCAATGCCAATTTATCTAACCAAATACAAACAATTACGTGTTTCAATTAAAAGTTTTGAATTTTCTAAATGAATAATTTAAGATATATTGAAAAATACATAACATGCTCATCCCCAAATTAAAGGTAATGCAACAGAACAATGCAAAATAAAAATAAAGGCAACTCCTAAAAAACGAGTCATGTAATCACTAATTATATCAAGTGTGTGTGTGTATATATATATATATGAGCTTAAACTACCAAAATAAAGAAATAATTAAATAACCCTATAACTAGCTAGACCCAACTCATATTGTAACAAATTTACCTAAATTTGTGAGTATGTAAATAATATAACTCTTAACAAAAAAAAAATTAAGCACATTTCACTTTCGATCATACTAAAAAAAATTATTTTATATAGAGCTTTGTATCCATTTTTTAAAATATTTTTGTCACCGTTGAATTAAAATTGGAGCCACTGCACACACCCACTTCCCCCTTTCGTACACAGACACACACTTTCTCTCTCTCTCTTTCTCTCTCACCCCACCACACAACAATTATTACTCAATAATTCAAGTATAACTTATGTCCAACCAAAGAATAATTTTAGCGCAAGTGGAGTGGAGTGCAACTACTGGCTCTCTTATACTCACATATACATGGACAGAGTTCGATTCCCGTAAGCACCTATCATCTTTCCCAAGACATTCTCTAAATATTTACCCTAATCATTTTAGGACTATCACACACGAAATCATTATATATACCTTTTCCTAGTCAGTAATTGTCCAGGTGAATTGGTATGTGAAATTACCCTCTTATTCTCAGTCTCACTTCAAAACTTAGGACCATCTTTATATAAAAGTGTAACTCAACAAAACCAACCACTAAGCCAGAATACCCAATCCCTAAACTATGGCTAATTAGTTATTCAAAATTATGTGGATAATTATGATAAATAAATTACTTAAAATTAAATCTAGCCTAATACAAATTTATAAATTTAAGCGATACCACCAATTTAACAAATTCAGTCCCGAACTCAAAAAATTGCAATCATGCCATTGCGGCCTACTAGGTGCACAAAATAATTAACTTGGAACACCAATCATTTAACCTCTAAGAAAAAATTTGCTGTTATTACTATAAGGCAAAAAAAAAAAAAAAAAAGCTGGCGTGTAACATGAGTGGTTTTACGCAGGTAGGGCTGCAAACGAGCCGAGCCGAGCCGAGTTTTAGAGTGTTCGAGCTCGGCTCGCCAAAAATTTAGTTGGCTCGACCTTGGCTCGAGCTCGTGACGAGCTGCAGGACTCGAGCTCGAGTTCGAGCTCGGCTCGAGATGTATTTACAGAGCTCGAGCTCGGCTCGCTCGGCTCGTTTATGAAACAAATATATATAAATATATATATAAATAAATATAAATATGTAAATATATATATATATATATAATATAGTTGAGCTCGCGAGCCAATTCGAGCCGAGTTTCGACTAGCTCGAGCTCGGCTCGTTTATGAAACGAGCCCAGGACTTGAGCTCGAGCTCATTCATTTGTGTCTCGAACCAAGCCGAGCCGAGCCGTTGTCGAGCCAAGCTTCGAGTCGCTCGCGAGCGGCTCGGATCGTTTGCAGCCCTATACGCAAGATTGAGTAATTATCTAACTTAGTCAGAGTACCACGTGGCGTTTGGGAACCCGAAATCCTATAGTGCAGATTGCACTACAGGGCGTGTAGGACGTTTCAATGGTATCACAGTATGAAAAATTTCTCAGAAAAGTTTTATTTGAATTCGGACCATTGAAAATACTCACGTGCCTATCAAAAAAAAAAAAAAACTCACGTACGACTGAGATTTGCCCTGCAAGATCCCTGGATCCCGTGGTGTTGCCTACGTGGTACTCCTACAACCATTTACGTAGAAGAAAAATTATCCGGTAGTGACATGATTCGGTTTTGTTGGGAGATAAAAAAATGACTAATATTGTGTGTTTAGGGTCTTTTATTTGTGATGAATATGACATGTCAACGTCACATACTACTCTGAGACTACCTAATAATTGAAGCAACTATGTTTGTTTCTAAGTTTTGTTTTGATTTTGTTTTGTTTTTCAATCATCACCCTACTCTTTTTTCAATCATTATCCTATTTCTCCAATTATTACTTTTTCATCTATCTCTATCTCTCTCCAATCATTATCCTTATGTCCAATCATTACCCTATTTCTCTCTCCACACACTACCAAAACTAAACTAAACTAAACTCTCAACCAAATAAAGCCTAAAAAGCTATGAAAGCAATTGAATCCAGACAGGGGCTCTTTTTTAACCTGAATGGTGACTTAAGAATTAATCTTCCATGGGTCAACTAAATAGTTCAAAACAAGCGTCTGATCCGTGATATGCATGGGTCGTTGCATGACTGAGGTTTGATAGTCCTAGATTCCCACAAACTCTCCACGATCAGCGCAACAAAATATGTTTGTCCTTTATTTGAATTTAATTTCCATTGCATGAGTGGCGTCACTTACGTGTTACTTCTAACTATTTACACAGCGACAAATTATTCAATAGAAACATATGATTCAATTTTGTTGGGTGGTTGAAAGACAAAGAATGACTCATATTGTGTAATGGCGCTATCTTATTTGCGAAGTATACCACATGGCAATGTCACGTACTACTCCGAGACTACGTAATAATTGGCCTTTAAGCAACAGTGGAGCCAAAATATCGACTTTTTTTTTAACAAAAGTGATGAGAAATTATATTGATGTAAACCTTATGACACTTACGATACCGAATTCATTATAAATATTTTGGACAAAGCCAAACTAATCCTCTAACACAACACGAGAAAAGTACAAGGCAGTTCATGTCTTTCACTTCAACCCAAGCATCGCCTGACGCACATTCTACTGAAATTAAGACCAAACCGGCGGGCTTTTTTGTACTTGAATTCTAACTTTAAAAGTCTTCTCATGGGTCAACCACTAGTAGATAGTACAAAAAAAAAAAAAAGTTAGCGCGTGTCCTACCCCTGCTGTGCATGGAAGCAAGAAAAAAAAATTCTATTATGTTATTTACCCTCGTTATAATTTACTGATTTAATAATTAAAGGAAAAAGATAAAATGAGAGAATGCTTGAGCCTGAAAGAAAGTTAATTTGAAAGCCTTTTCTAACTTCTTGTAGTATTTAACTATTGGCAGGTAGCAAAGCGTATACGTTATAGTGCAATATTGAAACAAACTTCATAATTCAATATTATATATAAAATTTATTTTATGCAATAACGAAATACGAAAAATGTCTACTATCCTTTACATTTTTTTTGAACATACTATGGCCTATACATTACCCAGGTACACCGGACACCGGTCGTAATGTAGTGCACCACTCATATAACGAGTACATATTTGCGATGGAAATTACCAAAATTGATGATAAAGAGAGTACTATTTATCCCCATTTAAAAAAAAGAGCATTTTATCATCTGAAAAATAAGACATTCTTTCTTTTTCCATGACAATAAGGGATTGGGAAATCCTGTAGTGGAAGGCCCTGCAAGGCATCATATAGGACGTATACTGGTCATCGATCTTGACAATAAATGGTTGAGATATGATTTTAATTATGACCGGTAAAAATCAATTATCACCGCTCATAATTGATTTTTAATGTGGACCGTTGATTGATGAGATCGACAGCTGTGTGTGCCCTACACATGCACTACACGGGGTGCACTATAGCACCTCCGGATCCAAAAATAAGATGAATGGGTATGGGTAGCAGGCTTAATTTGTCCCTCTACTTATCTGAGGGCCGCTTAATTTCCCCTCCGCCCTGAAAGTCCACTCTGCAAGGAAAACTTGAATTATAAAGAAGGCCAAAGAAAAGGGAAAAAAAGAGAAGAAAAGTACCGCTCAGCTCTTTGTTAGTAAAGATTAATTAAGCCGACAAGGAAAATTCAACGGACAAGGAAAATTCCTATTAAAGATTCCCGTCCGTTTGAATCTCTGTAATTCGTTTTCCAATGACGGTTAATAAATCTCTCCTTTTGCTTTTGCAAAATTTAAGTTAAGTAGCTGAAGAAGTAGGGAAAAATAACAGTAAGTCCACTGGTTGAATACAAATTTGTTGTGGGGTCCACTACGGATCCCACACAAATGATCCAAGCCGTTAATTAAATATAAAATATTTTTTCAATGGCTCCTGCAAAAAATCATCTCAATCCGATACTTATAGGTGTTCGATCTAATCATCTAACTTTTGATTTAGATTCCAGGATAATGAAACATTATATGATTGGATTGAGCATCAATAAGTATCGGATTGAATTGATTTTTAACGGGGGCCCTTGAAAAACTGTTTTGCATTTAATGAACAGCTCAGATCATTTATGTGGGACCCGAAGTGGACCCCACAACAAATCTGCACGCAAAATTTGTACAATTTTACTAATAGGTTTTTTTAAATCCGGACCATTGATTGCTGAAACGGAAGGCTAAGATTGGACAGAGTTATTCACGGCTCTGTAAATAAGTTTCTCTTGTAAAGAATACGTTGATGATGAAATGATTTCATAGTCAAAGGCAAACCCATCATCAGCGGAGTACTCTAGACCGAAAACCAGTGGAGTAGAACATGGAGTATCTACGAAACAAAACAAGAACAATAGATTCAAATGGAAGAATCTCTTTTTTCTCCAAATTTGACAGAGGCTTGAGAAAATCCAAATCAAAATTGACCCCATAATGGACTCCGGTCCCTGTAGCTCCTCAAAAGGGCTGGAATTTGCAGCCCCTTTTAAGAGAGTTGCTACGGGTACAACAAACAAATTGTGTACAGATAGCACGTATGGCACGATTTTGCACGCATAACGCATGCAAACACTTACACATGCTCACCTCCCGTGTGTGAGGGATCTACATGCTTGGTAAGTGTGTGAGACTGTTTGTATGATTTTAATTGTTTGTGTTTGTAGAATTTTTCTTTTCCTTGTGCCAGCCAACCACTAGGCCATTGAGGCTAGCGTCCAATGCCTCTAACTTTGAGAGACCTCACTTTCATACATGTGTATGTATGTAAGGTGCAAGTTTTGACTTTTCAAAAACTATTTCAAGTGATAAAAAATTCTCATTCAGGTAAAATCTATACCTCCTGAGAAAATTTATTTTTGTCATGCTTGATCGTTCCGTAAGATCCATCTCTCGCATGTATGTAAAATACTTAGAACTATACAGGGTAGAGAGTATTTTTGGGTAATCTTAACTTACATCACAAAAAGGAAGAAATAGGGTTTTCAAATGCAAAACAAAATATATACTGTATATATTAGACTAGAATGTTTGACAACATGCAATACTTGATCAATTTCTGAAGGCCTCACACTCTTGTTCGCCTTGGGCCTCTAATGAGGTTGGGCCACCCCTTGTCAGAAAGGTAGTTCAATAGCTAAGTTAGGAATCAGAAGACCTCTCAAAGACTACTCAAGCAATTGAGAATCATAGAAGGGAAGTAAGAGAAATTAATCATGTTTCACTTCACTATACCCATAGGTTCAACTCCTAGTTTCATGCTACCAATTAATTCTTGAACGTACGCGTTGGATCAGCCCATACAGCCTTGTTCCTACATTAGTTGCTCCTTAGTAGATGGTGAAATTAATTTCGTGAATTGGTTGACATATCGGGTCAAATACCTAGTTATAAAAAAACCAATTTACATTTTTCTAGTCACGATATGCTCCACTATGATGAATTTGAAATGTAAAAGCAACCTATGAAAATCAAGAGCCATATATAATTTTCAAATACCAAAAGAATCTAAAGAAATACCTTGATGATGAACTGATTTCATTGTCAAAGGCCCACCCCATCATCATGAACAGATTAACTCCTGATGGAGTGATAGTTACTAATTGCCATATATAGTATTATATATGAAACAAAACAATAACAAGAGATTCAACAAGATTCCCCCACCAGGAGAATTGGAATTAACAATCTTCTGCTTAGCAGATTTGGACTGCGGTCTTTAGAAGACCCTTTAATTAAGAATCCGTGCAAGCAAGCAAGCTAGCTTAATTAGTTAGGTGCTTTCGCTTCCACTAGTGAAATTCACTTCCAGTACTTCATAATCCATCACTTTCAACCAAGCAAATTTCTCTCGTCGAGACAAACCTATATCACATAAAAGTTTGGCGTAAAACTAACAAATGCAAAAAAAAAAAAAATTAGAGCCGGAATGCTGAGATGACAAGCTAGAGCCAGAACCCATATCAACTCGCTCCCTCTCACTCCTCTCTTGTTCCCTCTCTCACTGTCTCACTTCCCTCACCCAGAATGCTGAGATGACAAGAGCATTTATAGACTCCATTAATTAGAGCTTTCTCGAGTAACCTTTTGTAAAGAAAAGATAGGTGGTTGTTGTGAGCTCACTATACCAGTGCTGGTTGGATGCTGGTCGTTGTGGATTTGAGCAAAAAAAATCAAAAACAAAAATAGATGACATATATAGCAACTAATTATTTAAAAAAAAACATGTGCCTATAATTGTAAGAACGTAACATATATCATTATCACACTTCCACTATCAAATAGTAATACATTTTCTTGTTGAGTGATATCGATACATAGTGACAAAGCTTGTGCAAACTATATATGCACAAGCTAATTTATTATATTATTTTTAAGTTCTTGTTTTGTAGACGGTACAAACATTTTAGGATAGAGTAGTAGTAATATTTCACATAATTGGGTAAGAAGCATCCATAGCAATCCCACAGAGGCCTTCCTCGGCAGCCACATCTCTTTCCATCCTCATATACCCATTCTCACCCCATCCAGAGCCCCACGAATTCTTAACCAACCAATACTTAGTCCCATCACTAGTAGTCCCATATCCAACCATGGTCACAGCATGATTAGGCCTCATGCCGCATGTCCCACTGTAGACATCACCTGAGTAGTACTTGAAGTCGCCACTGGCATCGATGGCAATGGATACCGGTTGATGATACACGGCTTGAAGCAAAGCCTGCTCGCTGTTCTTTGGCACTTCTTCATGTCCGGTTATCTTGGCAAAGCGCTCATATGAATTCTCACTTTTGCAAGTTCCTTGTTGTCCCATGTAAGGGTAATTGACTTCTGTCGTGAGACCTTGGTTTTGTTGGACGAATTCGAAGGCGACTTCCATAGAACCGCCTCCACAACCATTTTGTCCTCCAACGTTGCAGTCAACCAGCTCTTGCTCGGATAGGGGTACTAGATTATTGGTTTTGATTTGGTTAATACCTTCCAGAGCTGCCACTGCTGAAAACGCCCAACAACATCCTATGCAGAAGATTGTGACAATAACTAATGTAAAACAATTTTATGCCATGGGAATTTTTTGGGCCAGTAATTATTTGTACTACAGGCGGAGGAAGAAGACCATACGACTCATGACATAAGATAGTTAGCATTTGTACCACATTTTGACACGATTGACTCCCACATGCTTCTGTTAATTTTTTTTTTTATTATATATTTTGCCCCTTATTTTTGCCAAGCTCGATCAAATTCTTAATTAATCACTCCATGTATTTGATCCAATTACGTTCAAATTCTGGTTTCGCCCCTGAGGATGACTCAATATTCTGAGCGTCCTTATACAATATATATATTCATTATCAGTTTATTATCCTAACTTCATCTTAAGTTCGTACAGTACCATGTAACTAACTTAAAAATATTCTAGACTCCTTAGATAGAAAGAGTATATATTTGTTCTGGTATTTACATAATGACACTTTGGATCAGGTAAGGGATCCCAAATTTTGTGTTTCGTGCGGACCATGATCTCAGCTGCTGGATTGTGTTTTCAATTGTTATGATCTGTGGAAGGTTTATGACCAATCATAAACTATTTATTACCGGTCATAAATCTTCCGCATATCTAAACTATTGAAAACACAATCCAATGGCTTGTAAAAGAGGTCTACACAAAATGCGTTTTTTGGAATCTCTTACTTGATCTGGAGTGTACATAATGATATCTTTTGTTGATGGGTGCTTTGGACAAAAATGTGTGGTATTCATATTGTATCACGTGGGCCCATATACAAAGAACGTGTTTAGGCATAGTTTCGCTAAGTTTTTTTTGGGTGTTTTGTCTTTCTACAAAAAAAATGTTACACGTTTGTTAGTTTTACACGCGTTTTATTTTTATTCAGAAAAAAATACGCATTGTAAGTTTCATGCCGAATATCTATGGATTATTGATTCCTCTCGACGTGAGAAATTGGAAAATAGAAATATTTTTACCTTTACACAAATTATTTTAGAAATATCTGTGGATTATAGATTTTATCTTGTATATTTTAAAAAGTATTCGGGTAAAAGTAAAAATTTTACTTTTCCGAATCTTCTCGTTGAGACGAATCAATAATCCACAAAAGTTTGACACAAAACTAACAAATATGATTTTTTTTAGTATGGACAAAACTCTCCAAAAAAAATAAAAAACCCTAAAAGCTTGGCGGAACAAGGCCTTATCAAGCTGGCCCTTTGAAGAACAATAAAGTTTTCTAAGCCTTTGGAGTTTATGGACATATTGATCCTTCAAACAAAAAGGATTTCTTGCCAGACCCTTCAACAAGATTAAAACAAACGTAAAAGTTTGAGGTACTCTTCAAAAAAGTTACTCCGTAAATTAAGCTTAGACTAGTGTCTGATCATCTTTATAACTCAGGTTCAGCTATAAAGTTGTTTCTCACACACGCAAGATATAATGCATTAATGATGTCCATTTATATATTGATGCATACCGCAATTGCCTTGGTCCTTGACATCAGTAACTGCACCTGTCTCTCGCCAATCCATAGTAGACGATTCAACAGTTGTATTTGCGTACCGAAAAGCTGTTTGTTCTGAGCCAGAAATCACTTTACTAGGTGATTGCAGCCTCTTGTAACCAGTATGAGAAGCCTGAAACTCCTCGTCGGTTAGGTCGGCAAATTGGTTCACACCCAGCTTGTATCCTTTGTCCGGACCAGAATTGAACGCATCGATACGGTCCACGTTGTCCTTGAATATCTTAAACCGGGCGCCCTTCTCTTGTTCATCCTTGTAAACACGTCCGTGGCGAGCCATCCATTGCTGGTGTCTTTCTAGCATGGAAGATTCCTCGTTGTTAAGGCGAGAGGAAGCTAATTGTGAAGCCAAAAATATTGCAAAGACCAAGACCAAGACCAAGGACTGGGTAGAAGCCATGGTACGTACTAAGTTGTAACTCAGCTAGAAATATTGTGGAAGTCGATGATGGTGTGATTGGGTCGTTGCATGCATGGCTGAGGTTTTATAGGCCAAGATTCCCATAAACTCTCCTTATCCCACAGAGAGAGAGAGAGAGAGAGAGAGAGAGAGAGAGAGAGAGAGAGAGAGAGAGAGAGAGAGAGAGAGAGAGAGAGAGAGATCTACATCTAATTGCTTACTTGCCTTGCAAAATGTTTTGATTTAGACCTCCACAAGTGCAATAAAATCTGTTAATTCATTAATTTGAATTCCCATTGCATGAGTTGTCACACCCAAAAAATGAGACCTGTCATGTACCCCAAGACCAACCCAAAAAACACGCATTTTAGAATATAATAAAAAGTTATTGAACAGTAAATAATATGTTATTAAACAAAACCAAAGCTAAGTAAATCTCAATCATAAGCTAGCATGAGGCAAAAATCATCCCATAGACCAACCGATAAAAAGTTTACCACCAACAATAACTTGAATAAATGTTTTTACTAAATGTTACACAACGTGCAGAAGTGATGATTAAAAAGTATTACTAAAATGCAACATCCTATAGAAGTCAAATACAAGAAATCTCGAAGATACCGCCCGAGTCCTTGCCTAACTCCCCGACTTGCCTAAAAAATAAATTGAAATAAATTCGTCAGCTAAAAGTTAAGTGAACGGCAAAGCATGTAATTTAAGTAAAGTTTAAAATAGGAATTAAAATAAGGGAAAATTTCAAAAAAAAACACAAACTTTCAAGAATTTTACAAAAAACTCCTGGACTTTAACTAATGATAAAAAGACAGCTAAACTTATCATTTTGTTAAGTTTATGTGTCTTTTTGTCATTAGTTAAAATCCAGATTTTTTTTTGTAAAGTTTCTGAAAGTTCAGAGATTTTTTTTTGAAATTTTTCCCTAAAATAAATTACCATGTTATCATATATATTCGGCATATGTTGTGTGATACAAAAATAATAATTATTAATGGTGATGAAAACATGATATTCAATAACAATATGGAACTACAACCAAACAGTACTATAACTACAAATTGAATGCATTTTACTTAAAATTGAGTCTGGTCTAATACAAATTTATAAAATTAAGCAATTCAACCAATTTAACAAAATCAGTCCCATACTCCAGAAATTGGAATCATGCCCCCAATCATTTAACCTCTAAGAAAAAAGTTTGCTGTTATGATTATCACAAATTCTACCACAACACCCAAAAACCACACGCCCTCTTACAAAACACAAGGGTCCCACATACACTGTGTAGGACCTTAGGCAAAAAAAAAAAAAAAAAACCAGCGTGTAATATGAGTGGTTCCAATCAGGAGTAATTATCCAACTTCTTCGGAGTGCGATGTGGCATTGCTTACATGGTATCCGTACAATCATTTACATAGAAGACAAATTATCTGGTTGAGACAATATGATTCAGTTTTGTTGGGTGATTGATAGACAAAAAGTGACTTATATTTTGTGTTGTGACGAATTTTTATTTGTGATGAATATAACATGACAACGTCACATAGTAGTCCAAGACTATCTAATACTAGTAATTGGGCTTTAAGAAAGGAAAATGATTTTGCCGCTTCCTTTTTTGTTAACGCCACTCCCCCGCAAGTGTTTTTTTTTTTATTTATCAAAAATGCACTTGCAGGGGAGTGGCGTTAACAAAAAAGGAAGTGGCAAAATCAGCAGCCTTAAAAAATAGAGAAGACACAAAATCTACATAGAAGCAGTAGAAAAAGCTATGAAAGCAATCAACACCAGACGGGCGGCCCTTTTGTTCCTTGAATCATGACGAGACCTGCTTCCTTGCTTGCCCCCCCCCCCCCCCCCCCCGGCGCTTCCTTCTTTGCTTCCAGTTTGGTTCTTCTTCTTTTTTTCTCTTTTTGTTCTTTTTCAATTATTTTCTTTATTTGTTTCTTTTCCCATTTACCTCCCTTCTCCTTTTTTTTTTGGTTAACTGGAATTCTATTTTCAATTAAAATTGACTTTATACTTAATAAATTTATATTATTTTAATTAGTTAATTAATTTGTCTTAACAATGAATTCTGGTTGGTGGTAAATTCCGGTGTATAATCGCGACTATTTATGGGAGATGCTCTCCCCACTACATCATTCTCAAATAACAAACTATCTGAAATTGAAAAGTTGTAGTCATTCATTGTTCCGCCAAGAATTTTTCACTGCGGCGTTCCTAAAAGTCTGTGAGGAAAGTCTAAGTAACCATGTTACTAATCAAACTATTATTTCTTACATTTAAAAAATTTATTCTTTCTTCTTACACAATAGGTTCAAGTCTAATTCTAGGTTTTGTAAAGTAATTGAGAGAAAAAAAAGTGTTTCAATTGATCATGTTTATCCGACTATTTTTCCCCTTTTTTTGTCCTTTATAGATTAAAAAATATAGTTACAAAAATAAGTGTTCCGATTTTCAATCCGTTTGAACCGGTGCAAAATTATTATTTTTCTGTTCATTTCATTCTAAATAGTCATAATAAATTTTTGGCTACAAGGTTTTTCAATGGACACCCTAAGAGAGTCTTGAAACTAAATAATGATTCTTAGGGTGTTTGTTGAAAGGCCTTAAACCAAAAAATTCATTATGACCATTTAAAATAAAATAAAATAAAATAAAATAAAAATGATCTTTACTCTGATTTAACTGAATTGAAAATATATTTTTAAATATACAAAGGGTGTATTTATAGAAATTAAATAAATAAGATATAAGTAATTAAATAAATAAATTAATTAAAAAGTAGGGGGATCTGAGGGCTCTGCTGCCCCCATGGGCACAGTAGCCCCAACGAAGCCTCTAAAACGTTGCCGTTTTAGTTTTAAAAAAATAATCGAAACCAGCCATTTGCGATCCTATGGAGTAAAAACGTGATTATAAGAGCCCTAGAGACAAAATTTGATTATGTCTCTTTAGAATAATATGATCAAAATAATAAGATCTTCACATCCGCTCAAACAGTTAAAAATTGAAGCACTTAATTTTTTAACCATATTTTTTAATATATAAACGGTCTCAAAAAATTAAGTGCTCAAATTTTCACTCCATTTGAATCGGTGCAAAGATCTTGTCAATATAATCAGAATAACAAGATCTTTGCACCGATTTTAACGGAGTGAAAATTTGAGTACTTAATTTTTTGAGACCGTTTATATATTAAAAAATATGGTTAAAAAATTAAGTGCTTCAATTTTTAATTTGTTTGAACGAGTGTGCAGATATTTTTATTTTGATCATATTATTCTAAAAAGATATAATCAAATTTTGTCTCTAGGGCTTTCATAATTATGTTTATGCTCTATAGGATTGTAAATTAGTGGTTTTGATATTTTTTTTAAAACTAAAACCGCAACGTTTTAGGGGCTGGGGAAGAGGGAGTGGGGGTTTGTAATCCGCGATTAGGGGGGGGAGGGGGGAGGGGGGAGGAGCCGGGGGGTAATTCAAAAAAAGTGTGGAAAAAGTGCTGTGGGGTCGGGGGTGGGGTGTAGGGGGGATAGCAATTTACATCATGACTTTTAAAAATCTTCCCATGGGTCCACTAGATAGTACTCTACAAAACAAGCGTCCTATGCACGGGTCGTTGCATGACTGAGGTTTTATAGGCCTACATTCCCACAAACTATCCTTATCAGAGAGAGAGAGTCTACATCTACGTGCCTTGCAAAATGTTTTGATTTAGATTTCCACAAGTGCAACAAAATCTGTTTGTCATTTATTTAAATTTCTATTGCATGAGTGGTTCTAAATAAGAGTAATGAGAGAGAGAGAGAGAGAGAGAGAGAGAGAGAGCATCTACATCTATTTGCCTTACAAAATGTTATGATTTAAATTTCCACAAGTGCAACAAAATCTGTTTGTCATTTATTTGAATTTCCATTGCATATATGAATGGTTTTAAGTAGGAGTAATTATTCAGCTTTGCGGGCGGCCCTTTTTGTCCTTGAATCGAGGCTTTTAAAAATCTTCCCGTGGGTCCACTAGATAGTACAAAACAAGCGTCCTATGCACGGGTCGTTGCATGACTGAGGTTTTATAGGGTTCAGTTCATGTCCACTTTTTTAGTGGTCTAGTCCGGTCCAGTTTTGGGCTGTTATGGGCCCCTACCGGGCCTACAACAATGATCGAAATCGTTCATTTTGTAGAGCTCGTCGAATATGTCACCCACGCCAAAAATTAGCTTGATCGAACATCAATATGTATATGGATGAAATAGATTTGTACAAGAAAAAAGCGATGACAAATTAATAATTGCCCATTTTTGTCTTGTACAAAGCCGTTTTGTCCATATACCTATTGATGTTCGATCAAGCTAATTTTTGACGTGGGTGACGGATTTGACAAGCTCTACAAAATGAACGATTCCGAGCCCAAAACTGGACCGGACTGGACCATTAAAAAACTGGACATGAACTGAACCCTGTTTTATAGGCCTAGATTCCAACAAACTATCCTTATCAGAGAGAGAGAGAGAGTCTATAAACATCTACTTGCCTTGCAAAATGTTTTGATTTAGATTTCCACAAGTGGAACAAAATCTGTTTGTCATTTATTTGAATTTCCATTGCATGAGTGGTTCTAAATAAGAGTAATGAGAGAGAGAGAGAACAGCTACATCTATTTGCCTTGCAAAATGTTCTGATTTAAATTTCCACAAGTGCAACAAAATCTGTTTGTCATTTATTTGAATTTTCATTGCATATATGAGTGGTTTTAAGTAGGAGTAATTATTTAGCTTTGTGGGCGGCCCTTTTTGTCCTTGAATTGAGGCTTTTAAAAATCTTCCCGTGGGTCCACTAGATAGTACAAAACAAGCGTCCTATGCACGGGTCGTTGCATGACTGAGGTTTTATAGGGTTCAATTCATGTCCACTTTTTTAGTGGTCTAGTCCGGTCCAGTTTTGGGCCGTTATGGGCCCCTACCGGGCCTAAAACAATGATCGAAATCGTTCATTTTGTAGAGCTCGTTGAATTTGTCACCCACGCCAAAAATTAGTTTGATCGAACATCAATATGTATATGGACGAAATAGATTTGTACAAGAAAAAAGCGATGACAAATTAATAATTGCCCATTTTTTTCTTGTACAAATCTGTTTCGTCCATATACCTATTGATGTTCAATCAAGCTATTAATTTTTAGCGTGGGTGACGTATTCGACAAGCTCTACAAAATGAACGATTTCGAGCCTAAAACTAGACTGGACTGGACCATTAAAAAATTGGACATGAACTGAACCCGATTTTATAGGCCTAGATTCCCACAAACTATCCTTATCAGAGAGAGAAAGAGAGAGAGAGAGAGAGAGAGAGAGAGAGAGAGAGAGAGAGAGAGAGTCTATATGGCTCCGTTTCAGAACGATAAATAAGTACTTATTTTTTAATAAGGTAGTTTCAAGCTCAAAAATCATGTATTTTTGCAAATAATTTTTTGATCAATATGGATCTTATTTGATAGATCTTATTGAGATCTTTTAATACGGTGCAAAAAAATTAAAATTTTTTTTTTGTTTACACTATTTTTGAGTTTGAAAAATGTGGAATAAGTACTTATTTTTTAAGAAGGTGTTCTGGAACGGTGCCTAGCATCCAAATCTCGCCTTCAAATAAGGTTAAGAAAAACTCCAAGCGTAGGGCTAGATCATCGGTAGCATAATAAACCGGTAAGATCGGGATCGTACCACAGGAAATTCGAATATAGCTCAATCGGATTGTAGGTTTTATATGGTGGTTTGTGGCGTTTAAGACGGCCAACTAGGTTTTGCTTTGAATGGTGCAAAGGCTAAAGTAACAAATTAAAAAAGAGCTTGATAAACTAAAGGAGGCAAGTCTAAGGATCGTCTAACCCTTGACTTAGGCCGTTATTGGTTCTCGATTATAACTCAGGCAAGAGTCACGACCGCGTGCTCACGCCCAGAGAATTTAGCTTTAATGACTACGTTTAATGAAAGAGTTGATTAAACGGAGACGAACTAACTTGTTTTTAATATTTGTCGAACACATAGGAGGCCACGAGCCCTCGGTAAGCTGCTTGCCAAGACCGCTTGACTAAACATCTTACCAAGGAGTTAACACCCCTTGTTTAGACCAAAAATGCAAGTTAAGCTCTATTCAGAAAATCATGCTTTTAAGCCCGATGATTCGAGAACCAAATGACAACCTAAATCCTCAAGAAAGAGTATCCCGAGACTCAACCTAACGACTACTCACACATATTTAAAGCATAGAAGAAAGTATAAAAATGAGACATGAAGTTTAACCAAAGAAATCAAAAATAAACTTGATTTACCAAGGATCTAGTCCGTACAAACAACTTTAATAAACGAGAAAAGAACAAACGAGAAGTACTTACTAGTGTTCTTGAAGAAATGAACTAAGAAGATTTGGAGACTATTAATGGAGTTCTAGCTAAGAGAGTAATGGACTAGATGATAAAGGAGGGGGAGAAAGTGACAGCTGTTAATACAAAAATGGCACTCTCTCTCCTCAAAAATATCAGAAAATATCCAAAAAGTAGAAACATGCCACAAATGGAAAGTTAAAATCTGTCAAAAGGCATGTCGGTGAGTTATCCGTATCGATACTCCTTAACCGTATCGATACCAAGCAGCCTTGCTCTGATTTCCAAGTTCCCCGTAGAAGGACCGTATCGATACTCTATGAACCGTATCGATACGGGTAACAGCGTATCGATACGCTGAAAGCTGAATTTCTCAATGCTCTCTGTTTTAATGAAGTATTGATACGCGCATCACCGTATCGATACGGAGCAGTCTTCTGGGCAAATCACACCTCCCAAACCTTGTCTTGACACCCGATGGTCCTTGGCTTGCTCGGGCCTTCCGTTTGATCATTCCAAAGCCCGACGGTTGTATTCTTCAGGGCCTCGCCACTCGGATTCCCTCAAGGCTTGTACGAGGCATCAAAATAAGGCCTCTTATTCACGTATCACCTGAAACGCTCAACGAGAAACCTTACGCGCAAAATTACTTAAAACAGCAAATAAACATAAAGCAAATGACATTAAACGAGACTAGAAGCACCAAATATCTACAATAATGGGTGCTTATCACACCCCCCAACTTGAACGTTGCTAGTCCCGAGCAACAAAAACATACTACTAAACTAACTATGCAATCCTTCCGCTAAAACAACTTAGCACACGCGCATACCGAAAACATTTAGCAAGAGTTCCAAAAATAAATTAATTCCACACTCGCAACTAACAGTTGAAAACTAAAATGGTTCACCTAGTATTAAGCACATTCCAAGTCAAGTATAAAAATCTGTACCCTTAACGAAAAGGAGGATACAGGCAAAACAAATGCAATTTCACGCTACAAACCATATCCCAAGGAAAGGGCTCGAAACTAGGCAATGGAGAAAAACAAAAACCATGCCTTAAATGAGGAGAGCACCTTTAAACAGAATCTGGAACTACAAACCAAAGACTAAAGTACCAAAAGAAAGCATGCCATAACTAAATATGCACATCATCAACAAATGAATCAAAAAGGAATAAATGCGCACTACGGATCAACTAAGGACTTTATTAAGCTTATATTGACCTTGGTTAACAAAGAACGGTTAGCAAAAAGGGTGGCGGCTATATACTGGCTCGGTTTATCTACCCTTGGCTGCCACCAGTGCTAAACTACCAAGTCAACGGCCACATGCCGGCCAAAACAAAATTTTTTTTAAACTACAAGTTACGAGTTCACTGATGAAAGTAAAAACAAGATAGGATAGGTGGGCTGTCAACCATCAAACACCCCGACTAAGTATAGGGATTTCAAACTAAACCACCGACTACTCCTCATCACCCGACTCCGGCTCCTCACGGGCAAAGTCATCACTGTCCTCGGCTTCGTGGACGGGCAACGGTGCATAAGGCTCACTTGTAGACCCCTTTTGCCTCCTCAACACATAGTCCAACTTGTGATCGATCCTCTCCTGCCTCCTAGCATTCTCTCAAATCTCCTTTTTAAGCTTGCGGTGGCTATTCATAATTGCCACGCCCTGGCAGAAAAGTAGCTTTTGCCACACCGATTGCTTGGCAAGTTTAGGCGGCATTGTAGTTAGATAGCTACCACCGCGAACACCCTCATCTCCCAAAGCCCCTCGAGACTGTGAAGCACTCCTAGTTAGGATGCTACTATTAAGAATTCCTGGCTCGAATTTACCCACTCCCCGTATGCATCTCTCGGAACACCATTCTCCAAGCAAATTTTGGTAACCATGCACGGATATGGCATCCTTGTATAAGTTGGTACATTAACTTTAAACTTAACCATTTGACGGAAAATATATTTAGCCCAATCAAAACATTCCCTGGTTCCATGAAAAAAAATAGCATTTCACCCTTAATCCTTGCCGGCTTATTCTCAGTACCCCTCGAGTTCAAGTTATGATGCACAAACTGATTAATCAAATGGTACTCATCCTTGAATTTTCCCGGAATATGAGGACGCTTAACTTCTACCGGATTCGTATATAAAGCCTGATTAACCTCATCTCTCGAGGCAAAATTTTCTCTTGGCACATTAACAGACGTAGCAGGGGGTCGCTCATAGTTCAAAACCCGAGCAATCACATCGGGGTCTACCACAACATTGACCTGACCAATTTTTGAAGTAATTCTCGCGCCCTCTTCCTCTATTTTCCCCAACTCGGGAACTTTCATGTTTTTATAAAAATCAGCCATTAAACCCTTAATATACCCAGGATTTTCGCTAAAGAAATAAGCCAAACCTTGAGCAGTGATTCGCTGGACATAAATGTGGTTTGGCCCAATGCTCTCCACGTCGACGTGGCGTTCATTTTTAACTCCCCTCCTCATAAAACTCTTCTCCCACCTAGCCTGTTTATCAGCTTTAACCTCTTTCGAAGTCCGTTTCTGCCTAGAACCAACCTAGGCCGCTTGTTCAGGATTCTCCATCATTTGTTCTTCCTCCTCAATGTCACGAAGAACCTCGTCCCCCTCCTCATCTTAGGGTTGACATGAGGAAGAAGCCACATTCTGACCCCGAACCCTCGGGGGTTTGTTTGCAGTACGCTTAAGTCGAGGCATTCTCGAATTTTGAGAAAATTTCTTGATTTTTCGAGATATGGAAGGGGGTAAAGTTGGGGTTCGGATTTTTGGTAAGTGGGAGTGAAATTGATGTTGGGGATAGGTTTGGGAATGATTATATGGAAGAAAAATGAAGATTTTATGGGTTCTTGGTGGGGGAACAAGAAAAACAAAGAGAGAAAGAGAGGAAGAGATACCTTGATTTTTTGAGATATGGAGTGTAAATCCATGGATTGATGGTTGAAACATGAAAAGAAAGTGATTTGGAGCAGATTTGGCAAAGGATTTGTGAGATTTGGTGATGGATTGGAGGTTTTGGAGAGTAGGGTTTGATGAAGGTGGGCGGTTATGGAGGAGAAAAGAGATGGAGGGGTGTTTGGAAGTGAAAGGTCAAACCCCGATCTATTTTTTAAAAACCCAAATTTTCAAACCGTATCGATACGCAGTTACCGTATCGATACCGAGGCTGTTTCCCTTAAACTCTGTAAGTTACCCGTATCGACACTCCTAAAATTCGTATCGATATGCTGAAGCCTGCAAATGCATAACCCACTGTTTTAATGAAGTATCGATACGCCATGAACCATATCGATACGGGTCTGTCTCCCCTGCATTCCTCCATTTCCAACCTTTTTTGCCAATGCCAATACCTATATGCACCTCACACACACCCAAAACGTCACCCGGAGCCTTAAGAACTTGTCAATCAGCCGTTGAGAAGCAATCCAATCCAACCAAACATCCAGCTTCCTAAGGTTAAGAGTAGGAACAACTCGGACTTGGCTTTTTAATAAGGACAATGAGACTCGTATGTGGTTTTATCATGCAAAAAAAAAATTGCCTTGTATCATATCCTAAGTGAGCCATAGATTCCAAATTGATTCAAAATAAACAACAAACACACATAGGTATGAACATGAGATGACCTACCCATCTACGAACGTAAGGAGAAAAAATAGGGGATATGGGAAAAACTTGACCAAAACATACTCAAACATCGTGAATTCCACCTTGGTCCATTCATGCAAGTTGCGAAATACAAAATTTGCGTTAACGAACTCTTGCGAATAACACTTCATGAGCACGTGCCAAATTATTTTAATCCACTAATTTTGTAATAACGGAAGGATTACCTACTAAAAACAAAAAAAAAATTACGAACAAAATTTTTTACAATTTTATGATATAGCATAAAGAGATATATAGCATAAATATATCCCTCCCCCTAACTTGAAATATGTTATGCCCTCATAGCATGGAGAACAACAGTAGGGAAAAAGGAACAAAAGATCATACCAACGGGGGAATGTCAACCCCCTTATACCTCGACCAAATTGGAGGCTTTTGCGTCACCGGCTCTTTTCGTCATCCGAACGGCTTTCAAGGTCAACTCCTTCGGCTCTTCCAACAGAACCACAACTAGTCACACAGGATCATGGCCAAAGCTTTATTAGACTAATAACCGCGACATGTAATCGCACCTATGCTTAGGGCTCCTGAATGCCTCAATCACTCCGATGTTAGATCCAAACCACCTAGGCTGGTGTGGTAGCACGTACACCCTGCAAAAGACTTAAGCTCGAACTACCTACTAAAGGCCAAATGACATTAGAACCGCCCGACTCATGTTATCCGGGCGTCAAGAAATACATTTAAAAAGAAAAACAACAAAGAACACCTCCCGATTTTCATGCAATCTCACGAGTCATACTTTTCTTCCCGAGTCTCACCGAAGAGATAAGACAAGGGTGGCTATACTAGACCATCAAATTTGTTACATCATGCCCGAAGTAAAATTCACTGCTTGATCTCGCCAAGCAATTAAGCCCAGCGCTCCCTATGATCAAAACAAAATGAGACGAGACAGAGCTTAATGCCAAAGCACGGGAATATTAAGCTACACCCAAAGACCTAAATTGCCCCCGATAGGGACATATCTGGGGAGCATGGATCGTTAATGGTAAACTACGACAAAAAAGGACTAATAAAAGCCTGATACAATGATGCATTGGTGAAATCTTCTGGTGAGGAAATCCTAAAACATGATAAAGAAGCATAAAACAAGTATTTACAAATGTACAAATGTACAAAAATTTAACATCAGAACTCGGAGCGTCCAAGTCACAGCTGGACTCCGCCAAACAATAAAGTCCAGCATCCCCTAAGATCGTAACCAGACAGGCACAAGATAGAGCCAAGTGCGGTAATGGAGCACGGGAATATCAAGGCCTAACCTAAGATCTATACCGCCCCCGTTGGGGCTAATCTGGAAGACGTGAGTGGTGCACTATGAATTACTCCTATCAGAAAAGTTAATGAAAGCCCTATGTCACTGATATTAAAATTGCCCTTACTAACCGGAGCTGAGCACACGATCCTTTTTTTAGTAGTGGCGTGCGGAGCTACATATACCTAAGTCAATAGAGGGTACTCCCTACCCGAGGGCCGGGTCCGACAAACAGTTAAGTTCAACGGTTACGCTTTCGCTCCCCGTGCAGACTAATGGAACACAAATCTAGGCCGATGGGCCATTCGTGTAAACTGGATCGGCCAAAATCTCATCGGGCTCACCAATTTCGAAGCCACCAACGAAAGGCTTAAGCCTTTGTCCGTTCACCTTAAAAGAAGAACCATTACTCATGCTTGCTACTTCGATCGCCCCGTGAGGGAAAACAGTTTCGACAACATAAGGACCGGCCCAACGTGAGTGCAATTTACCGGGATGCAAATGCAAACGAGAATTATACAACAGTACTTTCTGACCGGGCTCAAAGTTTTTAATCACAATGTTCTTATCATGCTTGGCTTTGATTTTAGATTTGTAAGCACTAGAATGGTTATAAGCATTGTACCTCATCTCCTTGAGTTCCGTCAATTGAAGCTTTCGGCGGGCACTGGCTTTAGCCATATTGAAATTGAGCTTCTTGATCGCCCAATACACCTTATGCTCAAGCTCCATTGGTAAGTGGCATGCTTTCCCGTAGACAAGCCAGTAAGGTGACATCCCCAAAATTGTCTTATAAGCAATACGGTAAGCCCACAAGGCATCGATCAAATGTGTTGACCAATCCTTACGGGTAGGATTAACCGTCTTCTCCAAGATGTTCTTGATCTCCCGATTTGCCAACTCCACTTGGCCATTGGTTTACGGGTGGTAAGCCATTGAAACTTTGTGAATAATTGCATACTTCTTCAATAATGCGGCAATGGATCGATTGCAAAAATGTGAACCTTGATCACTGATGATAGCCCGTGGCATTCCAAACCTCGACATATATTGTCCCGCAGAAATTCCACCACAATAGAATGATCGTTTGTGCGCGTAGGAATCGCCTCAACCCATTTGCTTACGTAATCAACTGCCAATAATATGTAGAGGTACCCGAAAGATGACAGAAAAGGACCCATGAAGTCGATACCGCAACAATCGAAAACTTCAATGATTAAGATAGGGGTAAGAGGCATTTCATTGCCTTGCGTCACACACCCCAGGAGTTGACACCGAGCACAACCCCTGCAAAAGGCAAATGTGTCCTTATACAAATTTGGCCAATAAAACCCACTTTGTAAAATCTTCGCGGCGGTCTTTTAGAACGAGAAGTGGCCGCTGCAAGCTTCCGTATGGCAAAATTTGATCACACTCTGTTGTTCGGAGTCGGGCACACACCGTCGGACGAGTTGGTCGGCAAAATACTTGAAAAGATACGGGTCGTCAAAGGAGAACCATTTCACCTCCGCCAAAAATCGATGTTTCTCTTGCATATTCCAATGAGCGGGCATCAAGCTGGTCGCTAAGTAGTTCACAATATCCGCATACCATGGAACCGTGGTGATTGAAAATAATTGCTCATCGGGAAAAGAATCGCCGATTGGAAGATGTAATGTCCGATCACCCGATACCCGAAAATGGGGTAGAAAACCCGCCCCGCCCCGTTTGGGGCGGGGCGGGTACGATTGTCATCCCTAATTGCACCACACACACTTTACAGAACCCAATCGCGGGTGTCCAAAAGTGTTTTGGACGGTCTGGATTGATAGTTAATTTTGACTAGTAAAATCAAAATTTGATAACATAGCTCAACTATTGATTGCCAAAATAGACGGGTGAGATTGTGCGGAGCCATGAATAACCTAGTCACGGCTTCTCCGTGAATAAGTTTCTGTCTTCATAGATATGTAGCAATTAGTAACTATCACTCCGTCAAGAGCACTTTGCCGATGATGGGGTTACCTTCGACAATAAAATCATTTCATCATCAACGTATTTCTTACTCTTCAACAAAAAAAGACATGGTTCTCGATATTCATTATTCTATTGAAATGATGTGCATCCTAATTTTGGAGTACTCTATATTTATTTTTGGGTATCCAAAAGTGTTTTGCACAGTCTAGATTGAAAATCAATTTTGACTAGTAAAATCAATAAAAAATTAGGCTAGGGTCCACTATAGCATGTTTCTAACTCACTAGGTTCACTGATCAAGTTTCTAACCCACTAAGTCCACTAATATGTATTTGGTAAGGCATAACGTCCACTACATTTAAAAAGAGAATTATTGCCTGACAGAATTACCCTTCCATTCAAATCCCATCAATTTAGCTCATTATCCTTCCATTATCCCTTCTATTTTTGAAATCAAAATCCCATCAATTTAGCCCATTATCCTCCCATTATCCCTTCTAGTTTTGCAAATCATGCCAATCACGGGTATCTCTCTCTCTCTTGTCTCTCTCTATTTGGAATGTTGATCACGCCAATCACGGATATATTGATCTTGATATAGTTTCGTATGTAACATTGTTGTACTTATATAACGTTATATAACAGTCGAAGATTCTCCTTTTCTGATACACTATATATATAACGTTATTGTACATATATAACGTTATATATTCTCCTTTTTGAGAGTTACATATATCTTTGTAACGTTGTACAAATTTTGATATATGACCATGTATTTTGATTATTTGATTTTTTTATTACTAAATAAAAATATAAGGTTATAATTTTGCTTTTCATCAATCACTTATTGATTTGGTCCGCGCAGCGGCCTCTTTGACTTGCTTCTGATATATTTGGAATTTTTTGAATAAATATATAAGGTTATATAACCTGTATCATCATATAACCATATTAAAAAGCATACCACGTAGAACCATCTATTCACACACAGTTTAACCAACATTGATATATACTGTCAATCAACATTGATATAACCATATATACTATCAATCAAATTCCTAACTTAATTCAACCATACCATACACCAACCTATCAAATATATATAACCATATATACCCAGCATTTACTTTTCGTTTTCTAAGAAACATATAGAATGGATCGAATCAAACGGAGGAGATTGACGGCAATGGGGATGAACTGAAGGGTTTCGACGGCGACGAGGATGCAGAATGACGGAGATGAATCGAATGAAATCAGAGATTGATCGACGGCGACGAGGATGTGAAACAAAGGTGAACAACTACGAGGAGAATTTGACGACGATGGAGAAATAAAGCTGAACAACTGTGACGAGCGCGACGGCGTCCGACCGAAACGAAGGGCAACAACGGTGACTATTGGTGAACGAGATCGACTGTTGGTGGATGATGGAGATCATTTGAAGACGACGACAAAGAACGCCGACGACAACAGAAGATGGAACGGAGGAGCAAACCGTCTCCATTTTTTTCCTCTCAGCCTGGTTTGTTTTGGAAATGGGGGGAGGGGGGGAAGGGGCTAGAGGGGGGGAGGGGGGAGGGGGGAGGGGTTTTAAAATGGGGACTGAATTTTTCGGATAGAAATTTTTTGAAATGGCTAAAAAAATGGGGCAAAACATTTTTGAAAAACAGGGATATATTAGACTAACCGGGGTTATTATATCTTTACTAATAGGTTAGTGGACTTAGGAGGTTATAGAATTTAGAAGTGGACTTATGGGGTTAGGAAAGTGGTATAGTGGACTTATGAAAAATTCTCCTTAAAATCAAATTTTGATAACATATCTCAACCAATAATTACCAAAATAGATGGGTACGATATTGCAGAACTATGAATAATCCATTCACGACTTCTCCGTGAATAAGTTTCTTTCTTCAAAGATATGTAACAATTAGTAACTATCGCTCCGTCAAGAGTACTCTGCCGCTGATGGGGTTGCCTTCGACAATAAAATCATTTCATCATCAACGTATTTCTTACTCTTCAACAAAAAAGGACACGGTTCTCGGTATTCATTATTCTCTTGAAATGACGGGCATCTTAATTTTGGAGTACTCCATATTTATTTTTGGGTATCCAAAAGTGCTTTGAACAGTCTAGATTGAAAATCAATTTTGACTAGTAAAATTAATTTTTGATAACATATCTCAACCAATGATTATCAAAATAGACAGGTGAGATTGTGCGGAGCTGTAAATAATCTAATCAGGGCTTCTCCATGAATTAGTTTCTCTCTTCATAGATATGTAGCAATTAGTAACTATCACTCCGTCAAGAGTACTCTGCAGATGACGGGGTTGCCTTCGTCAATGAAATCATTTCATCATCAACGTATTTCTTACTCTTCCACAAAAAAAGACATGGTTCTCGGTATTCATTATTCTCTTGAAATGACGTGCATCCTATTTTTGGAGTACTTTATATTTACTTATGGGTATCCAAAAGTATTTTGAACAGTCCATATTGAAAATCAATTTTGACAAGTAAAATCAAATTTTGATAACATATCTCAACCAATAATTACCAAAATAAACGGGTGAGATTGTGCGGAACTGTGAATAATCTAATCAGGGCTTCTCCGTGAATAAGTTTCTCTCTTCATAGATATGTACCAATTAGTAACTATCACTCCATCAAGAGTACTCTGCCGATGATGGGGTTGCCTTCGACAATGAAATCATTTCATAATCAACGTATTTCTTACTCTTCAACAAAAAAAGACATGGTTCTCGGTATTCATTATTCTCTTGAAATGACAGGCATCCTAATTTTGGAGTACTCTATTTTTATTTTTGGGCATCCAAACGTGCTCTGAACAGTCTAGATTGAAAATCAATTTTGACTAGTAAAATTAATTTTTGATAACTTATCTCAACCAATGATTACCAAAATAGATGGGTGAGATTGTGCGGAGCTGTGAATAATCTAATCAGGGCTTCTCCGTGAATTAGTTTCTCTCTTCATAGATATGTAGCAATTAGTAACTATCACTCCGTCAAGAGTACTCTGCAGATGATGGGGTTGCCTTCGACAATGAAATCATTTCATCATCAACGTATTTCTTACTCTTCTACAAAAAAAGACATGGTTCTCGGTATTCATTATTCTCTTGAAATGATGTGCATCCTATTTTTGGAGAACTTTATATTTACTTATGTGTATCCAAAAGTATTTTGAACAGTCCATATTGAAAATCAATTTTGACTAGTAAAATCAATTTTTGATAACATATCTCAAGCAATGATTGCCAAAATAGACGGGTGAGATTGTGCGGAACTGTGATTAATCTAATCAGGGCTTCTTCCTGAATAAGTTTCTCTCTTCATAGATATGTACCAATTAGTAACTATCACTTCGTCAAGAGTACTCTGACGATGATGGGGTTTCCTTCGACAATGAAATCATTTCATCATCAACGTATTTCTTACTCTTCCACAAAAAAATACATGGTTCTCGGTATTCATTATTCTCTTGAAATGACGTGCATCCTAATTTTGGATTACTCTATATTAATTTTTGGATATCCAAAAGTGTTTTGAACAGTCTAGATTGAAAATCAATTTTGACTAGTAAAATCAATAAAAAATTAGGCTAGGGTCCACTATAGCATGTTTCTAACTCACTAGGTTCACTGATCAAGTTTCTAACCCACTAAGTCCACTAATATGTATTTGGTAAGGCATAACGTCCACTACATTTAAAAAGAGAATTATTGCCTGACAGAATTACCCTTCCATTCAAATCCCATCAATTTAGCTCATTATCCTTCCATTATCCCTTCTATTTTTGAAATCAAAATCCCATCAATTTAGCCCATTATCCTCCCATTATCCCTTCTAGTTTTGCAAATCATGCCAATCACGGGTATCTCTCTCTCTCTTGTCTCTCTCTATTTGGAATGTTGATCACGCCAATCACGGATATATTGATCTTGATATAGTTTCGTATGTAACGTTGTTGTACTTATATAACGTTATATAACAGTCGAAGATTCTCCTTTTCTGATACACTATATATATAACGTTATTGTACATATATAACGTTATATATTCTCCTTTTTGAGAGTTACATATATCTTTGTAACGTTGTACAAATTTTGATATATGACCATGTATTTTGATTATTTGATTTTTTTATTACTAAATAAAAATATAAGGTTATAATTTTGCTTTTCATCAATCACTTATTGATTTGGTCCGCGTAGCGGCCTCTTTGACTTGCTTCTGATATATTTGGAATTTTTTGAATAAATATATAAGGTTATATAACCTGTATCATCATATAACCATATTAAAAAGCATACCACGTAGAACCATCTATTCACACACAGTTTAACCAACATTGATATATACTGTCAATCAACATTGATATAACCATATATACTATCAATCAAATTCCTAACTTAATTCAACCATACCATACACCAACCTATCAAATATATATAACCATATATACCCAGCATTTACTTTTCGTTTTCTAAGAAACATATAGAATGGATCGAATCAAACGGAGGAGATTGACGGCAATGGGGATGAACTGAAGGGTTTCGACGGCGACGAGGATGCAGAATGACGGAGATGAATCGAATGAAATCAGAGATTGATCGACGGCGACGAGGATGTGAAACAAAGGTGAACAACTACGAGGAGAATTTGACGACGATGGAGAAATAAAGCTGAACAACTGTGACGAGCGCGACGGCGTCCGACCGAAACGAAGGGCAACAACGGTGACTATTGGTGAACGAGATCGACTGTTGGTGGATGATGGAGATCATTTGAAGACGACGACAAAGAACGCCGACGACAACAGAAGATGGAACGGAGGAGCAAACCGTCTCCATTTTTTTCCTCTCAGCCTGGTTTGTTTTGGAAATGGGGGGAGGGGGGGAAGGGGCTAGAGGGGGGGAGGGGGGAGGGGGGAGGGGTTTTAAAATGGGGACTGAATTTTTCGGATAGAAATTTTTTGAAATAGCTAAAAAAATGGGGCAAAACATTTTTGAAAAACAGGGATATATTAGACTAACCGGGGTTATTATATCTTTACTAATAGGTTAGTGGACTTAGGAGGTTATAGAATTTAGAAGTTGACTTATGGGGTTAGGAAAGTGGTATAGTGGACTTATGAAAAATTCTCCTTAAAATCAAATTTTGATAACATATCTCAACCAATAATTACCAAAATAGATGGGTACGATATTGCAGAACTATGAATAATCCATTCACGACTTCTCCGTGAATAAGTTTCTTTCTTCAAAGATATGTAACAATTAGTAACTATCGCTCCGTCAAGAGTACTCTGCCGCTGATGGGGTTGCCTTCGACAATAAAATCATTTCATCATCAACGTATTTCTTACTCTTCAACAAAAAAGGACACGGTTCTCGGTATTCATTATTCTCTTGAAATGACGGGCATCTTAATTTTGGAGTACTCCATATTTATTTTTGGGTATCCAAAAGTGCTTTGAACAGTCTAGATTGAAAATCAATTTTGACTAGTAAAATTAATTTTTGATAACATATCTCAACCAATGATTATCAAAATAGACAGGTGAGATTGTGCGGAGCTGTAAATAATCTAATCAGGGCTTCTCCATGAATTAGTTTCTCTCTTCATAGATATGTAGCAATTAGTAACTATCACTCCGTCAAGAGTACTCTGCAGATGACGGGGTTGCCTTCGTCAATGAAATCATTTCATCATCAACGTATTTCTTACTCTTCCACAAAAAAAGACATGGTTCTCGGTATTCATTATTCTCTTGAAATGACGTGCATCCTATTTTTGGAGTACTTTATATTTACTTATGGGTATCCAAAAGTATTTTGAACAGTCCATATTGAAAATCAATTTTGACAAGTAAAATCAAATTTTGATAACATATCTCAACCAATAATTACCAAAATAAACGGGTGAGATTGTGCGGAACTGTGAATAATCTAATCAGGGCTTCTCCGTGAATAAGTTTCTCTCTTCATAGATATGTACCAATTAGTAACTATCACTCCATCAAGAGTACTCTGCCGATGATGGGGTTGCCTTCGACAATGAAATCATTTCATAATCAACGTATTTCTTACTCTTCAACAAAAAAAGACATGGTTCTCGGTATTCATTATTCTCTTGAAATGACAGGCATCCTAATTTTGGAGTACTCTATTTTTATTTTTGGGCATCCAAACGTGCTCTGAACAGTCTAGATTGAAAATCAATTTTGACTAGTAAAATTAATTTTTGATAACTTATCTCAACCAATGATTACCAAAATAGATGGGTGAGATTGTGCGGAGCTGTGAATAATCTAATCAGGGCTTCTCCGTGAATTAGTTTCTCTCTTCATAGATATGTAGCAATTAGTAACTATCACTCCGTCAAGAGTACTCTGCAGATGATGGGGTTGCCTTCGACAATGAAATCATTTCATCATCAACGTATTTCTTACTCTTCTACAAAAAAAAGACATGGTTCTCGGTATTCATTATTCTCTTGAAATGATGTGCATCCTATTTTTGGAGAACTTTATATTTACTTATGTGTATCCAAAAGTATTTTGAACAGTCCATATTGAAAATCAATTTTGACTAGTAAAATCAATTTTTGATAACATATCTCAAGCAATGATTGCCAAAATAGACGGGTGAGATTGTGCGGAACTGTGATTAATCTAATCAGGGCTTCTTCCTGAATAAGTTTCTCTCTTCATAGATATGTACCAATTAGTAACTATCACTTCGTCAAGAGTACTCTGACGATGATGGGGTTTCCTTCGACAATGAAATCATTTCATCATCAACGTATTTCTTACTCTTCCACAAAAAAATACATGGTTCTCGGTATTCATTATTCTCTTGAAATGACGTGCATCCTAATTTTGGATTACTCTATATTAATTTTTGGATATCCAAAAGTGTTTTGAACAGTCTAGATTGAAAATCAATTTTGACTAGTAAAATCAGTTTTTGATAACATATCTCAACCAATGATTACCAAAATAGACGTGTGAGATTGTGCGGAGCCGTGAATAATCTATTCAGAGCTTTTCCGTAAATAAATTTCTCTCTTCTTAGATATGTAGCAATTAGTAACTATCACTCCGTCAAGAGTACTCTGTTGATGATGGGGTTGCCTTCGACAATGAAATCATTTTATCGTCAACGTATTTCTTACTCTTCAAGAAAAACTAAAAAAGGCATGGCTCTCGGTATTCATTATTTTCTTGAAATGACATGCATCCTATTTTTGGAGTACTCTATATTTATTTTTTCCAACTTCTTCAGCTTTATAACTTAATTTTTGTATAAGCAAAAAGGACATATTTATTGATCGTTATTTGAAAATGAATTAAAGAGATTCCAAGGATCCGAAGGGGAAAAAAAACACAAAAGAAAACGGCATCACCATGAGATGCGAGCACTTGCTTGTTTAATTTTCCAGGCACAAGGAATTACTCACAACAAAACTGAATCATAATGTCTCTATCAGATAATTTTTTACCACATAAATGGTTAAAAGTACCACAAAGACGACCTCACATGGAACTCCGGCAAAGATGAATAATTACTCCTACTTAGAACCACTCATGCAATGGAAATTCAAAAAAATGACAAACAGATTTTGTTGCACTTGTGGAAATCTAAATCAGAACATTTTGCAGGACAACTAGATGTAGGTGCTCTCTCTCTCTCTCTCTCTCTCTCTCTCTCTCTCTCTGCACGGCAAGTAGATGCAGGTGTTCTCTCTCTCATTACTCCTAAATTTTTTAAATGAAAAATTAAAAGATTAGATTAAATACTTACAATCTTTAAATTAAGCTAAGAACCTTAGATTGACGAAGTATTAATGGGGCCGCAGCTTCTAGCCCTTTTGAGGGGCTACAACCACCGGGGTCCATTCTTAATGGGGTCAGTTTTGATTTGGATCTTCTGAAGGCCTCAGTCCAAATTTGGAGAAAAAAGATTCTTCCATTTCTCTAGACTCTTCATAGGAGAATCTTGTTGACTCTCTAGCTTGTTCATATTTTGTTTCATAGATCAGAAAAACCTATTTACGGAGGATTCCGTGCATAAGTTTTTCACAACTACAAAAATAGATAAAGATTTCGGTCATTTTCTGTGATCTTTCAATTTTAATCTCGCATTTTAAACCGTGGTCTTTTAAGGTGTAACTAAAAATCCATATCTTTTAATCACGGGATAAAAACCATGATTAAAACTCATTAAAATGGTGAGTAAAAAAGTAAAAAATGTGATTAAAAATAACAAAAGTGTGACCTTTAACAGCTTAACATCTCAGTTTTATTATAAAACTGTGGTTGTTTATAAAGAAATAATCTCAATTTTTTGAAAAATCAAGGTTAAAAGTGGCGTTTTCCTAAGGCAAAAAATCCCATTTTTTTTCTCTTGTTGGGTTTTGAACCCAAGTCTATTGAGTTTTGCATAGAAACATCAACCAACAGCACCTAGGAATGGCAACGGAGCAGGTTTTTGCATACCCCGACCCCGACCCGAAAATCATTACCCGCCCTCGGCCCCGACCGGGTTTTTTTTGATACCCCGTTCCCGCCCTAATCGGGGAACGGGTTAATTTACTCGCCCCGCCCCGTCCCATAAAATTAAAAAAAATTAAAGTATAAGTAAAAAAGTAAAAAAAAAATGCTAAATAGGAATAAAAATTATCAAGAAAATAAAAATTTTCAAATTATTTTTGTGTCTTTTAGTATCGCTGTTTTATCAATACTTTTAATTGCAATCAATATTTTAGATACTTCATTCCATTTTTGTATGTGTAAAATTTATTATAAATATTTGATGAAATTTTTTTTTAAAAATCCACTAAACACCAATAAATATCAATTTTTATTACTTTATTAAATTTAATTAGGCAACTTGATAGTAAATAGACATTATTTTTTTGATTAATGCTAAAAAAATGAAAGGACAAGTATATAAGTATACATACATATATAAATAAATATTTATGTATTTATATATAAATACGTTGGGTCGGGTAATTTCGGGGCGAGTTTAGGAGTAGGGTACTTTCGGCCCGAACCCTACCTAAACCCGGGCGGGTTTTAAAATTTTTACCCCGACCCCAACCCGATACCCGTAAATGGGGTGGAAAACCTGCCCCGCCCAGTTCCGGGCGGGGCGGGTTTGATTGTCATCCCTAATTGCACCACACACACTTTATAGAACCCAATCGCGGGTGTCCAAAAGTATTTTGGATGGTCCAGATTGAAAATTAATTTTGACTAGTAAAATCAAAATTTGATAACATAGCTCAATTATTGATTGCCGAAATAGACGGGTGAGATTGTGCGGAGCCGTCAATAACCTATTCACGACTTCTCCGTGAATAAGTTTCTCTCTTCATAGATATGTAGCAATTAGTAACTATCACTCCGTCAAGAGTACTTTGCCAACGATGGGGTTGCCTTCGACAATGAAATCATTTCATCATCAACGTATTTCTTACTCTTCCACAAAAAAAAAAAACAAAAAAAGACATAGCTCTCGGTATTCATTATTCCCCTGAAATGACGTGCATCCTATTTTTGAAGTACTCTATATTTATTTTTCCCAACTTCTTCAGCTTTATAACTTAATTTTTGTATAAGTAAAAAATATATATTTATTGACCGTTATTTGAAAACGAATTAAAGAGATTCCAAGGATCGGAAGGGGAAAAAAAACACATGAAATAAAACGGCATCACCATGAGATGCGAGCACTTGCTTGTTTATTTTCTAGGCACAAGGAATTACTCACAACAAAACTGAATCATAATGTCTCTATCAGATAATTTGTTACCACATAAATGGTTAAAAGTACCACATAGATGATGTCACATGGAACTCCATCAAAGATGAATAATTACTCCTACTTAGAACCCCTCATGCAATGGAAATTCAAATAAATGACAAACAGATTTTCTTGCACTTGTGGAAATCTAAATTAGAACATTTTGCAAGACAAGTAGATGTAGGTGTTCTCTCTCACTCTCTCTCTCTCTCTCTCTCACTCTCTCTCTCTCTCTCTCTCTCTCTCTCTCTCTCTCTCTCTCTCTCTCTCTCTCTCTCTCTCTCTCTCTCTCTCTCTCTCTCTCTCATTACTCCTACCTAGAACCACTAATGCAATGGAAATTAAAATAAATGACAAACAGATTTTGTTGCACTTGTGGAAATCTAAATCAGAACATTTTGCACGGCAAGTAGATGAAGGTGTTCTCTCTCTCATTACTCCTAAATTTTTTAAATGAAAAATTAACAGATTAGAAAATACTTACAATCTTTAAATTAAGCTAAGAACCTAAGATTGGCGAAGTATTAATGGGGCCGCAGCTTCTAGCCTTTTTGAGGGGCTACAGCCACCGGGGTCCATTCTTAATGGGGTCAGTTTTGATTTGGATCTTCTCAAGGCCTCCGTCCAAATTTGGAGAAAAAAGATTCTTCCATTTCTCTAGACTCTTCGTAGGGGAATCTTGTTGACTCTCTAGCTTGTTCTTATTTTGTTTCATAGATCAGAAAAACCTATTTACGGAGGTTTCCGTGCATAAGTTTTTCACAACTACAAAAATAGATAAAGATTTCGGTCATTTCCTGTGATCTTTCAATTTTAATCTTGCATTTAAAACCGTGGTCTTTTAAGGTGTTACTAAAAACCCATATCTTTTAATCACGCGATAAAAACCATGATTAAAACTCATTAAAATGGTGAGTAAAAAAGTAAAAAATGTGATTAAAAATAACAAAAGCGTGACCTTTAACAGCTTAACATCTCAGTTTTGTTATAAAACTGTGGTTGTTTATACAGAAATAATCTCAATTTTTTGAAAAATCAAGGTTAAAAGTGACGTTTTCCTAAGGCAAAAAATCCCTTTTTTTTTTCTCTTGTTGGGTTTTGAACCCAAGTATATTGAGTTTTGCATAGAAACATCAACCAACTGCACCAAGGAATGGCAACGGAGCGGGTTTTTGCATACCCCGACCCCGACCCGAAAATCATTACCCGCCCTCGGCCCCGACCGGGTTTTTTTGGTACGCCGTTCCCGCCCTAATCTGGGAACGGGTTAATTTACTCACCCCGCCCCGTCCCATAAAATTATAAAAAATTAAAGTATAAGTAAAAAAGTAAAAAAAAAAATTCTGAATAGGAATAAAAATTTTCAAATTATTTTTGTGTCTTTTAGTATCGCTGTTTTATCTATACTTTTAATTGCAATCAATATTTTAGATACATCATTCCATTTTTGTATGTGTAAAATTTATTATAAATATTTGAGATAATTTTTTTTAAAATAATCCACTAAACACCAATAAATATCAATTTTTATTACTTTATTAAATTTAATTAGGCAACTTGACAGTAAATAGACATTATTTTTGTTTATTAATGCTAAAAAAATGAAAGGACAAGTATATAAGTATACATACATATATAAATAAATATTTATATATTTATATATAAATACATCGGGTCAGATAATTTCGGGGCGAGTTTAGGAGCAGGGTACTTTCGGCCCGAACCTTACCTAAACCCGGGCGGGTTTTAAAATTTTTACCCCAACCCCAACCCGATACTCGTAAATGGGGTGGAAAACCTGCCCCGCCCCGTTTGGGGCGGGGCGGGTACGATTGTCATCCCTAATCGCACCACACACACTTTACAGAACCCAATAGCGGGTGTCCAAAAGTGTTTTGGATGGTCCAGATTGAAAATTAATTTTGACTAGTAAAATCAAAATTTGATAACATAGCTCAATTATTGACTGCCGAAATAGACGGGTGAGATTGTGCGGAGCCATGAATAACCTATTCACGACTTCTCCGTGAATAAGTTTCTCTCTTCATAGATATGTAGCAATTAGTAACTATCACTCCGTCAAGAGTACTTTGCCAATGATGGGGTTGCCTTCGACAATGAAATCATTTCATCATCAACGTATTTCTTACTCTTCCACAAAAAAAAGACAAGGTTCTTGGTATTCATTATTCGATTGAAATGACGTGCATCCTATTTTTAGAGTACACTATATTTATTTTTGGGTATCAAAAAGTGTTTTGAATAGTCTAGATTGAAAATCAATTTTGACTAGTAAAATCAATTTTTGATAACATATCTCAACCAATGATTACCAAGATAGACGTGTGAGATTGTGCGGAGCCGTGAATAATCTATTCAGAGCTTTTCCGTAAATAAATTTCTCTCTTCTTAGATATGTAGCAATTAGTAACTATCACTCCGTCAAGAGTACTCTGTTGATGATGGGGTTGCCTTCGACAATGAAATCATTTCATCATCAACGTATTTCTTACTCTTCCAAAAACAAAAAAAGACATAGCTCTCGGTATTCATTATTCTCCTGAAATGACGTGCATCCTATTTTTGAAGTACTCTATATTTATTTTTCCCAACTTCTTCAGCTTTATAACTTAATTTTTGTATAAGTAAAAAATATATATTTATTGACCGTTATTTGAAAACAAATTAAAGAGATTCCAATGATCGGAAGGGGAAAAAAAACACACGAAATAAAATGGCATCACCATGAGATGGGAGCACTTGCTTGTTTATTTTCTAGGCACAAGGAATTACTCACAACAAAACTGAATCATAATGTCTCTATCAGATAATTTATTACCACATAAATGGTTAAAAGTACCACATAGATGAGGTCACATGGAACTCCGGCAAAGATGAATAATTACTCCTACTTAGAACCCCTCATGCAATGGAAATTGAAATAAATGACAAACAGATTTTCTTGCACTTGTAGAAATCTAAATCAGAACATTTTGCAAGACAAGTAGATGTAGGTGTTCTCTCTCTCTCTCTCTCTCTCTCTCTCTCTCTCTCTCTCTCATTACTCCTACCTAGAACCACTCATGCAATGGAAATTCAAATAAATGACAAACAGATTTTGTTGCACTTGTGGAAATCTAAATCAGAACATTTTGCACGGCAAGTAGATGTAGGTGTTCTTTCTCTCATTACTCCTAAATTTTTTAAATGAAAAATTAACAGATTAGAAAATACTTACAATCTTTAAATTAAGCTAAGAACCTAAGATTGACGACGTATTAATGGGGCCGCAGCTTCTAGCCTTTTTGAGGGGCTACAGCCACCGTGGTCCATTCTTAATGGGGTCAGTTTTGATTTGGATGTTCTCAAGTCCTCAGTCTAAATTTGGGGAAAAAAGATTCTTCCATTTCTCTAGACTCTTCGTAGGGGAATCTTGTTGACTCTCTAGCTTGTTCTAATTTTGTTTCGTAGATCAGAAAAACCTATTTATGGAGGATTCCGTGCATAAGTTTTTCACAACTACAAAAATAGATAACATTTTCGGTCATTTTGTGTGATCTTTCATTTTTAATCTTGCATTTAAAATCGTGGTCTTTTAAGGTGTAACTAAAAATCCATATGTTTTAATCACTGGATAAAAACCATGATTAAAACTCATTAAAATAGTGAGTAAAAAAGTAAAAAATGTGATTACAAATAGTAAAAGCATGACCTTTAACAGCTTAACATCTTAGTTTTATTATAAAACTGTGGTTGTTTATAGAGAAATAATCTCAATTTTTGAAAAAATCAAGGTTAAAAGTGGGCAAGAGATCCCACTTTTTTCTCCTGTTGGGTTTTGAACCCAAGTCTATTGAGTTTTGCATAGAAGCTTCAACCAACGGCACCTAGGAATGGCAATGGAGCAGGTTTTTGCATACCCCAATCCCGACCCGAAAATCATTACCCGCACTCGGGCCTGATCGGGTTTTTTTTGGGTTACCCGTTCCCACCCCAATCAGGGAACAGGTTAATTTACTCGCCCCGCCCCGCCCCGCCCCATAAAAATATAAAAAAAAATTAAAGTGTAAGTAAAAAAGTAAAAAAAAAATTGCTGAATAGGAATAAAAATTATCAAGAAAATAAAATTTTTAAAATTATTTTTGTGTCTTTTAGTATCGCTCTTTTATCTAAACTTTTAATTGCATTCAATATTTTAGTTACATCATTCGACTTTTGTATGTGTAAAATTTATTATAAATATTTCAAGAAATTTTTTTAAAAAAATCCACTAAACAACAACAAATATCAATTTTTATTACTTTGTTAAATTTAATTAGGCTACTTGACAGTACCGAGACACTATTTTGTGGATTAATGCTAAAAAAATGAAAGGACAAGTATATAAGTATATATACATATATAAATAAATACATATATATTCACATATAAATACGTCGGGTAATTTCGGGGCGAGTTTAGGAGCGGGGTACTTTCGCCCCGAACCCTACCTGAACCTTAGCGGGTTCGAAAGGTTTTACCCCGACCCCGACCCGATACCCGAAAATGGGGTGGTAAACCGGCCCCGCCCCGTTCGGGGCGGGGCGAGTACGATTGTCATTCCTAATTGCACCACACACACTTTACAGAACCCAATCGTGGGTGTCCAAAAGTGTTTTGGACGGTCCGGATTGAAAATTAATTTTGACTAGTAAAATCAAAATTTGATAACATAGCTCAACTATTGATTTCCAAAATAGACCGGTGATATTGTGCGGAGCCATGAATAACATATTCACGGCTTCTCCGTGAATAAGTTTCTCTCTTCATAGATATGTAGCAATTAGTAACTATCACTCCGTCAAGAGTACTTCGCCGATGATGGGGTTGCCTTCGACAATGAAATCATTTCATCATCAACGTATTTCTTACTCTTCCAAAAAAAAAGACATGGTTCTCGGTATTCATTATTCTATTGAAATTACGTCCATCCTAATTTTGGAGTACTCTATATTTATTCTTGGATATCCAAAAGTTTTCTGAACAGTCTAGATTGAAAATCAATTTTGAATAGTAAAATCAATTTTTGATAACATATCTCAACCAATGATTACCAAAATAGACGGGTGAGAGTGTGCGGAACTATAAATAATCTATTCACGGCTTCTTCGTGAATAAGTTTCTCTTTTCATAGATATGTAGCAATTAGTAACTATCACTCCGTCAAGAGTACTCTGCCGATGATGGGGTTGCCTTCGACAATGAAATTATTTCATCATCAACATATTTCTTACTCTTCCACAAAAAAAGACATGGTTCCCGGTATTCATTATTCTCTTGAAATGACGTGCATCATAATTTTGGAGTACTCTATATTTATTTTTGGGTATCCAAAAGTGTTTTGAACAGTCTAGATTGAAAATCAATTTTGACTAGTAAAATCAATTTTTGATAACATATCTCAACCAATGATTACCAAAATAGACGGGTGAGATTGTGCGGAACTGTGAATAATATAATCAGGGCTTCTCCGTGAATAAGTTTCTCCCTTCATAGATATGTAGCAATAAGTAACTATCACTCCGTCAAGAGTACTTTGCCGATGATGGGGTTGCCTTCGACAATGAAATCATTTCATCATCAACGTATTTCTTACTCTTCCACAAAAAAAGACATGGTTCTCGGTATTCATTATTCCCTTGAAATGACGTGCATCCTAATTTGGAGTACTCTATATTTATTTTTGGTATCCAAAAGTGTTTTGAACAGTCTAGATTGAAAATCAATTTTGACTAGTAAAATCAATTTTTGATAACATATCTCAACCAATGATTACCAAAATAGACGGGTGAGATTGTGCGGAACTGTGAATAATCTAATCAGGGCTTCTCCGTGAATTAGTTTCTCTCTTCATAGATATGTAGCAATTCGTAACTCTCACTCTGTCAAGATTACTCTGCCGATGATGGGGTTGCCTTCGACAATGAAATCATTTCATCATCAATGTATTTCTTACTCTTCCACAAAAAAATACATGGTTCTCGGTATTCATTATTCTCTTGAAATGACGTGCATCCTATTTTTGGAGTACTTTATATTTACTTTTGGGTATCCAAAAGTATTTTGAACAGTCCAGATTGAAAATCAATTTTGAATAGTAAAATCAATTTTTGATAACATATCTCAACCAATGATTACCAAAATAGACGGATGAGATTGTGCGGAGTTGTGAATAATCTAATCAGGGCTTCTCCGTGGATAAGTTTCTCTCTTCATAGATATGTAGCAATTAGTAACTATCACTCCGTCAAGAGTACTCTGCTGATGATGGGGTTGCCTTCGACAATGAAATAATTTCATCATCAACGTATTTCTTACTCTTCCGGAAAAAAAAAAGACATGGCTCTCGATATTCATTATTCTCCCGAAATGACGTGCATCCTATTTTTGGAGTACTCTATATTTATTTTTCCCAACTTCTTCAGCTGTATAATTAATTTTTGTATAAGTAAAAAAGTATATTTATTGACCGTTATTTGAAAACGAATTAAAGAGATTCCAAGGATTGCAAGGGGGAAAAAAACACACGACAGAAAATGGCATCACCATGAGATGCGAGCACTTGCTTGTTTAATTTTCCAGGCACAAGGAATTACACACAACAAATCTAAATCATAATGTCTCTGTCAGATAATTTGCTGCCACATAAATGCTTAAAAGTACCACATAGATGATGTCACATGGAACTCCGGCAAAGATGAATAATTACTCCTACTTAGAACCACTCATGCAATGGAAATTCAAATAAATAACAAACAGATTTAATTTGTTGGACTTGTGGAAATCTAAATCAGAACATTTTGCATGACAAGTATATGTAGGTGCTCTCTCTCTCTCTCTCTCTCTCTCTCTCTCTCTCTCTCTCTCTCTCTCTCTCTCTCTCTCTCTCTCTCTCTCTCTCTCTCTCTCATTACTCCTACCCAGAACCACTCATGAATTGGAAATTTAAATAAATGACAAAAGATTTTGTTGCACTTGTGGAAATCTAAATCAGAACATTTTGCATGGCAAGTAGATGTAGGTGTTCGCTCTCTCATTACTCCTAAATTTTTTAAATAAAAAATTAACAGATTAGAAAATACTTACAATCTTTAAATTATGGTAAGAACCTTAGATTGACGAAGTATTAATGGGGCCGAAGCTCTAGCCCTTTTGAGGGGCTGCAGCCACTAGGGTCCATTCTTAATGGGGTCAGTTTTGATTTGGATCCTCTCAAGGCCTCCTTCCAAATTTGGAGAAAAAAGATTCTTCCATTTCTCTGGACTCTTCGTAGGGGAATCTTGTTGACTCTCTAGCTTGTTCTTATTTTGTTTCATAGATCAGGAAAACCTATTTACGGAGGATTCCGTGCATAAGTTTTTCACAACTACAAAAATAGATAAAGATTTCGGTCATTTTGTGTGATCTTTCACTTTTAATCTGGCATTTAAAACCATGGTCTTTTAAGGTGTAACTAAAAATCCATATCTTTTAATCACGGGATAAAAACCATGATTAAAACTCATTAAAAAATGTGATTAAAAAAGTAAAAAATGTGATTAAAAATAACAAAAGCGTGACCTTTAACAGCTTAACATCTCAGTTTTATAACTGTGGTTGTTTGTAGAGAAATAATCTCAATTTTGGGAAAAATCAATGTTAAAAGTGGCATTTTCTTAAGGCAAAAAATCCCACTTTTTTCTCCTGTTGGGTTTTGAACCCAAGTCTATTGAGTTTTGCATAGAAACATCAACCAACTGCACCTAGGAATGGCAACGGAGTGGGTTTTTGCATACCTCGACCCCAACCCGAAAATCATTACCCGCCCTTGGCCCCGACCGGGTTTTTTTGGGTACCCCATTACAGCCCTAATTAGGGAATTGGTTAATTTACTCGCCCGGCCCCGCCCCGCCCCATAAAATTAAAAAAAATTAAAGTATAAGTAAAAAAGTAAAAAAAAAATGCTGAATAGGAAAAAAAATTATGAAGAAAATAAAATTTTTGAAATTATTTTTGTGTGTTTTAGTATCGTTGTTTAATCTATACTTTTAATTGCAATCAATATTTTAGATACTTCATTCCATTTCTGTATGTGTAAAATTTATTATAAATATTTGAAGAAAACTTTTTTAAAAAATCCACTAAATACCAATAAATATCAATTTTTATTACTTTATTAAATTTAATTAGGCTATTTGACAATAAAGAGACATTATTTTTTTGATTAATGCTAAAAAAATGAAAGGACAAGTATATAAGTATATATACATATATAAATAAATAATTCTATATTTATATATAAATACGCCGGGTAGAGGTCGGGTAATTTCGGGGCGAGCTTAAGAGCGGGGTACTTTCGCCTCGTACTCTACCTGAACCCGGGTGGGTTTGAAAATTTTTTCTCCGACCCCAACCTGATACCCAAAAATGGGGTGGAAAACCCGCCCCGTCCTGTTCGGGGCGGTGCGGGTACGATTCTCATCCCTAATTGCACCATGCACACACACTTTACAGAGCCAAATCGCGGGTGTCCAAAAGTGTTTTGGACGGTCCGGATTGAAAATTAATTTTGACTAGTAAAATAAAAATTTGATAACATAGCTCAACTATTGATTGCCGAAATAGACGGGTGAGATTGTGCGGAGCCATGAATAACCTATTCACGACTTCTCCGTGAATAAGTTTCTCTCTTCATAGATATGTAGCAATTGGTAACTATCACTCCGTCAAGAGTACTTTGCCGATGATGGGGTTGCCTTCGACAATGAAATCATTTCATCAATAACGTATTTCTTAATCTTCCACAAAAAAAGACATGGTTCTCAGTATTCATTATTCTCTTGAAATGACGTGGATCCTATTTTTGGAATACTCTATATTTATTTTTGGGTATCAAAAAATATTTTGAACAGTCCAGATTGAAAATCAATTTTGACTAGTAAAATAAATTTTTGATAACATATCTCAACCAATGATTATCATAATAGACGGGTGAGATTGTGCGGAACTATGAATAATCTATTCACGGCTTCTCCTTGAATAAGTTTCTCTCTTCATAGATATGTAGCAATTAGTAACTATCACTCCGTCAAGAAAAAAAAGACATGGCTCTCGGTATTCGTTATTCTCCTAAAATGACGTGCATCCTATTTTTGGAGTACTCTATATTTATTTTTCCCAATTGCTTCAGCTTTATAACTTAATTTTTGTATAAGTAAAAAAGATATATTTATTGACCGTTATTTGAAAACGAATTAAAGAGATTCGAAGGATCGGAAGGGGAAAAAACACACACGAAAGAAAACGGCATCACCATGAGATGCAAGCACTTGCTTGTTTATTTTCCAGGCACAAGGAACTACTCAGAACAAAACTGAATCATAATGTCTCTATTAGATAATTTGTTACCACATAAATGGTTAAAAGTACCACATAGATGACGTCATATGGAACTCCGGCAAAGATGAATAATTACTCCTACTTAGAACCACTCATGCAATGGAAATTCAAATAAATGACAAACAGATTTTGTTGCACTTGTGGAAATCTAAATCAGAACATTTTGCAAGACAAGTAGATGTAGGTTTTCTCTCTCTCTCTCTCTCTCTCTCTCTCTCTCTCTCTCTCTCTCTCTCTCTCTCTCTCTCTCTCTCATTAATCCTACCTAGAACCACTCATGCAATGGAAATTCAAATAAATGACAAACAGATTTTGTTACACTTGTGGAAATCTAAATCAGAACATTTTGCAAGGCAAGTAGATGTAGGTGTTCTCTCTCTCATTACTCCTACTTAGAACCACTCATGTAATGTAAATTCAAATAAAGATTTTGTTCCACTTGTGGAAATCTAAATCAGAACATTTTGCAAGACAAGTAGATGTAGGTTTTCTCTCTCTCTCTCTCTCTCTCTCTCTCTCTCTCTCTCTCTCTCTCTCTCTCTCTCATTAATCCTACCTAGAACCACTCATGCAATGGAAATTCAAATAAATGACAAACAGATTTTGTTACACTTGTGGAAATCTAAATCAGAACATTTTGCAAGGCAAGTAGATGTAGGTGTTCTCTCTCTCATTACTCCTACTTAGAACCACTCATGTAATGGAATTTCAAATAATGATTTTGTTCCACTTGTGGAAATCTAAACAAGAATATTTTGCAAGGCAAGTAGATGTAGGTGTTCTCTCTCTCTCATTACTCCTACTTAGAACCACTCATGCAATGGAAATTCAAATAAATGACAAACAAATTTTGTTGCACTTGTGAAAATCTAAATCAGAATATTTTGCAATGCAAGTAGCTGTAGATTCTCTCTATGGGATGATTTTTGTCTCAGGCTAGCTTATGATTGAGATTTACTTGGCTTTGGATTTGTTTAATAATAACATATTATTTACTGTTCAATAACTTTTTATTATATTCTAGGTTTCTTGTTTCTTGGGTTGGACTTGGGTACATGGCAGGTCTCATTTTTTGGGTGTGACAACTCATGCAATGGGATTTCAAATTAATGACTTAACAGATTTTATTGCACTTGTGCAGGTCTAAATGAAAACATTTTGCAAGGCAAGTAAGCAATTATATGTAGATCTCTCTCTCTCTCTCTCTCTCTCTCTCTAGCTTAAATTCTTTGATTTTTAGTTCTTAGCTGGTTGTCGTTTTGGCTAATTTTGTTGTTTTCTGTTAGCCGGTGTTTTAGGTTTTGGTTTTCATTGTTTTTCCTTGTTTAGCCTCCTTGTTAGTAGCCATTTCAGAGTCTGTATTGGAAAACGTTGTATATTCTGTTTGTTTGCTTTATAAAGTGGTTAATTTACCCCCCACAAAAGAGCTAAGCTGTACTTTGCTTCTCTTTTTTCCCTTTCTTTTGTCTTCTCTATGATTTAAGTTTTCCTTACATCTAAAATAGACTGCCTCGATGTACCCTTTGTCGAGTTCAATAAAATTTTGTTGACAATCAAAAAAAACAAAGAGCTAAGCATCCCTCAGATAAGTAGAGGGACAAATTAAGCCGGCTACCCATTCAGCTTATTTTCATGAAAAATAGAAAGAATGTGATGCAGGGAGGAGTGTTGAAAAAGATGAATGTGCAACAAGGACAATCACGAATAAGTATGAACTAGAAGTGCTCCCTCTACGAACACACAATAATGAGAAATACTCTCAATTTTCATTAATATTCATCAAAAAACAACTCCTTAGCCTTGAGGCTTACAACCTTATTTATACTAATAGAATTCCTAAACCTAGCTTTCTTAAAATCTAGAAAGAAACATAAACATAAGGAAATAAAATCAATCCTAATTTTCCTTAACCAAGAAACCTATTCAAAATAGGAATACTAGATCAAATCACATTAGGAAAACTAAATACTTATAAATTATCTTGACTAAAATAAAACATTCCTACTAAAATGCTAAACTCAAAATAATAAATTAAGATTTCTATATTTCTAGAATAATTAAAATATCGATATGCATCATCCTCCCCTGCTTGAAGAAACTCATCCACGAGTTTATATAGTTGAATTCGCCGAAACTTGTCTACATTAATCTTGTACTTCAAATTTATTTCTTCTAACCCAAACTGTAAACAACAATTTGAAAATTGTGAGAAAATAATTTCCATCAATAAAACAAATCTACCTTCCTCCCGGATCAAAACACAAGGACGCTTGCATGTAATGTATTCAATAAACTCCCAAAATGGATCAATAAATTTAGTTTTCAACAACGCCAACTTTGTAACTTCTTCTTTTTGCAATATTTTCTTATTTTCTTATTTTGAAATTTTCTCCTCTAGTTTTTCGTCAAAAACTAGTGGCTTATTCCAATCCACAACTAGATTTGGAATAATATTTGATGTGAATGGCCACTCAATGGTAGCTTCATCCACTTTCGTCCTCCCCCTCGACTGATGGTTACCAGCCAAATGTTTGGTGATTGAAATATCATCCGACACCTCCTCCTCTTTCGAAAACACAGGTTGAACCGGACGACGGCGAGGTGGGTTCCCCCCAACAACCATGGCAACCACATGATCGGTTAGGATGCCAATCGCATCCATCACACGCTGCTCAAGTTGTTGGAACCGCGCCTTCATTCGTGCTTCTCGTGTAGTTTTACTTCGTTCATACACATCTTCAGCAACAACATAATGACCATAACGGAATCTTTGTCACGCCATGATCCGGAATCGAGCGCAAGCTCTGATACCAACTGATGCAAGGAGACATGTTGGAGTAGAAGAATGTGCAACAAGGACAATCACGAATAAGTATGAACTAGAAGTGCTTCCTTTACAAACACACAATAATGAGAAATAATCTCAATTTTCATTAATATTCATCAAAAAACAACTCCTTAGCCCTAAGGCATACAACCTTATTTATACTAATAGAATTCCTAAACCTAGCTTTCTTAAAATGAAAGAAAAATAAACATAAGGAAATAAAATCAATCCTAATTTTCCTTAACCAAGAAACCTATTCAAAATATGAATACTAGATCAAATCAAATTAGGAAAACTAAATACTTATAAATTATCTTGACTAAAATAAAACATTCCTACTAAAATGCTAAACTCAAAATAATAAATTAAGATTCCTATATTTCTAGAATAATTAAAATATTGGCCTGCATCAGAATGTCTTATTTTCAGAGGATAAAATGCTCTCTTTTTTTTTAAATGTTGATAAATACTATCTTTATCATCAATTTTGGTAATTTCAATCGCAAATATGTTCATTATATGAGGGGTGCACTACATTACGACCGGTGTACCTGGGTAGTGTATAGGCCATAGTATGTTCAAAAAAAATGTAAAGGATATAGTAGACATTTTTCGTATTTCGTTATTGCATAAAATAAATTATATAATATTGAATTATGAAGTTTGTCTCAATCGGTATTTGCTATTTGTAAGGAAGATTTGCAGAGAATCACGCAAGGAAAAATGCATTTGGGTCCATTTCAGGACCTATAAAAATCTAGAAAAATATTCATAAATTTTTGAATGTTATTTTATGGGCTCTGTAAAAAGTCAGCTTTAATGGACTTCGATAAGTATTACTTTTGGATTCGTAGGGGCAATCTGAGCAAAAGTAATACTTACTGATATTTATTAGAGCTGATTTTTTACAGGGCCTCATAAAATAATATTCAAAAAATTTATGAATTTTTTTCTAAATTTTTCCAAGACCCAAAATGGACCCAAACGAGTTTTTTCCTTGCGTAGTTCCCTGCAAATCTTCTTTAAGATTAGAATTTCTGGTCTCAATATTGCACTATACTATATACGCTTTACAACCCACCAATAGTTAAATACTACAAGAAGTTAGAAAAGGTTTCAAATTAGGCTTTTTTCTGATAAAAGTGCTTGATGATTTCCTAATCTTAAATTAATGGGTTGCCCCAAGCGTAGGGCTGAAAGCGACGCAGCATAATATCCGGTAAGACCGGAGTCGAATCCACAAAGACGGTGATGTGTGCTGACTAAAAACTCGAGTTATTATAATTTAAACTGGCTCTTAGGTAGCCACCCCTTGTCGATTGATTGAAATTAACTAAAACCTAGAAATTGAAAACTAAAAGAAAGGTACGGTCGTAGGGTTCTTCGCACTCGCACCCAGTCCGGATTAACCTGCTCCATTCAATATTATTAAAAATGTTCAACTTTTGATTGAAAAAGATACCCCGCAAGATGCGAGACCCTATAGTTGCCGTTTACCCATGCGCATCGAAGAATGAGTTTTGGACCCCCATTCTCCCCCTCACATGGGCTCCGACAATGTCCAGATTCGTCTGCGGGAAGTATTTTACCAATCTAAAATTATCTTTTTCATTATTTGAAAATAGAAGCAGTGTCCGTACTGGCCACGGTGTGCTAATCACCCCGCGACCCTATCCATACAACTACTCACTAATCATTGCGCAAGAAATAAAAGAAACCCTAATTTTAAACATGCGTATATTACGCGAGATGAAAAATAAACAAAAGATCTAAATGAAACAATAATCAATGAACAACAAAGACGAAAATTAATACGAATTACCAGAGTGGAAATAATTGAACAAGATTTTAAATAACTTGAACGAAAGAAAAACTCGAAAGAAAACTCTCACAACAAAAGTCTCGGCAGCCCCGTTGTTCTTGACCTGCGTCCTTTTTTTCCAAAGCTGCTGCCGAGAGTCAATAGGTAATTTGTTTTTATATGGATTGAAAAGTTTAATCACACAAAGACCCTTAAACTTCATGAAATAATAAACCAATAATCCATCTTTGAAAACTTTGCATTTAGACCCCGAGTTTCTTGTATCTTCCTCTTTAATCCAAAATCTCGAACAACGAGCTCGAACAACCTATAAACAATAAAAGAACAAAATAAATATCAATTAACAAAAATAAATGAATAACAGATGTAGTTTGGAGATCACACCCCCCAACTTACACTTTGCTAGTCCTCGAGCAAAGAAAACAAAATGCAACTAAAGAAAACTAATTAAAATCGATAGTTCTTTTAAACCCCCAGGCGGCCCCGATAAGACGAGTGAAGTCTCGTGAGTGTTTTCAGCAGTGATTTCCCACAAAACACCGCGGATCCTTTTAATTGAAACCCAAAAACCTGCAATCCGACTCATTGATACACCAATGCCAAGAATATAGCATATGCGAAAATAGTTCTGGAGGCTATTAAAACATAGAAATAAATCATGGCACCCAAACTTAGCGTGTGTGAGCAAGGACCTTAACAACAAGTGAACCACAACCAAGTACTCTCGCCGGACCGAGTCTCAACTTCAGTTCTCACCATGTTATGCACTCAACAAAAGAAAACGCTCGAAACATGGTGCATTTAATAAACTCTCAATGTGTGTGAGCGGAAGTTATGTAATAAAAAATCAAAGTATCCCGCACACTTTAGACACGAAGAGAAAGTTTTTTAAGGTAGACACGTGATCTCGTGAAAGGAATGTCAAGCATTAAAAACTATCTATCCTTCGATCCACAACCCATTGCTCCTAAGATCAAATAGGACTTTTATTTGGTTATATCGTTGGGTAAGGAGAAATGCTTCAAAGGTTAGGATAGATCATAAGCAAATGTCTGAGAATAGACCAAAACACATAAGGCAAATAATAATGTACGCCTTGTTTCAACTCTTTTCAACTCCGTCATATCCCTCATATTCTTCACCCTTCACACAATTTCACGATAAATCAACTTGTTTCTTTCTTACAACAAGTATATTGGTGTCTTCCTTTTTTTGTTTTTTCTTTTTTTTTTTTAATTCAAGTTTCAATCTCTTTTTTTTTTTTAAACATGGGGAAGAACACCGCAACTCGAATACAACATTCTCAAATACACTTACCCTATTCTCTTCAAAAATTAACCCTCACATGATTCGTTTGCCATTCTCAAAACACAATATGGTTGGTGAAGTTTAACAAGAAAAAGGCTCATGCAAGAGGCTCAATGTGGCTCGCGAGAATAAGTATTTGAGAAAAAGAAACGAACCGGCTCAATTAGCAAAGATGGCCTATTATCCTCTCCCAGGGCTAATACAACTAAGTAACGGTCCAATCCCAAAGAATAAAATAACCGGCATGTATTAAGCCTCAACACTTGACGACAAAAGATAATGAGATCAACAACGATTAAGCTTCTCTTTTTTTTGACAAACGAAGAGTTTATGTGACACCACTCCAAAGAAAGGTAAGGCACTAAAGCTCACATGGGCACAAGTCTCCACTAATCTAGCCATTGAAAGCACTCTAGTCACAACTCACAAGCAGTCAAGGTCCAAGAAACGTGCAGTGCAAAGATGCTAATAGTCTAAGCCATGATAAATTTCTATCGCCAAACTAGCAAAAAAAACTACCATGCAACATAAATATTCAAGAAATGCCCACAGATTATCAGCATAAGCAACCAACAAGTAAACATCGCAATCTTCAAGTCGATCTCAATTAGAAAAGATCAAACAAGTATTTTCAATTTTTTCGAATGTTTTCCCCTTTTTCTTTTTTGAATCTAACAAATAAAGAACAAAGTGATCCCTCCCCCCAACTTGAATTATTCAATGTCCGCATTGAAGGCATGAAAAATAAAGATAAGACAGAAACGTATAAGAGACGAGAGATATCACCTTGAAAAGAAGAGACTAAGCAGAGTAAATGATGTTGAGAGGGAGACCCCCCCCAATTAGATCAAACAACCTGCAAAATATTAGCCTCCAAGACAGCAAGAAAAATAACTAAAAGAAATAAATAAGGTAAGAAATAAAAGAAATACAAAAACAAAAAAACAAAAAAAAAGCATCCACTTTCTTCACGCGAAAGACACGGGTACTACTTTTTTTCCTATTTCTCAAGCGAGAAACGAGTGGCTATACCAGACTAAAAAAAAAAAAATTATGTACGAGCAGCCAAACGGGGGTAACGAACATTTATCATGCCAACTAAAACTAAGACAATTAACATAGCACTCTATTCAACAACTTTTATCAAAAATTAAACTCGGCCATGCCACAATATAAGATACTTCGAGTAGCGCATTTGCCGAATTCGTTTTAGGCACTTAAGTTCAACCAAGTACTTAGCCCAAACCAAATCAATTTTCAAACCGTTGACAAAATCTGCAAGATATGGATGATAAACTAAATTAAATTTATCAACACTAAGAAAATCAATCTGTTCCACATTTAAAAACTCTTGCAAAAGTGGAGATTCAGTAGCAGGTGTGGCACAATCTAGAACTGAGAGTACTTGATTATTCAGTGCAACTATTGGCAATGACTCCTCAAAAGGCATATAACCTAGTGCAACTATAGGCAATGACTTCTCAAAAGGCATATAGCCTTCACTAATGACAAGCAGCTCTATTTCCTCTTTTTCCCTCGCATCAGAATTAATATCCTCAGGAAGCAACTCTATTTCCTCTTTTTCCCTATCATCAAAATTGGTACCCTCAGAACTTTCAGTCAATTCACAAAATTGAAACTTTTGGGTTAATTCATCTAGGTAATCCCAAGCCTCTTCAGGATTTTTATCCAGAAATTCTTCAATAGACCTAAAATCCACTTGGCATGGCTTAAGATTTAAATTACGGCAAAAAATAATCAAAAGACTGCCTAGCTCACAATTAAAACTCGACCAAGAGAATACGACAAATTTAAATCGCTCCCAACACTGTGACAAAGACTCATCATCTTGTTGAGAGAAATCTGATAGTTCTTGTAAAAGCATATGAGTCTCATATGAGGGCATGAAAGTTTTGAAAAACTGTATTATAATCTCACCCCATGTTAATCTTGGACTCAAAAAATTAAACCAATCTAGAGCACTATCACGCAAAGATGCTGAAAATACATGTAAAAGAGTCACTTCATCGCTAGCAAAAGCTTCCTCAAGGTCATGAATATGCGAAAAAGAATTTTCTGAGGCCAAACCATAAAATATAGGCAGTGACACTGAACAATCAAATTGGTTTGCACAACCTCCATAGCACCTTACAAAATGGGCCTTTTTTTTTTGCTTTTCAACAATTAAAAAAAATAAAGAACTAAAAAGAAAACAAATAAAAAAAATAACTACCCGAATTCTTAACACACGTTACCGTCTCCGGCAACGGCGCCAAAAATGCTTGACGATTTCCTAATCCTAAATTAATGGGTTGCCCTAAGCGTGAGGCTAAAACCGATGCAGCATAATATCCGATAAGACAGGAGTCGAATCCACAAAGACGGTGATGTGTGCTGACTAAAAACTCGGGTTATTATAATTTAAACTGGCTCTTAGGTAGCCACCCCTTGTCGATTGATTGAAATTAACTAAAATCTAGAAATTGAAAATTAAAAGATAGGTACGGTCGTAGGGTTCTTCGCACTCACACCCAGTCCAGATTAACCTGCTCGATTCAATATTTTTAAAAACGTTCAACTTTTGATTGAAAAAGATACCCCGCAAGATGCGAGAACCTATGGTTGCCATTTACCCATGCGCAGCAAAGAATGAGTTTTTGACCCCCATTCTCTCGTTCACATGGGCTCCAACAATGCCAAGATTCGTCTGCGAAAAGTATTTTACCAATCTAAAATTATCTTTTTCATTATTTGAAAATAGAAGCAGTGTCCGTACTGGCCACGGTGTGCTAATCACCTCGCGACCCTACCCATACGACTACTCACTAATCATTGTGCAAGAAATTAAAAAAACCATAATTTCAAACATACTTATATTAAGCGAGATGAAAAATAAACAAAAAATCTAAATGAAACAATAATCAACGAACAACTTTAATGAAAGACGAAAATTAATATGAGTTACCAGAGTGGAAATAATTGAACAAGATTTTAAATAACTTGAACGAAAGAAAAACTCGAAAGAAAACTCTGACAACAAAAGTCTCGGTAGCCCCGTTGTTCTTGACCTGTGTCCTTTTTTCCTTTTTTTTCTAAAGCTGCTGCCGAGTGATAAGTGCCAAAATATACATATTTTGGCCCTCTAATCTATACTTACTAGTCTTTTATATTTGTTAATTGGTATTTATTTTGTGTTTTTATGTTTATAGGTTGCTCGAGTCCGTTGTTCGAAACTTTGGATAAAAAGAAGATTTTTAAGAAAGTTTTGGGTTGAAGTGTGAAGTGCTTTGAAAGTTTGGGTGGTTAATTTAATATTAGACAAAAGCCCAAGGACCTTTGTGTGATTAAAGGTTTCAATCCCTATATAAAGAATTTACCTAGTTGCTACAGGGGGCGTCCTGCCGTGAAAAAGAAGAAAAAAAGAGGCTGCTGCCGAGGAAAAGAAAGGACAGGGCTGCCGAGGTTTTTTTTGTTCCGAATATTATTTAGTTTCCTTTCAAGTTTTGTTCCTTTATGTTATTTGAGGTTTTATTCAATTATTCGCATTCCAGTTATTCGTATTGATTTTCGTTTCTTTATAAAAGTTGTTCGTTGGTTCTTGTTTAACTTAGATATTCTGTTTATTTTCTATCTCGCGTAATAAAAGCAAGTTTCAATCTAGGGTTTATTTTGTTTCTTGCTTAATAATGAGTTAGTAGTTTGTATAGGTAGGGTCGCGGGGTGATTAGTACACCGTGGCCGGTTCGGATACGTTCTGCTCATATTTTGAAATAAAAAATGTAAAAATTAACTTTAGATTGGTAAAATACTTCCCGCAGACAAATCCGGGCATTGTCAGAACCCATGTGAACGGGGGAATAGGGGTCCAAAACTCATTCTCCGCTGTGCATGGGTAACGGCGACCCTAAGGTTTCGCATCTTGAGAGGTATCTTTTTCAATGTAAAATTGAACGTTTTTAAGAACATTGAGTGGAGCAGATTAATCCGAACTGGCTGCGAGTGATATGAACCCTACGACCGTACCTCCTTTAATTATTTAAAAAGTACAATCAATTTCTTAGTTTTTATTAATCTCAGCATCAAACTACAAGGGGTGGCTACCTAAGAGCCCGTTTAAATTATAACAACCCGAATTTTTAGTTAGCACACATTATTGTCTCTGTGGATTCGACTCCGGTCTTACCGGATATTGTGCTACGTCGGTCTTAGCCCTACGCTTGGGGCAACCCATTACTTTAGGTCAAGAAATCGGTCAAGCACCGAGAGTCAGTAGGTAATTTGTTTTTGTATGGATTGAAAAGTTTAATCACACAAAGACCCTTAAACTTCATAAAATAATAAACCAATAATCCATCTTTGAAAACTTTGCATTTAGACCAAAGTTCTGAATACCGTACCGGCAAGAGTACCGATTTTCTTACTGGTACGGTATGGTACCGCTACCGGTCAAATACCGGTACCGTTTCGGATTTAGCGCAATTACCAATATATAGTTATAAATACATTGTTTTTTTTAGAACTGTCATTATATAACTCTCATCTAGTAAATCCAAAAAAAAAAAGAAGAAGAAGAGGATGAACACATCCATAACTATCAAAATTTGAGAGTTAAAATTTTATTCCCGTAAACAATTTTGGGCTCACAAAAATAGAAAAAAAGAAAAAGAAAAGAAGAAAAAACCTTTCTCAATTAACCATAAAATTATATTTTTTAAATTCTTAATAACATCCATGCATTTTTTATCAATTCTTTTTCGATGACCATAAAATTAAATTACGTTCTTTACTTTAATTTTGTATGCAACAAAATTCAAAACAAATAGAAAAGGAGTCTTTTTGGATTATGTGAAACTCAACCAAAACTTCACATTTTCTAGAGAATTCGGAGGGATTGGGTCTGATATTACTCCACCTCACCCACCCACCCATTTTCTTTCTGATATTAACAGTCGTCTCTCTCTCTCTCTCTCTCTCTCTCTCTCTCTCTCTCATGGTGACGACAACGGTATTATTTTGAAGACAATTAGTACAGAGATCAACGATTTGCACACACCATGACGACGACGATGGTGGTCTTTTTTTGAAGATGGTGGATGTTCAGATCTAGTGGCTGAAGAGGTAGATTTACAGATCAAGAATAGAAATTTTCTTCCCCTCTTTCACAGATTTGAAGGGATAGACTGTGTTTATGTTTTTTGTTGCTTCATCTCTCTCTCTCTGGTTGTCATTTGGAGTTCTGTACCAGTTTAGCAAAATACCGTTCGAAATTTCCGGTACCACCGTCTCGCCCGGTATTGTCCGAAATCGCCGGTAACGACCGGTAACGGTCGGTATTGTGGCCGGGACAGTATTGTATGATTGGAGTACCGTTTTCTCTCCAAACCGGTACGTACCGGCCGGTACGGAACGGTATTCACAACTATGATTTAGACCCCGAGTTTCTTGTTTCTTCCTCTTTAATCCAAAATCTCGAACAACGAGCTCGAACAACCTATAAACAACAAAAGAACAAAATAAATATCAATTAACAAAAATAAATGAATAACAAATGTAGTTTGGACATCAAAAAGAAATCAACTTAACTTCTTTCATGCTCTCATTTTATCTTTTACATTAATTGTTAAATCAATAAATTATAACGAGGGTAAATAACGGACGCGGGGGGGCTGCTGTCCCCGAGGGGACAGCAGAGTGCTGCTGCCCCAATTTTGGGGCCCACCCGGTCTCGCTCCGATAATCTGAATCGTTCACTTTGTAGAGCTCGTCGAGTAGATCAACTATGCAAAAAATCAGCTTAATTGGATATCATTAAGTACCTGATCGGAGCCCATAAAACTCTTAGTCCATGGGTTACAGTGGATTTAATCCAGTGTTTCGGATCCATTCTTTTTAAAATAAAAAGGTTCCGATCAAATACTTAATGATATCCAATTAAGCTGATTTTTTGCATAGTTATTATACTCGACGAGCTCTACGAAGTGAACGTTTTCGATCATCGGATCGAAACCGGAGTGGGCCCCGAATTCGGGGACAGCAGCCCACTGCTGCCCCTAAGGGGACAGCAGCCCCCCTCCCTCCGTAAATAGCATAATAGGAATTTTTTTCTTGCTTCCCTGCACAGTAGGGGTAGGACCACTACAAGAAAAATGAAAATTGGTGACGAAAAAGTGGCGACGAAATTTAATTTCGTCACTAAATGAGTATATTTGGCGACGAAAAATTAAATTCGTCACTATTTTAACAACTTCCGCGACAAAAAAATTTCGTTACCAATTATACTTGTTTAGCGATGAAAAAAATATTTTCATCACCAAAGGGTACCGATTTGGTGACGAAATACATTTTTCGTCACCAAAAGCTTAAAAAAGGTGACGAAATTATTTTTCGTCTCCAAAGATAATCATTTGGTAACAAAATATATATTTTGTCGCCAAATGAGACCAATTTAGTAATGAAATATTTTTTTCGTCACCAAATGCTTAACTTTGGTGACAAAAAATAATTTTGTCACCATTTTAACGCTTTCAGTGACGAAAAATATATTTCGTCATTAAATAGGTACCTTCCGTGACGAAATTTATGAATTGCGCTTTGTCACTAAATATATTTTGGATATAACTCTTTACTAAAAACTCCGATTGAGATAATTCAAATTGGGTTTGAACAATAACTCAATTGCCTACAACATTCATGTTTATCAAAATTGCTAATTTTAATGTTTAAAGGTTCAAAATTACATTCAAAATATATTTTCATGTTAAATATATATGTTATATATTAGATATTTCAAATATTTACTGAAAAATCTGTGTAGTGCAGTTGGTCGGAGCTTATGCAAAAAACTCAAGGGACTCGGGTTCGAAACCCAGTAGGAGCAAGAAAGAAGATTTTTTTCCTCTATGAAAACGTCTTTTGCAACAAAAAATTCCGTCACCAATTTCTTATATTGGTGACGAAAATTTTCGTTGTCAAACAACACAATAAGTGAGGAAAAAAATTTTGTCACCAATTATTCACTTTTTGGTGATGAAATATTTCGTCGTCAAAAGGTACTATAGGTGATAAAAAATAGATTTCGTCACCAGGTAGGAATCCTCGACAACCTTTAGTCGACAAATTTTTTTTCGTCACCTATATTATTTGTGATGAAAAACATGCAATTTGTGACGATTTTCATTTGTCACCCAATGTAATTTTTCTTGTAGTGGACGCTCGCTAACTTTTTTTTGTACTATCTACTAGTGGTTAACCCACGGGAAGACTTTTAAAGCTAGAATTCAAGTACAAAAAGGCCCGTCAGTTTCGTCTTAATTTCAGCAGAATGTACATCAGACGATGCCTGGGTTGGAGTGAAAGACATGAATTGCCATGTACTTTTCTCGATTTGTATTAGAGGATTAGTTTGGTTTTGTCCGAAATATTTGTAATGAATTTGGTATTGTAAGTGTCGTTAGGCTTACATCAATACAACTTCTCACTTTTGTTCAAAAAATAAATAAGTAGATTTTGTGTCTCCACCGCTGCTTAAAGGTCAATTATTAGGTAGTCTCGGAGTACTCCGTGATATTGCCATGTGGTATACTAAACAAGATATCGCCATTACACAATATGAGTCGTTCTTTGTCTTTCAACCACTCAATAAAATTGAATCATATGTTTTCATCGAATAATTTGTCGCTGTCTAAGTAGTTAGAAGTAACACGTAGATGCCGCCACTTGATACTCTGGCAAAGCTGAATAATTGCTCCTGCATAGAACCACTCATGTAATGGAATTTAAATACAAATAAATGACAAACAGATTTTTTTGCGCTGACAGTGGAGAGTTTGTGGGAATCTAGGACTACCAAACCTCAGTCATGCAACGACCCGTGGATATATCACGGGTAGGTAGGACGATTGTTTTGAACTATTAAGTTGACCCATGGAAGATTTCTTAAGTCACGATTCAGATAAAAAAAAAAAAAAAAAAAGGGGCCCCCGTCTGGTTTCAATTGCTTTCATAGCCTTTTTTTTTTTTTTTTATTGCTTCAATTATTAGGTAGTCCTCATAGTAGTATGTGACGTTGGCATGTTATATTCATCACAAAGAAAAGATCGTCAACACACAATATTAATCATTTTTTTATCTTCCAACAAAATCGAATCATAATGTCTCCACCGGATAATTTTTCTTCTACATAAATGTTTGTAGAAGTACCACGTAGGCAACGCCACGGGACCCGGTTCCTACGGGGCAGATCCTTGCAAGGCAGATCTCAGTCGTACGTGAGTGTTTTCAATGTTTTGGATTCAAATGAAATTTTTCTTGAAAATTTTTTCATTTGAATCTGGATCATTGAAACAGAAATGCTAGGGACAAAGACATAATATCCCGAAACTATTCTGAAAAGATTAACTAGTGGTTGAGATTCACTTTGATGTGTGTGACCCAATCATCAAAGTGATTCTCAACCACTGATTACTGTTTTCGAGGTATTTTCGGGATAAGTTTTCTTTGTACCTAGCATTTCTCTCATTGAAAACACTCACGGACAACTGTAATACCACTGATACGCCCTGTAGTGCACTCTACACTACAGGGTTTCCGGTTCCGAACGCCACGTGGTGCTCTGACAAAGTTAGATAATTACTCACTCCCACTTAGAACCACTCATGTTACACGCTAGCTTTTTTTTCTTTTTGCCTTATAGTAATAACAGCAAATTTTTTGCTTTGAGGTTAAATGATTGGTGTTCCTAGTTAATTATTTTGTGCACATAGTAGGCCTCAATGGCATGATTGCAATTTTTTGAGTGCGGGACTGATTTTGTTAAATTGGTGGTATTGCTTAATTTTATAAATTTGTATTAGGCTAGATTTAATTTTAAGTAATTTATTTATATTAATTATCCACATAATTTTGAATAACTAATTAGCTACAGTTTAAGGATCAGGTACGGTATTCTGGCTTAATTAGTGGTTGGTTTTGTTGAGTTACACTTTTTTATAGAGATGTTCCTAAGTTTCAAAGTGAGAGCAAGAGGATAATTCCACATACCAATTTACCTAGACAACTGCTTACTAGGGAAAGGTATAATGGTTTCGTGTGTGATAGTCCTAAGTTGATTAGGGTCAATGAACGTTTTGAGGAAGAGAGAGAGTGTATGAAAGTAATCTGGTAAAATTATTCTTTTTTTTTTCATTCGTTAAACATAATCTACTCTATTCTAGGGGAATTGGGAAAGATGATGGGTGGTTACGAGAATTGAACCCTATCCATGTACGTATGAGTATAAGAGAGCCAACAGTTGCACTCTACTCCACCTGCGGTAAAATTATTCTTTGGTTGGACATAAGTTATACTTGAATTTATTGAGTAATAATTGTGATGTGGTGGGGTGAGAGAGAAAGAGATAGAGAAAAGTGTGTGTCTGTGGAAAGGGGGAAGTGGGTGCGTGCGGTGGCTCCAATTTTAGTTTAACGGTGACAAAAATATTATAAAAAATGGATACAAAACTCTATATAAAATGATTTTTTTAATTATGATCGAAAGTGAATTGTGCTTAATTTATTTTGTTTTGTCGAGCTATATTATTTACATACTCACAAATTTAAGTAAATTGTTTTTTTGACTACTCATGAACAATTCAATGCCGACAATATGAAAAAATAAAATAAAATTTTGTGTTAAAAAAATGCAAAATTTTGGTGCATTTTTCAAGTCCTAAATGAACCCCCTAAACTACATGTGGAACCGCTTGAGTGTGCTGTGTATCAAGGACCCTAAACAAAATATTTTTAACTGAAACGGGTCCAAAATCGCGCTATACGTGTTGTCTGTGCACAGTTTGTTGTACCCTTGGAAGGGGTTTGTGGGGCTACAGGGACCGGAGTCCATCCTTTATGGCATCAGTTTTGATCATTTGGATCTTCTCAAGCCCTCAGTCAGTCAAATTTTGGAGAAAAAATATTCTTCCATTTCTCTTGACTCTTGGTAGGGGAATCTTATTGAGTCTCTTGTTTTTGTCTTGTTCCATATCGTCATCAATGTTTTTCTCACTCTCGGTTTTCATTATTCTCCCGAAATGACATGCATCTTATTTTTGGAGTACTATGTATTTATTTTTCCCAACTTCTTCAGCTACATAAGTAAACATAACTTAATTTTTGTATAAGCAAAAAGAGATATAATATATTAACAGTTATTTCGAAATGAATTAGTATAAAGATTCCAAGGACCGGAAGGGAAAACGAAAACGGCATCACCAGGGGACACGAGCACTTGCTTGTTTTGTAGGCACAAGGAATTACTAACAAAGGGCTAAGCGGCCCTCAGATAAGTAGAGGGACAAATTAATTAAGCCTCCTACATGCACATTCATCCAAGCTTTTTGGCCCACCGTTGAATGCTAAAATATTTTATATATAGTTAATTAATGATATAATTCCGAATTGTTTATTCATATTAATAGAAAGAATGTCTTATTTTCAGAAGATAAAATGCTCTTTAAAAAAAAATTGGGGATAAAAATGCTCTTTTTATCATCAATTGACGTAAATAATAAGTTATATAATATTGAATTATGAAATTTGTCTCAATATTGCATTCTACAAAGTAAAGAGCAGGAAAAAACATATATTAACTCATCAAACGCTTATGAATCAGTTAAATGATCCTCAACGAGCAAATAATCGCCATATATTATCATAAGAAATGGCCTTTTTTTGCTCGTGTTGCCGATAAAAACAAATTCTACATATGCTCGTGTGTATTTTTTTTGGCCAAAAAGTTTAGGATTTCCATTGATAACGAAGAGGTTACAATATAGGGCATAGGAAGAGGCGTATTCTTCATAAGGGAGAAAATAGCCAAACAGGTGGGTAGGCAATCCAAAGACCTAAATCTCCAAACCGGCGAGAGGAAGCTAATTGAGAAGCTAAAAATATTCCAAAGACCAAGACCAAGACTAGGCCCCGTTCCAGAATACCTTCTTAAAAAATAAATACTTATTTCACATTTTCAAACTCAAAAATAATGTAAATGAAAAATAATTTCTCAAATTTTTTCACACCGTATTAAAGATCTTAATGATATCTATCAAACAAGATCCATAGTGATAGGAAAATTATTTGTGTAAGCACATGATTTTTAAGTTTGAAATTGCCTTTTTAAAAAATAAGTACTTATTTATCGTTTCGGAACGGGGTCGACAGGGAAGAAGCCATGGTACGTACTAAGTTGTACCTCAGCTAGGAATATTGTGGAAGTTGATGATAGTGTGATTGGGTAATTGCATGCATGGCTGAGGTTTTATAGGCCAAGATTTCCATAAACTCTCCTTGTCACAGAGACAGAGAGAGCGCGTGCTACATACATCTTCTTGCCTTGTAAAATGGTCTGAGTGTTCACACCCAAGACCAACCCAAGGAACACGCAACCTAGAATATAATAAAGTTATTGGACAATTTATAATTTTTCATCCTTAAAAAAAACTGAAGCCAAGTAAATCTCAATCAATCATCCCATGGACCAACCAATAAAAATTTACCACAAAAAATAACATGAATTCAATATTTTTACAAAAATGTTACACAAAGTGCAGAAGTGGTGATTTAAAAATACTACTACTAAAATGCATTATCCTACGGGTATGTCAAGTACAAAAGATTCCTAAGATGCCACTAGAGTCATTGCCCCTATGGGTAGGTCAAATACAAAAAATTCCTAAGATGCCACTCATTGCCTAACTCCCCGACTAATGGGAGTGTATGGGGTTTGGAGGTTTAGGTCTTTGGATTGCCTACGCACCTGTTTGGCTATTTTCACCCTTATGAAGAATATGCCTCTTCCTATGCCCTATATTGTAAGCTCTTCGTTATCAATGAAAATCCCAAATTTTTTGGCCAAAAAAAAAAACATGAGCATATATATGTAGAATTTGTTTTTATCAACAACACGAGCATAAAAAGGCCATTTCTTATGATAATATATGGCGATTATTTGCTCGTTGAGGATCTTTTAACTGATTCATTAGCGTTCGATGAATTAACATATGTTTTTTTCCTGCTCTTTAATTTGTAGAATGCAATATTGAGACAAACTTCATAATTCAATATTATATAACTTAATTATTATTTACGTTAATTGATGATAAAGAGAGCATTTTTATCCCCATTTTTTTTATTATAAAAAAGAGCATTTTATCCTCTGAAAATAAGACATTCTTTCTATTAATATGAATAAACAATTTGGAATTATATCATTAATTAACTATATATAAAATATTTTAGCATTCAACGGTGGGCCATGAAGCTTGGATGAATGTTTAGCAGGCTTAATTAATTTGTCCCTCTACTTATCTGAGGGCCGCTTAGTTCTTTGTTAGTAATTCCTTGTGCTTGCAAAACAAGCAAGTGCTCGAGTCCCATGGTGTTGCCGGTTTTTTTTTCCCCTTCTGGTCCTTGGAATTTTATACTAATTCATTTCGAAATAACTGTTAATACATTTTATATCTCTTTTTGCTTATACAAAAATTAAGTTATGTTTACTTATGTAGCTGAAGAAGTTGGGAAAAATAAATACATAGTACCCCAAAAATAGGATGCATGTCATTTTAGGAGAATAATGAAAACTGAGAGTAAGAAATGGAACAGGACAAGAACAAGAGACTCAACAAGATTCCCCTACCAAGAGTCAAGAGAAATGGAAGAATATTTTTTTCTCCAAAATTTGACTTGACTGGATCCAAATGATCATAACTTACGCCATAAAGGATGGACTCCGGTCCTTGTAGCCCCTCAAAAGGCCTGGAATTTGCAGCCCCTTCAAGGGTACAACAAACTGTGCACAGATAAGATGCATAGCGCGATTTAAATTTGTACCCGTCTCAATTCATATTATTGGAGTCGCTTATTTTGTTAAAAATATTTTGTTTAGGGGTTCTTGAGAAAATCAGCTCAATTCGATATTGGTGCTGATCAAAAGAAAAAAATTATTGGATATCAGTAAGGACATTTACGAAACATCCAACTTTGCTTTAAAATTTGTCCTAAATTCTGAAGCAAAGTTGGACGTTTAGTAAATGTCTTTATTGATATCGGATGGAGCTGGTTTTTACGGGAACCCTAAACAAAATATTTTGAACAAAATGAATGGCTCTGACCATCTTTGTGGGATACGAGATGGGTCCAAAATTGGTTTGTGCATGTTGTTTATACACAGCTTGTTGTACTCATACTTTCCGCCCCTTTAAAGCTTCATTGTTTTGGGGCCTTGTAATGAACCAGCTTAATCAAATGATTATAAGTAATATATTGATCTAATTTTCTAGTTTTTCATTCCAAATTTAGGATCTGAATATTGTATGAAGTTTTTTAAAAAGTTACATGAATGTGCCTAATATCGTCTTGGTCTGAACCAAAGATATTGTAGAGTTAGTTGCTAAGAGCATTTATTGAAAAATAATATGTTGATTGGTCGTCGATATTAAAATGCAAAAATTATATCAAAATTATAAACTATTCTGGTACATAACGATGTCCAATGAAGAGAATCTTTTTTATTGAATGCTCTTCTCAACAAGTGCTACGATATATGCGATTGAGATCAAGGGCGATATTGAGCACATAATTGTACAAAAAAAAAAAAAAAAATCAAAACTCAAGCCTCATTCCATTAAGGTTCTTATTTTGTAAGTACTTATTTTTTTCTTTATGATACAGGTCATTCTCTTACAATACATCACATTTAATTCAAAAAATAAGTACATATAAACTAAGTACTTGTTTTCCTCAACGGAACGGGTGATCAGTATTTAGGAACCTAAATTCTAAATGAAAAACTAGAAGATTGGATCAATTACTTCCAATCATCTGATCGATTGAACTGCTCAACCATCCGTATCATACGATCAAAGAGTATCAACCGACAGAGATAGGTAGGCAAAAGGAAGAGGAAGGTTCGATTCCCGTAAGCGCCCATCGTCTTTCTCAAGTTCCCTAGGATAGAGTAGATTGTGTTTAACGAATGAAAAAAAAAAGAATAATTTTACCATATGACTTTCATACACTCTCTCTCTTCCTCAAAACGTTCTCTAAATATTGACCCTAATCAACTTAGGACTATCACACATGAAACCATTATACCTTTCCCTAGTCAACAATTGTCTAGGTGAATTAGTATATGGAATTACCCTCTTGCTCTCACTTCAAAACTTAGGACCATCTCTATATAAAAGTGTAACTCAACAAAACCAACCACAAAGACAGAATACCCGATCCCTAAACTATAGCTAATTAGTTATTCAAAATTATGTGGATAATTACGATAAATAAATTACTTAAAATTAAATCTAGCCTAACACAAATTTATAAAATTAAGCAATACCACCAATTTAACAAAATCAGTCCCGCACTCAAAAAATTGCAATCATGCCATTAAGGCCTACTATGTGCACAAAATAATTAACCACGAATCCCAATCATTTAACCTCTAAGCGAAAAATTTGCTGTTATTACTATATAAGGGGGGGGGGGGGGGGGGGGGGGGGGGGGGGGCGGTGGTGTGGGGAACTGGCGTGTAACGTGAGTGGTTCTAAGCAGGAGTGAGTAATTATCTAACTTTGTTAGAGTACCACGTGGCGTTGGGAACCGGAAACCTGTAGTGCAGAGTGCACTACAGGGCGTGTAGGGCATATCAGTGGTATCACAATTGTCCGTGAGTGTTTTCAACGGTCCGGATTCAAATGAAAATTTTCTCAGAAAAGTTTCATTTGTATCCAAACCATTGAAAACACTCATGTATGACTGAGATTTGCCCTGTAGGGATCCGCTCCGCAGGATCCCCGAGTCCCGTGGCATTGCATACATGGTACTTCTAGAGCCATTTACATAGAAGAAAAATTATCCGGTAGAGACATTAGGATTCGGTTTTGTTGGGAGATAAAAAAATGTCTCATGTGTTGGTGATATTTTATTTTTGATGAATATAGCATGTCAACGTCACGTACTACCCTGAGGCTACCTAATAATTGAAGCAATAAAAAAAAAAAAAAAAAGAGAACTATGAAAGCAATTGAAACCAGACGGGGGCCCTTTTTAACCTGAATAGTGACTTAAGAAATCTTCCATGGGTCAACTAAATAATTTAAAACAAGCCTCCTACCCGTGATATGCACGAGTCGTTGCATGACTGAGGTTTGATAAGCCTAAATTCCCACAAACTCTCCACAATTAGCGTTTGTCATTTATTTGAATTTAATTTCAATTGCATGAGTGGTTCTATGCAGGAGTAATTATTCAGCTTTGCCAGAGTACCATGTGGCGTCACTTACATGTTACTTCTAACTATTTACACAGCGATAAATTATTCGATAGAAACATATGATTGAGTTTTGTTGGGTGATTGAAGGACAAAGAATGACTCATATTGTGTAATGGCGCTATCTTATTTTCGAAGTATACCACATGGCAATGTCACATACTACTCCGAGACTACCTAATAATTGGCCTTTAAGCAGCAGTGGAGACACAAAATCTACTTCTTCCTTTTTCTTTTTCTTTTTTGACAAAAGTGAGAAGATGTATTGATATAAGCCTAATGACACTTACAATCCCGAATTCATTACAAATATTTTGGACAAAGCCAAATTAATCCTTTAACACAAAACGAGAAAAGTACAAGGCAATTCATGCCTTTCACTCCAACCCAGGCATCACTTAAGTGCAATATTGAGAGAATGCTTGAGCAAGAAAAAAAGATAATTTACTGATTAAGTGCAATATTTTTGCGTCCTACCCCTGCGGTGCATGGAAGCAAGAAAAAAATTTCTATTATGTTACGCTCGTTATAATTTACTGATTTAATAATTAATGTAAAAGATAAAATAAGAGAATGCTTGAGCATGAAAGAAAGTTAATTTGAAAGTCTTTTCTAACTTCTTGTAGTATTTAACTATTGGTAGGTTGTAAAGCGTATATATTATAGTGCAACTAGGTGCATGCCAACGTGCACAGCACGTTAATCATGCCCGTTGTGTAGATGGATTTGTTTTTTTGTTGAGAAGATCTCAGTCCATGTCAAATGGTATTGGGTCAAAGTGGACACCTTTTATCAACTCAAAACCTTTTAGCTGCAAAGAGAGCATGGTATTTGAGAAACTTGTCCCTCTTCTTCTTGGAAGTTGGGGGTGAGAAGATCGCAGTCCATGTCAAATGGTATTGGGTCAAAGTGGACACCTTTTATCAACTCAAAACCTTTTAGCTAGAAAGAGAGCAATAAGTTAGGGACACAAAAATTTCATATAGCTATTTGATTTCATTCCCGCAACCTTTTAATCTCAACTTTCAATACAAAGTATAATTGTTACGTGTACAACCACATAACAACATGTTAAGAGAGCGAAAGGAACCTTCTTTTCATTTCCAGCCTTAGTAAGGTCTTCAAGAATGAATGCTTTTGCCTTGGTATTCTCACAAAGGGTACTAAAATTGGCAGTCACTCCATTCTTTTAAGCCCAACGTACCAAAAAATTGCCTTGGTACACATACCAGTGCTCACAATAAAATCAGGTTGTTGAGGCAGTCGAAAGAGCTCAAAAAACACACCTAATGCGGCAGTTTAGCTCTAAACAACAACGCGGAAATAACTTCTGAGTATAAAATTGCGAATAGCTATTTTTCCAATGCCAATTTCTTATTAAAGCTCAGAAATGCAAGCGAAATAGATCAAACACCAATGTCGATAAAAATGGCTTCACTTTGAGAAGAAGAAAGTTTGAAGTTTAATGTGAGCTCTTTGCTGTTTGCCCTTCGCAGTTATGACAATAAATGGAAACAAAGTAAATATGGACATTTCGAACGATGATTCTAGGACATCCCATAACTGTTAGGGATATATAAAACACTAAACTCTTCATTTTCCTTTTCTCATCTGATCTTTTATAGGATTCTAGAAGCATAAAAATGGAAAATAAATAAAAAGCGTTGGGCTGAAAAGTGGACAAAAAATACCTACAAAGGGGTGAAAGGACGCTTGCCAATATAAATGCCCTCTTTTGTCTCATTCGGGTTTTCTCATACCTTCATTGGGTTGGTGGGGAAGTATGGGCTCACCAGACATGTATTTAACCCATGCATATGGACCTGCATTCGCATGGCAAGATCAACAACATTAGATTTCAACACTACCATTGCATTCTTCATATTCCGACAACAAAATCAAACAGAGTATATAGGCATTATTAGTTTGTGTTTCTTTCAGTTAAAAAAACAAAGCAAAAAAATTTGTCTTTGCTTATACAGGATGTTCTACCCTAGACTCTCAGTCCATTTCAGTTTAAAACAGAACTATCACACACAGAAAACATTCTCTCCACCTTTTTAGTCAGTTTATACTCGACAACAAGAAAGCAAGGGTTGTGATGCTTTATGTGGGTGAAAAAAGAAAAGAAAAGAAAGGATTGAGTTTTCACATGATCATGTTTGATGACTTAGAAAGGAAAGCATCAGAGATGAGAACAGGAATGACCTTTCTTTTTTGACATTTGAATTTGCTGAGCAATCTAGTTGTTTCTTAGAGACCAACAAATTTGTTTCTCACCAATTCCCACCATTTTTGTTGTAAAACAATACCGGATGAATTAACAAGCTGTTTACACCCATTTTTGGCCAAAAATCAGGAAATGGATTTACGGGTTAAAAGGTAGCCTCGAGGGTCGAGGCCCTAGCTTTGAAAGACCTTACGACCAGTTGCCCACGAATTAGGGCCGGTTCTTAAGAAATGATGGGCCTTCCATATAGGCCTAAATCAGTCAAAGGCCTAAGGCTTGAATCAGTCTACCAGGCCTGAGTATTTCGTCCAGGCCTAATCCAAATTCCTAGAAGTAACAAAGGCCTAAGAAATGGGCCCAAATTGGTAAAAGCCTTGGTTTTCTCACCAGGCTTGGACTTAGAAGGCTTACATTGGGCAAAGGCCCATGATTTTGCCAACAAGTTCAGGCCCAATTGATGAAAGGCCCACTGCTTTAAGAGCATCGTTAAAGCCTTTAATGAGCAATTAGGGGGCCTTAAGCTGCTCACAAGTAGCTCAAAGGCCTTAAGCTGCTCACAAGCAGCTCCCAAGGAGCTCAAAGGCCTTAAGCTGCTCACAAGTAGCTCAAAGGCCTTAAGCTGCTCACAAGCAGCTCAAAGGCCTAGAAGCTTCTCCCTAGCAAGCTGCTCAAGCAGCTCAACCAGGCCTGCGTTTTTTGGCCTTGGTGGGCCCAAATATCCCTTTTTTTATAAACATCCATGCTCACAAGCAGCTTAAAGGCCTCAAGCTGCTCACAAGCAGCTCAAAGGCCTAGAATGTTCTTGTTTGGCAGATCTAGGTAAGTTGCTTACAAGCAGCTCAAGGCCTGAACTGGTGGGACCCCATTCTTCAGCATGATGCAAGGCCAGGGACAGGTGGCGTACATGCAGCCCTTGGACCTGTTGGTAACTGATTCATGCAGACCTAAGCAAGCTGCTCACAAGCAGCTCACCCAGATCTGGCTGAGCCTTTGTTTCTCGATTCTTCTTCCATAAGGGTCAAGATTAGAGGATTTAAGGGCCCACAAGGGATGCAAGGACCAATAAAATGGTGGGAAGGCCTGAAGAAGCCTTGGTCTTCAGCATTGGTGGGCCCAAAAGACGTCCACTCAAGTAGTAGCTGCTCACAAGCAGCTCAAAGGCCTGGATGCTGAAGTTCCTTTTACTCTTTTACAAAGTTCTATGCAGAAAAGAAGGGCTTTTCAGGCCTTTACCATTTCCTTGGAGTAAAGGGCACGTTTTTATCAAAGAATAGCCTCTTATTGGAGCATTTTGAAGCAGCTCAAAAGGGACACTTGGCAGCCATGCATGAAGGCCTGTGGAAGCAGCTTGAACAGCTCAAGACCTGGAACATCTGCCTATAAATACCAGAGTTGAAGGCCTTGGCAAAGGTCCACGACCAATCAAGCCCCCGGCTTAAACTAATTTATGTTTTAACTATTTTTATCTTTCGGTCCCCGACCATCAAAGCCCCCGGCTTATCCAATTTATGCTTTAACTATCTTTTATCTTTAGGTCCCCGACCATCAAAGCCCCCGGCTTATCCAATTTATGTTTTAATTATCTTTTATCTTTCGGTCCTCGACCATCAAGCCCCCGGCTTATGCAAATTTATCTTTCAATTATCTTTAGTTTCCCGTTCAATCTAGCCAAGCCTAGGTTTTATTTCATCTCCTTGTAATCAGACTTTGTTAAACCGTTAATAAAGTCTACTTATTTCTGTTTTAGGCCTTGCTCTACCTTTCTTTTCATTTTTCACACGATTAGGAAATTTTAAGTCCTTAGCCCGCAAAGGCAAACCACGAACCTCCTCACGGTCTCCACCCTTAGGCCGTGCACTTTCGTCCAGTTAGAAGTCAGATTAAGGCTTCCAGGCCTTGATACGAATTTGGGCAGCAATCCTGCCCTGGCACGCCCGCATCAGGCCTAGAACTGCACTACTCGCTGTTCCTAGGCCAAATTGTTAATTTTTCGGAAGAATCATTGGCACGCCCGGTGGGACCCTAATCGTTTCAAGGGGTATGATCACGCCGATTCATGTCGATTCAATACGTTGAATTGGATGTTGAGATTCGGCGTCTTGAAGAAGAAATTAGTTGGCGTTATGATAAGGTCGATGAACTTGAAGATGAGATCAACCGTCTCAACATGGAGAAGTATCGACTCAATCCTACGAAGGGTTGGTTTCTCGACGCACAACACTACTACAACGATGCAGTTGGAAGGCTTGAAGACGAAATTGGCAGACTTGAAGATGAGGAATGCCAATTACGCAATGAGGTAGCCCATCTTCTTAATGCTAAGTCACGTGGCTATTCAAGTATCATGCATTCAGGCCTGCCCGAACAGCCTGAATTTCAAAATTATGGCTTTGGTGGTCCTCATACTCAGAACTTTGGAGGCCAAGTTGAAGACAACATCAACATCCAATCCTATACCGTTGCATCCAACGAAGAACTCTCACAGGAGTTTACTGATCCTTGGGATGCAGCTTTGTGTAGGCTTGAAGAATCCAACCAGGCCGTTATCAACTCCAATCAAGCCATTATTGAAGCGTTGGCTAAACTTAAGGATAAGTTGTCGACTCCTACTCCACCACCGGTACCACGGTTTGGCACTTTAGGCTCGACTTCAGGCCTGAATGTGTCTAAACAAGCTTCTAGTAGGCCCACTAGGCCTTTAGGCTTCCTTCAGGCCTTAGCTCCCGAAAACCCTGCACTCGGGGGGCAAGAAGGCCAAAGAATTACACTCGGGGGGCAAGGAGGCCAAGAAATTGCATTCGGGGGGCAAAATTCTCAATTCAGGCCTTCAACAATTCCCGAACAGCAACAAGGCCTGGATGATAAACCTCAGAATGATCACGACAACGATTTCAAGCCTGAGTGCAGCAGCCTACATTCAGGAGTCTTTCAAAAACTCCTAGATGGAAAGTTATTTCCAGGTTTGGAGGAGCAAAATGATAGGCCTGTTTCGACGCAAGGGGAGCAAGATCTCAAGCCTGAGACAAGCCAGATCATGGAAAGTCCAATCATGTGGCAAGATCAGCCTATTTTCTCCTCTCAAGAGCTTTCTGAAGTCTCTGAAGGGCTACCACATCCAGATTCAGTCCTTGGTGATGAGCAGATCATTGATGCAGATCAGGTACGATCCAGGCCTGCCATCAGCTTTATAGACAGGTCTGAATTGCATGTTGCGGTTGTTCTAGAAGAGGAAGAACGACATGAAGAGGAGGAAAACGGTGACACTCCAAGGCTTGATCATGATTCTTTTGTGATTGGAGATCCCCCTCCTCCCCCGGTTAACGAAGGCCTTTTTGGCATTGTCCGACCTGCCAAAAGGCATTACAAGTATAGGCCAGCTATAGGCCTTAAAGCTGTAGAATCGTGCCCACATTGGATTTGTGGGGCACATCAAAAGCGAGTGTTATTCACTTGGCTTACACGAAAACATCATGGTTGTGGGAAGAGCTAAGTGGAGAAAGTCCTTCGAAGGCCGAACAAACATCTCTAAATTGTTCGGCCAAGGCCTACCAGTCATTGAGTAGGCCTTATTTTTAAGTTCATACCAGGCTTTTTCTACAGAGATGGAGGCCTTTTATTTCATTTAAACAGGCCTTTTTTGCAGGAGATGAGGCCCTTTAAGCTCTTTCTTTAGGCCTGAGCCACTTTTTTAGGCCTTTCAATGTATTTCCAGGCCTTATTGCAAACCCTTCATAGGTTTGGAGCTGCTCTGCAACCGGGACTGAAAAGAGGCCTTGTATTGGTGTATAAAGGCCTTTTCCACAGAGATGAAGGCCCTTTGAGCTCTTTAAGTAGGCCTGAATCATTATTATGAACACTCCGAGTGGGAGTTCAGGCCTTCCAAACATATTTTTAGGCCTGAACATAACCTCTATTGGCAAAAACAGGCCTAATAAGAGGCGATACTTATGAGCCTTGAGATTCAACTCTGGTATAGGCATGAGCATCATCCAATTACTCTAAACAGCCCTAGAGGATGCACATGGAGGCCTTTTATCTTTAAGAGAGGCCTTTCACAGGTCTATCCAACAAAAATATGATTGGCAGACTCATTCTAAGGTCTGAATTTAGAGAATATTGTCAGAGAGGCCTGACGAGGCCTGTTTGGATGCCAAAAAATGGTTTTACTTTTCATACATGCCTTGATCCTAAACGCAAAGAATCAAGGCATGGGGGGGCAATGTTTACACCCATTTTTGGCCAAAAATCAGGAAATGGATTTACGGGTTAAAAGGTAGCCTCGAGGGTCGAGGCCCTAGCTTTGAAAGACCTTACGACCAGTTGCCCACGAATTAGGGCCGGTTCTTAAGAAATGATGGGCCTTCCATATAGGCCTAAATCAGTCAAAGGCCTAAGGCTTGAATCAGTCTACCAGGCCTGAGTATTTCGTCCAGGCCTAATCCAAATTCCTAGAAGTAACAAAGGCCTAAGAAATGGGCCCAAATTGGTAAAAGCCTTGGTTTTCTCACCAGGCTTGGACTTAGAAGGCTTACATTGGGCAAAGGCCCATGATTTTGCCAACAAGTTCAGGCCCAATTGATGAAAGGCCCACTGCTTTAAGAGCATCGTTAAAGCCTTTAATGAGCAATTAGGGGGCCTTAAGCTGCTCACAAGTAGCTCAAAGGCCTTAAGCTGCTCACAAGCAGCTCCCAAGGAGCTCAAAGGCCTTAAGCTGCTCACAAGTAGCTCAAAGGCCTTAAGCTGCTCACAAGCAGCTCAAAGGCCTAGAAGCTTCTCCCTAGCAAGCTGCTCAAGCAGCTCAACCAGGCCTGCGTTTTTTGGCCTTGGTGGGCCCAAATATCCCTTTTTTTATAAACATCCATGCTCACAAGCAGCTTAAAGGCCTCAAGCTGCTCACAAGCAGCTCAAAGGCCTAGAATGTTCTTGTTTGGCAGATCTAGGTAAGTTGCTTACAAGCAGCTCAAGGCCTGAACTGGTGGGACCCCATTCTTCAGCATGATGCAAGGCCAGGGACAGGTGGCGTACATGCAGCCCTTGGACCTGTTGGTAACTGATTCATGCAGACCTAAGCAAGCTGCTCACAAGCAGCTCACCCAGATCTGGCTGAGCCTTTGTTTCTCGATTCTTCTTCCATAAGGGTCAAGATTAGAGGATTTAAGGGCCCACAAGGGATGCAAGGACCAATAAAATGGTGGGAAGGCCTGAAGAAGCCTTGGTCTTCAGCATTGGTGGGCCCAAAAGACGTCCACTCAAGTAGTAGCTGCTCACAAGCAGCTCAAAGGCCTGGATGCTGAAGTTCCTTTTACTCTTTTACAAAGTTCTATGCAGAAAAGAAGGGCTTTTCAGGCCTTTACCATTTCCTTGGAGTAAAGGGCACGTTTTTATCAAAGAATAGCCTCTTATTGGAGCATTTTGAAGCAGCTCAAAAGGGACACTTGGCAGCCATGCATGAAGGCCTGTGGAAGCAGCTTGAACAGCTCAAGACCTGGAACATCTGCCTATAAATACCAGAGTTGAAGGCCTTGGCAAAGGTCCACGACCAATCAAGCCCCCGGCTTAAACTAATTTATGTTTTAACTATTTTTATCTTTCGGTCCCCGACCATCAAAGCCCCCGGCTTATCCAATTTATGCTTTAACTATCTTTTATCTTTAGGTCCCCGACCATCAAAGCCCCCGGCTTATCCAATTTATGTTTTAATTATCTTTTATCTTTCGGTCCTCGACCATCAAGCCCCCGGCTTATGCAAATTTATCTTTCAATTATCTTTAGTTTCCCGTTCAATCTAGCCAAGCCTAGGTTTTATTTCATCTCCTTGTAATCAGACTTTGTTAAACCGTTAATAAAGTCTACTTATTTCTGTTTTAGGCCTTGCTCTACCTTTCTTTTCATTTTTCACACGATTAGGAAATTTTAAGTCCTTAGCCCGCAAAGGCAAACCACGAACCTCCTCACGGTCTCCACCCTTAGGCCGTGCACTTTCGTCCAGTTAGAAGTCAGATTAAGGCTTCCAGGCCTTGATACGAATTTGGGCAGCAATCCTGCCCTGGCACGCCCGCATCAGGCCTAGAACTGCACTACTCGCTGTTCCTAGGCCAAATTGTTAATTTTTCGGAAGAATCACAAGCTCCCTTTTCCCCTTCCTTGTCCCTTTCCCACCAAACATCAGTCAATAACAAACATTATGATGGGGCATGCATTGCATATGATTTGGGATTTTCTTTTTGCATTGAGTCAGCTTTTTTTAATATTTTTATGACAATGAAAATGAGAAAGGGGCAAATATACCATGGGTGCCAGAAGAAGCATGAGACTCCATGAGTGCACGGAGGCATTATGTAAACAAAACATTCTTCCATGATTCCATCCATACACATCCTTCGGCTAAATCGCGTACAAAACTGAAATAAATTCCAATGTCCATTTCAATATCGTCCATTTCAAAGAAATATTCAAAATCATCTTAGAAACTCAAAATGACTCTTCCATAGAACCATCAAATAAGCAAAACTACATAGGCTCAAATTAGTTTATATATTGTGAATATGTTCTATCACCCATGTCCGAAATATACTCACACGTTATTCAAGTCCATTGCGCCCGGTGTAGGTACTTAAAATCTAGCATAGATGGTGTCAAAATCTGGCTAGGAAACATAGGCTCCAATAACTGCAAACTTTATTGATTACCAAAGCTCATGCTTTAGTTTTTTCCCCAAACAAACAAAGCTCTACAAAAAATCAAAAGGAAACAGTGAAAAGAAAATGGCAAGAATTCAACTGGTTTTCCCAATTACCGAGAATTATCAAAGAAAATTGCTTCCAAAAATTCTTTGCAAGTGGAGCAAAATTCAAGATGATGCTTCTAACCGGATAATCAATCATATACAATGTAGTTGTTTAGTAGGGGTGAGCATGGATCGGATTGGTCTGGTTTTATAGTAATTCAATAACCAAACCACTACTACGGATTATGAATTTAGAGAACCAAACCAATCCATAAAATTCATAAAACCAAACCAATCCAAACCATTCAAAGGCGGTTTGGTTTCGGTTTTAAATCACGGTTCGTTTAAAATTGAGATATCATTACCATAAACTATTTTAAGTACTTAAAATTACAAAGATAACTTAAACTAAAAGTTATATTGAAATTAATATATTAAAATCATCAAAACTCACTAACATCAATCAACTAAATAAGAATAGAATACATTAGAAAGTAAGTTACCGAGATAAAAGAGTAGGAAATCACTTTACTAAGCCCAAACCATGTATGTTTAGCGTAATGAAATTGTAGGAATAGGAAGTTTAGGAAATTAATATTGAAAGTTAAAGAAAAGAATAGGGTGGAATAGAGTATTAGATAAGGAAATTAAGTTTATTAAGTATATCTAAACAAATTATATACTATATGTGTGTGTATCACACGGTTCGGATTGGTTTGGAACCAGAACCATTAACGTAAATCCATAAACCAAACCATTTAACACGGTTTCTATTTTTTTTAAACCGAGACCTAACCACATTATTAAAAAACCAAACCAAACTCTTCGGTTTGGATTGGTTTGGACTGGATTCACGGTTTCATGGTTATTTTGCTCACCTCTAGTTTAGTACCTAGGCGAGAGTTAGATTTCTAATCGTGTCAACAAACTATTTTAAGACACACAAAAAATTGACCAAAAGACATGGAAAAGAAAACGATGAACCAACATGCATCGCCGATAACAAGTTGAAAATTAACCTAACAATGAACACTAACAACAAACTAACCTAAAAACCCAATCTTGCTGAAAGAAAACATTCGCGCAAATACGAAATTATTTTGGAAACTTACCAATAATTTCAGGACTTGCAAATCTGCTAAATTGCTGGAAAAGATAGGAAAAATAAAACAACAAATCACCTATAGTGTAGTACAGTAGCAAAAATCAAAGATGTAAACTCTAGTAATGAACGGGGGACCAAACCATAAACTAAACTCACCACTTGTTCTAAACAACCAACTCTTTCCATAACAAGTTTGTGCGATTAACCCTAGAAACCATGGTAGCTCCGTTGGCATCCTATGGTAAATTCATCAACAAAATCGAGAGTCCATCAACGAATGTATCGCGACCTGCACATAAAAACATCCCGTCGGTCAACGCAAAATTTTCAACCAAAATTAAGTCACTAAAAAATCTCCCAAGCAAGATTTTCAGGTAGAAAACCCCCACATGCAATATAAGCACATTCACCAAAAATCAATGCAATTTGAAACCCACCTATATGCAATTCGAATTCCACGTTGAAATCCAAGTCCAGGGGAAGAGTCGTGCAACCTTCTCATCGGGATCTAATGTTTCCATTCCCGAAATCTCTCAAATTAACGTCCCTTATCTTCTCCGATTCAAGGAGTACTGGCGTGATGGCGATGAGGGGAGAGAGAGAGAGAGAGAGAGAGAGAGGGGCAGCAATGGCGTGGTGGTGTGATTCGGTTTCAAAGAGAGAGAGAATGGGAAAGTAAAGTTGAAGGGCTGTACGCTTGTACCCGGCTGGACACAATGATGCCACGTACTCCATGCTTAGAAAATACAACATGACCAAAAGGCCCAATTGATTAACATTGCATGTCCTTCAATTGAAGGGTAAAATCGTCCAAATTGGCACAAAATGGCTAGCGAAAATTGCCCCAAAACTGCCTCTTATTATAGAGGAGGAGGATATTGAGACAAACTTCATAGTTCAATATTATATAATTTATTTTATGCAATAAAGAAATACGAAAAATGTCTACTATCCTTTACATTTTTTTTGAACATACTATGGCCTATACATTACCCAGGTACACTGGTCGTAATGTAGTGCACCACTCATATAACGAACATATTTGCGATTGAAATTACCAAAATTGATGATAAAGAGAGTACTATTTATCCCCATTAAAAAAAGAGAGCATTTTATCATCTGAAAATAAGACATTCTTTCTATTTTCCATGAAACTAATATGAATGGTAGCAGGCTTAATTTGTGCCTCTATTTATCTGAGGGCCGCTTAGCTCTTTGCTTTTTTTTTAATTTTATCAACAACAAAATTTTATTGAATTCCACGAATGGTACATCAAGGCTGTCCACTCTGCAAGGAAAACTTGAATTATAGAGAAGGCCAAAGAAAAGGGGAAAAAATTAACGCTTACCCCTTTGTTAGTAAAGATTAATTAAGCCGACAAGGAAAATTCAACGGACAAGGAAAATTCCTATTAAAGATTTCGGTCCGTTAAATCTCTGTAATTCGTTTTCCAATAACGGTTAATAAATATCTCTTTTTCGTTATGCAAAATTTAAGTTATGTATCTGAAGAAGTAGGGGAAAAAAACACTAAGTCTACTGGTACAGCAAAATCATTCAGATTTTGCATACAGATTTGTTGTAGGGCCCACTACAAGTCCCACATAAATGATTCAAGCCGTACATTAAATGTAAAATATTTTTTCAAAAGCCCTGCGAAAAATCATCTCAATCCGATACTTATAGGTGCTCGATTTAATCATCTAACTTTTGATTTAGATCATTCCACGATAATGAAACATTATATGATTCGACTGAGCATTTATAAGTATTATATTAAACTGATTTTTCGTAAAGACCGTTGAAAAACTGTTTTGGAGTATTACATTTTGATAGGGAGTGTCAGAATCTTTGGTTACACATTTTTTCTCAGTGTCTAAAATACTCGGATGCAGTTTGAGAGAGAGAGAGAGAGAGAGAGATAGATGTGCGATGTGTGTGGCGGTGTGGGGGTTTTTGTGTGCTGTGAATGATGACTTTGGTATGAGTTCCATTAATGTTGTGATCAGTGGGGTTTTGGCCGTGTATGGTTCTTGCAATGGGGTTGTTGATGCCATGTCAATGAATGACAATGGAATTGGTGGGACATTTTTATTTGTTGTTTGGTTTGGTTATTTTAGACAGGAGATTATTAGCAATCACATCTAGAGGGATTGAAAGTGAAAAGACACAGATATGGCTCTGGATGTGCTCAGTATATTGGGAACAAGTATGTAGTTGATTATTTTGTTTTTATCGGCAAACGGAACTTTTATTAAACTCAAAGGGGTACATCGATGAGGAAACCAAAAGTACAGAGACCTATCCAACTAAAGTTGGATAAAACACTCTCAAATACTCACTCTACACCTTCACTTTTCGGATCCCAACTTAACTCCAAATCCAATAATTTGTTTCCCTCAATGAAAGACCATGGCTAGACACCTGTTCCAAAACTAATAACTCAATAATCAACTACATAAGTTGGGTTTATAACTTTAGGTTTCATCCTTTTAGGTAGTCGTATATTAGATATGCTGATAGTTAGCGATAATATTGTTATATGATTTTCTTTGTTCAGGTTAGCTTCTTTTTGCGTACTCGAGTTGCATTATGTTTGAACCCAGGTGAGTAGTTAAGTGTGTTACGTATTATTGAGAGATCCATGTGTCCCTTAAAAGTACTTCCTTCAGAAATTTATAAGAATGTTATTCGGAGACTCAAAATTGTTTATAAGTTGTTCTATAAATTAGCATGCAAAGAATTTTCTGAGTTCAATTGATAATATTCTTTTTGATGAGATTTATTTTGGCCATAGTACTATTTGATTGTGGTTCCCCATTGTTGATGGAGTTAATGTTGTGATCACCACCAATAATATTTTATTAGTTAAATGCTTTATTGATTAATTTATTATTCTGCTGGACACCTCGTATGCCCAATTATGTTTAATGGTAAATTATTTTCATCCCCGCTTTGAACTTTATTTCATATACATACTTGTTATTCATTGAGCTCGTCAACTGACAGATTTTTATCCAACTTCTCATTCTGGCAAGTTGGGGAGTTAGGCAAGGACTCTGGCGGCACCTTGGGGATTCTTTTGTTTGATCTCCTTAGGGTGTCTCATCTTAGTTATTTTAATAATCGCTTCCGCATTTAAAACATTTGTCAAATATGAAGTTCTTTTATTAACGTTGGATCACTGGATATAATATGGTTCATGGAATGTTTGTGCCCCATACTTTTGTGGAATTTAATTGGTTGGAGTTATTTTTAATAAAATAAAATGGTTGGCTGCTTAGTAATTCATTGCTTTGGAATTTAATTTAATTCCTTTTTAAGCTATGTGTTCCATGAGTTGGCCATGTGGTACACGGCCGGTCACTTCTCATTTTTGGGGTGTGACACCCCAAGACTTTTTTAGGGAGCCTAAAGCAAATATTAAAGATAAGCATTTTTTTATGACACTATTCATCTCAAACCCGTGGCTTGGAGATGCAATTTTTTTTGAAAAGCTTATGTGACATCTCCGAATTTGACATCATCAACAAACCTTCATCTCCAATCTTGATGTCAAAGTCTAAGTATTAACATCCAAAACACTTATTTTTTGAATTCTAAAATGTCAAAAATATATTTGGCATGAGGAGAGAAATTTGAAGCGAATGGTGTGGAGCCAAATTCACATTGGATTTGACACTTCATTTGATATGAGAATTGGATGAAAGGAGGATATCAAAAGTTATCGTTTGTAGGCCATTGGAGAATTTGAAGCCATTGATTCCAAAATAGCAAGACCGGAATCCTAAAATTTAACAATATTCGGACCCTAAAGCTGATGCAACTCGAGGTTTACCTCAGGCGTCGTGAGTACAAAATGCAAAAAGTTAGAGTATTTGCTAAGCATTTAGCACTGGATGATGTAAACTTCCTCGTTTGAGTTAAGCGAGTTGAGCTGCTGGCAGATTTTATCTCATAAATCACTAATGTTTTGGTGACAATGTCTGATGAGTACCACGTTTTGGGTACTATGTGATGTGTAACCAGTGGATTGGTAGAATGTGTCTGTTTGTCATGTGGTGGATCGAGCACATTCCATCAATATTACAATGATGATACCTAACATGTTATTCAAACTATGACAGTCAGACATGGTCACCATAAACTTTTGGTGTTGCAAATATGAAGTTACTCTAAGTCTGCTAAACTGTATTAAATCTGCATGTTCTCAAGACTATCCACTGAGGTCTTTTGCTGCTACTTTGATTAACTTTTGGGATGCAAGAACTAGTCTTTCAAACAGTTTCAAGACTATCTGTTGTGGTGTTGACATTGGCTTCAGTTCGGTGATGATATTGATCTTAGGGGCTGTTTGATAAAACTGAAAGCTAAAGAATTAAGTACTAAAAACTTAATGTTGAATTTTTTAAGCTAAAAAGTTGTTTGATAAATATATTAAGCACTGAATTAAAAATTAAAATAATGAGTTAATTTTAGTTCTCATTTTCAAAAAAAATATAATTTTAGTTCTGATTATCTCTTAATTTTCTAATAGTCACAATGTACTTATGGTAATGGTGGAGTGGTGAGGGTGGGGATAGAGTGAACATTGTGGTGGTGTTGGTGTTGGAGTGGTGGTGTAATTGTGGGGTGGCGGTGGAGTGATGGTGGTGTAATGGTGGCAGTGAGTGGTGACGTTGGAGTGGTGGTTGTGCAATGGTGGGGTGGTGGGGTGGTGTGGTGGTGATGACGGCGGCTACGGCATAGTAGTGGTGGTGGCGGTGTGGTGGTGGGCTGGAGTGGTGGTGTTTGTAGTGGTGGTAGTGATGGAGTAGGTGGTGGAGGTGGTGAGTTGTGGCGATGGAGTGGTGGTTGTGGAATGATGGTGGTGGCGGCAGCAACATGGTAGTGGCGGTGGTGGGCTGGAGTGGTGGTGGTGGAGGATTGATGGTGATGGTGGTGTAGTAATAGCAATCCAATTCTATCATAACAATTCATCATTTTGAGATAATCTTTTCAGTCTGATTCCTATTAATATCCGATCAATATAATTTTTTAAATAAATGTTATTCTCAACAAGCGTTACTATGCATGCAGTTCAGATAAATGGGATATCGGAATTGCGCGCACACACAATTGTTCAAAGTTTCTTCAAGTATCATTCAATATTTTTAGGATCCTAAATTCTGAATGAAAAATTGAAAGTTTTAATCAATGACTTATGATAGCCCAATTGAGCTGATTTTTTGCAATACCACTCAAAAAATTATTTTAAAATTATTGAATGACTCGTTTATTTGTGTGAGACTTCAAAATAAACCCCCGAATTGCAATCGGTATCCTATGAGAGAGAGAGAGAGAGAGGGGGGGGGGGGGGGGGGGGGGGGGGGGGGCAAAAGGGTAAAGTGGTTGGATTAACTTGACCAGTTGGCCCAGATTCGGATCCGCTATAAGGATTTCTCTGTGAAGATCGTATGGGGTTTTTGATGTGGGGCTGCCACCACAAAAATGAGGAGATGCAACGGTGAAAAACAGCTCTTGCTTTGTTTTTACAAAACGACATCGTGGCGAAAATGCTTCTGTCCCTCTCAAACGATTCAGTGATAAATCAAGCTTTCATTAATCTTCATTCTCCTAAGTTGTTTTCATTCTTCTCCTTGACACATCCGTTGTTGATTCAGATCAGTCAGAGACGAAAACCCTCCGTTTCAATTCATCCAACAAAAGTTAAGGCTTTCTTTTTCTTTTTGGAGTCCACGAAGCCAAAGCTTCATATCCATTTTGTTTGGACGTTATTGTCGTTTCAATAAGGGCCCGTTTGAATGCGAGATAAAGATCGGGGGTATTAGTTAATAGGAGGATAAGATAGTAGGGGTATTAGTTAATAAGGGATATCCCACATTGATGTAACTAGTGAAGGCCCGTGCCTTCAACGTATTTTGAATACAACTAAAATGAATTACAAAACTATTGACCACCCCCGCCAACGAAGTTGATTTACACGGGAAGATTTGTTTTCTTAAATTAGGTTCATGCCCGTGCCTGAAGTCACGGCTCAAACGATTGCACACACAAATAGACAGTGGACTCACGTGCAATATATCAACCTTTGCCCAACAAACCCTACTACGCAAAAAAAAAAAAAAAAAAAAACCCAAGCATATTCGTAGGAATTCCCCGTGCTTAAAGCCACATTGCGACATAATGGCGAGTTTGCAACTATCCAAAATTACAAATGGGCCAAACAAAGACAAACAACAAAGTAAAAAAATGGTCCCGCCGCCTTAGACATGAACATCAACAAAAAAAAAAAAAAAAATGGTCCCATCGCCTGAGAAGGTCGAAATAGATACCTTAGAACCGATAATATGATATTGTTGTGGCTTTCCTACATTCACCCAATATGACTCCCTAGCAACCCCTTGGCTCTTGAAAAGCACCTTAGTGATTGCTCTGTCCAAAATGAAATAGATTAATTTGCCCATCAGCTGAAAATTAACACAAATACAATTGCACAGTCACGTTGAACACCTTAAATAGTACTCCCTCCGTCCCTTATTTCTAGTCCGGTATTCCATTTTGGGCTGTCCCTTAATAAGTGTCCATTTTGTAAAGTTAATGGGTAAAAGTTGGTAAATTGTCTATTTTGTCCCTAAAAGTAGATTTCATTTTAAAAAGTAAGTGAATAAAAGTGTAATGATGATGGGTAAGTAGGGAAAGTGGAGGAAAAAGTTGATGTGAAAGGTATAATGATGATGTCTTTTTAATAAGTTGGAATTACGAAGCAGGACACTTAAAAAGGGACGGAGGGAGTAAGAGAGTTCAAATATCACAATTTTCGTTAGGATTTCTAAGGAGCTAGCAAACAATTTTTTCAAGAAAATTAATTTCAGAAGATAAGTAACATGTACGAACCGATACTTGACAAAACAATGCATACTCAAATGAGAAAAATGTCCAACCTTGAAACTTTGAATATCTAACACATAAAATAGAAGAAGCCAAGATCACTGACCCTCTTTTCCCCTGCCAAAGTCGTTGAGAGTCCACCTTCCGAGAGGCATTTCAATGTCAGTCATTGAGAGTCCACCTTCTTTTCTCCACAGTTGTTACCTCTGAAGAAGCCTGCAAGCCATAATTAACAACACACCCACGATCAGATTAATCTCGAAGGAGTTATGATCTAAACATATGGGTGAAGTAAATGAGAACGAAAAAATACTTGAACACATATCTTGGAGGAGTAATGATCAAAACATATGGGTGAAGTAACTGTGAACTAAAAATAAATTATATTTGGTCTTAGACATCCATCAAAGATCTTATAACCTTCCATATCATGGTTGTAGCTAAAAGTACTACAAAACTACATATTATGTAAGAAATTGGTTTTTAACTAATGGATATGTTCCTCAACTAATTGGCAATAAGCCTAGCTATAGGCATCAAAACCAAGAAGGATTGTGATAAACTCTCACTGGAAATCAAACTTCTCGTATGGGCAATCTTACAAACACCTTGAATGTAATATAAAATTCTAAAGTAGATAGCTACAGTCATGCTCCTAGTAACGGGAAGCAAAATGAAAACAAAAGCAATTGTTTTTAAAAGGTATGCAGCTCTAGTGCCCCACCCACATTGGCGTCAGTATATGATCCAATGCCCCATTAATCTTTTCAATCTAAACAGTGATAATGAAGTTTTAAAAATGAAGTTCCAGCATAATATAAGAACACCAATTGGTGATGAATTATAGGTATTGAAACAAATACTAACTCAGCAACCCCACAAATGGTATCATTTCAAGAACAAAAAAAAAAAGGGCAATAGTTGAAGAGCAATTTACATTCCGAGAATACCAATGTGCTAACAAATGTCCAAATCTTAAAGCAAAAATTAACTCACTTGACTGTAGCATTCAACTTGCAGCCGTACTGCAGCTCCATATAGCCGGTATCCCCAATGTCCCTATCACAACAATGTAGCACTTGAAACCTAAAATGTGAAAAAGCAACAGTTGAAGGCACGGGGACACATAACGTAAAATAAATCTTGATGAACTACCCATCGCTCCTATAGACCTCTAGTCAATGAACTCACCTCCTCCCTTCGTCAATGATCTCACCTCCTCATGCTTACATTTTTTAAAGAAGCTGCAAATAGGGTTCGTATAATCATGATTTAAAACTGAATTTTTTAAAAATAGAAAAGTTAATGACAGTGAAACTCAGAAGTGCATTTGATAAATTATTCATGAGCCAAATATAATTGAAGCAACTAACCAAAAAATATGAATGTTTAAGCCAACAACTTTTTTTGTAGATTTCATTCATTAGCGAAGGCCCGTGCCCGTGCCCGTGCCCGAAGGCACAAAGCAAACATGAATGAAAGGTGACATTGATCCAACTCCGAGACCTCACAGACTTGCGTTTCAAATAAGCTTCACAAAATCCGTCCAACTTAGTTATTGAACTTTTTGAAAAAAGAGACTACTTATAAAATAGAGTTTGGGACTACAACCTTATAGCAACTTGCATGTTTGGGTGTGTATCCCCTTCCTTCCCTTAAGATTTTGTACCAACTTGCAAAGAGAGTCTGATATATCGTCAACTACACATCACGAAATAATACCTGAAACAATTAACATCTATAATCAAAACCAAAGTTGAAGTCGGTGTTCGAACTATCAAAGAGATCATACAGCACCTCCTTTTGAATCCACTACAACTAAAGCATAGAACGGTCTACGATCATTGCGAGAGTGTGTGCACAGGTGAATAAATCTAAAATTGAATCAATGCCAAAATTGGTTCCCTATAAACGGAGCGAGGAGACAAAGAGAAACCATTGGCTGAAAAGGAAAAAGTGAATCACAACTAACAGAGGCTCCTTTGGTCTTCAAAATTGACCATGGTTACACAACAGTTACATGTCAAATCTAGCGCTTTTTCTTTGTACCATCAAGTCTGATTTTCATATATTTGGCAACCTTAACCGGGAAAACAATTACCTTCCTTATAATAGTTTAGTCAAAGCTAACCCTTCTTACTCAACTATGCAAAAATCAAGCTTTTGAGAACCAAAACTCATGTTTTTCATTTTGCAAATGGGCTAGACAAAGTATGAGAGATTTGAATCATCTTTACACAATTTAAGCTCATCACTCCTACTGGTTCAAGTACAACTCAAAATAAAAGACTCCACAATCAAGTGTTTATTCGAAAATATTGCATTTGAGAAAAACTGTTAACAATTTATGTATGACGGCTTCGACACTTCATAAAAGCAAAATAGGTCATTTGATGCTTAATTAGTGATTAAAAGAGAGAGGAAACCTTTATGTATATAAGATAAGATAAGAAAAAGGTTCACACCACGGAACATCATACTCATTAAGTACTTTATCAATCAGGCAAAAGGCGATGTCATCTATATCCATTCTTCGAAAGAAAATTACATATCAAACAGAACACCCAAATGATACAATTGAATTTTGCATTCAGTAACTCTATTTTAAACAAAAGGTAGATTATCATTATAACTCAAATAGAACCAAATAAAAATGAAAACAGATAGTGTTAGTTGAAGCTCTGGTGTATTCATTGAGCTATTCATTCAATATTCTAGCTTCTTTGAACTCGATTGAGAGACTTACATTATTATTATTTTTTGTCGGCAATTTTCTAAGAAACTTTAAATCTTCTTTATAATCTTGTTTATTGCTTGTAGAGAGAGAATGGGGCTACAAAGTACATGTATGGGTTCAATTTGGCCCTTGACTGAAAGCCACAATCCAGATTACCTTTGATTTCAAAATTTTCGGGGTGGAAGAAAATATAACCACCATGTGGTCATATAAAATCTCTCTGTTCATAAACTATCTATCCGTATCTAATCACCAAGTGGACAATTTCAAGAATTGCTTCCTGTGGACTTTTGCCGAACAGTTGATGAGCAAATAACAATAAAATTCTAAGACCCAAAATCGTTTAAACACTAAGTAGAAATCAAAGATCCAAACGTTGAGATATGGAGATAGGTATTATATTACCTCAATCGTCGCCGGTTTGGACTCCAGAATTAGGGCTTCGATCGTCGGAGAAGCAAGCAGTGGACGATGGCGGTGAGGCGAGGACGAAGAAGAACACGTGTGAGGGAGAAGAGAGCACTGTTCAAAATAAAATCATTACAAACAGATTTGTTAGTCGGTAATCACAAAATCCACACGCGCACGCCCGCACACACACACACACACACACACACATATATATATATATATATATATATATATAGAGAGAGAGAGAGAGAGAGAGAGAGAGAGAGAGAGAACCTTAAGAGTCTTGAACGGTGATAGTTCTAGTGGTGACTCATCGCGCCGGGGAGAAGGGGTCCGAGGGAGACGGTGATAGTTCTAGTCGATAGAGGAAGAGAGGGTCTGAGGGAGACGGGGAGCGTGAGGTATGGGAATAATGGTACAGATAGGGTTTCACAAAGTCTACATTTCAAAGTTTGAAAATTAAAAATTTTACCAAAATTCTATTTATGATAGCCCTTAGATGGAATAGGTATTTACAGACATGCCATTGTAGAATGAAGGGTAGAGATTTATGTAGATATGAGGATAAATCTAGAGCGTTGATTGTCTTTTGAATTCAAACACAACTCTATCTTATTATATAGATGTTTATGGAGGAGGTATTAAATAGTACTTGGTTTGAATGAGATATTACAACAAGGTATAAAATAGTACTTGGTTTGGATGAATGATAAATTGAAAGTATAAAAAAGGATGAATGATATAAAAAGCTGTCAAATGATCCTTTTGCCCTTGTGTAGTCCCTAAATTAACTATGTATTACGTTTTATATATAATTGCAATTTAATTTTTCTTTCACAATTTAAGCCGTAATATTTATTTCTACTAACAAATTAACGAATTTAGTATTATTATTATTTTTTTTATAAAATTTGGTTTTTTTAAAAAATTATTTTTTTTTTGAAAAAACATATTGTTTGGTAGTTGAAAATGTGTCCATCAAATTAACACATTGTTTTATTTCAACTAACAAATTAACAAATTTAAAGTGTTTTTAAAATTTTTTTTAAGTGGGGAATTTTCAATACCCTTCTTTAATTTACATTTACAATTTAATTATGTGTGCATGTTAATTTATTATGGGTGGGATGTATGATAGCACATGATCACACAAGCACATAATTATTTTCCTTTGTTGTTTTTAAGTGTTTTTTTTTTTCTTAATTTGTTTTTTTTTTTAAAGTGGGGAACTTGTAATACATTTCTTTAATTTATATTTATAATTTAATTATGTATACATTTTAATTAATTATTGGTGAGGATGTATGATAGCACATGGTCTCATATGCACACAATCATTTTCCTTATTCTTTCTTCCTTTACTCTTATCACCGTTTCCTTTATTATTGTCACCGTTTGAGAGAGAGAGAGAGAGAGCGAGAGACAGCAGCGGCGGCGGAAGAAGAAGAAGAAGAAGAAGAAGAAGAAGCAGCAGCAACAGATACGACTGGTTCGATCCCTCCTCTCTTCGGCCTGTCCTTTCTCCGATCTGTTCTTCTTGTTACTGTTCTTGTTCTTCCTATTTCTTCCTATTTTTTGTTTGTTGCTCCAGAAAACAAAACCAACGGTTAGGGGTTGGGGAAGGGGGATAAGGAGGGGTGGAACCGTCAATTTTTGAGGGGATTAGGGGTATACGTTATGGATACTTCAAACCCTACCTATAGGTAAAGACCCCCGAATACCCCTTTCTCTCTCTGGTGTTACACAAGAACAGGATAAAACAATACCCAGCCTCAAATGGCTTCCCAAACCAGGGATAAGCCATGGGCCCAGGTATAAATGGGGGTATTAGATATCCCCCTTTCTAAGCCGGCATCCAAACGAGCCCAAAGTTTACAGCCCAGGAAACGAACCCATGTCCCAACCCATGATAGCTGACGTGGACTGGGCCCCACGTCAGCTTTAAGTTAAAAAAAAAAGGGGGAATTTTAAAATGGCACCTGAACTTTGCACCAAATGTCACAGACACCTGAATTAAGTTTATTCAATTTAATTTTAATTAAACACATGTACTAACAAAATCCCCAAATTAGACCCCTGCCATTATACTCTACCGACGCGGCATCTCTCGCCCGTTTAAGTGGCCCAATTGCACATGTTTTCAACTGGGAACAATGCACCCAAGCCAAATCCCTCACTTTACTTCACTTTTGGAGGAAAAATGACCTTAACCTAATTGATTTCCCTCCATTTCTCTCTCTAGAAGTCTAGCTTTTGTATCACCATATCCCTCACTTCAACCCTAGACCTGAAGCCCTTCCTCCTCCCTTCTTCAACAGATGATGAAGATAACTGAGGGCCAATTTGGTTTTGAAAGCTAAATAGTGACTTATTTTTTGTCTGTTAAAAAAAAATCGCATTTGTTAGCTTTGCATCAAACTTTTGTGACTTATTGGTTCTTCTCGACGAAAGGAATCGGAAAAGTAAAATTTTTGATCGAAACTCATAATTTTTTTAAAAAGACAAAAATATGTCATAAAAATTTTGGATCAAATTTTTTTACTTTTCCGATTCCTTTTGTTAAGACGAATTAATAAGTCATAAAAATTTGGCACAAAACAAACGAATGCAAAAAAAATTGAATAAAGACGAAGAAATAAGGTACTTAACTTTTCAATCCAAACCCACCCTGAGAGTTCTACCATGAAGACCCAGAGGAAACCCTAACTTTTTCTTCTTTCTGTTCGGGACCACAAGGAACAGATGAAGTAATAGGTAAAGTGATGGGTTTCTCTTGGGTGCATCATCCCCTATCGGAAACATGTGCAATGGGGCAACTTAAACGGGTTGGAGATGCCATGTCAGCAATTTTTTTGACGGAGTGTACGGAGTATAACGGCGGGGGTCTAAATTTGGGAATTTTGTTAGTGCAGGTGTTTAATTGAAATAAATTTAAGTTTAGGTGTCTTTGTGACATTTGGTGCAAAGTTTGCTATTTTGAAATTTTCCTTAAAAAAAAAAAAAACCTAAAATCAAAAGACGCGTTCATATATATAGAGAGAAAGAGAGAGAGAGAGAGAGAGAGAGGAGGACGCCGACGACCAGACCAACACCACCACTGCGTCCGCCACCGGCGACCACCACCACGACCTGCGACCTTCCCTCCACCGAACGCCGCCACCACCAGTGGCAATTTTTGCCTTCGCGACTTCCGATGTGACCACGCACAGCCAAGGTCTCTCTCTCTCTGTTCGTTGCTTTGTTCATCTTTCTCTGTTATTTTTTGTTTGTTGATTTCTATAATGGTTTCCCGGGATTGTGCCCTGGTGGAGCCTGGTTTCAATTGAAAGTTAGGGTTTTAGGTCCTTTGCTTTTCCTTATTTTGTTTCTGCTTGGAATTGAAACATAAGATTTTTGATATGTTCAGTTTTTGCGTGAATCTGTTGACTATATGGTAAATATGTGAAACCAAAAGCTTAATCTGTTTAGAGTTTCGCAAGATACCATTTTTATGTAGATTGTGTAATTTTCAATGTCAGTCGTGAAAGTTAAAATTCATAGGACTTGTAGGCCAGGTTGAATTGCTTGGAGTCATATAATGAGGAGATATGTGTCTCACTGGACTAATAGCGAGTGGATTGGCAATACTTCATTCCCAAGGTGTTGTTTTCTTCATATTTGTGGGACTGGTTGCAAAACGGATATGTGATTCCTCCACTAGTTGTTGCATTCAGACATCAGAAATGCATTGGCTTGTAGTCCTGCCCCATGCATAATCCGATTGAATAGGCCCCTACGACATTAAAGTTGGCCTTTCATGTTGCATTAGACAAATTCCATTCAGAGTGCATTTTGACTAATATTGCTGGTGAAGCCAGAAGAACGATTACAGGCGCACATCCACATAAAAGAATGATTACAGAAACAAACTACACTTGTTATCAGTCCATACTTCCAGTTCACTATATGTTTTCATGTTAGTTATTAGAATTGTATTTTTCTTTTGGAGATGTGTTTATATACTATTTAGGTTGCACCTTCTTAGAGACATTGGAAGCCTTAAATTGAAGACACATTTGGCTTACTTGTATAAATAGAAGGTGGCCTAACTGATGTTTGTTTTAACAGGTGCTGGAATTGGTCGGAAACGCGGCGAGGGACAATAAGGACTATTATACACCCTTGGATCTCCTCATTTATGTGGTGGCAGCCCCACATCAAAAGCCTCACACGATTCACAGAGAAATACTCGTAGTGGATCTGGATCCGGTTGGCCCCAAACGGTGTCGCTATTTTGGGCCGCAATTTGCAGTGAAGACACCTCACTACAGGGACACCCGGCCTCCGCAAGTTCCTGCCTGCTCCCGGAGATCGTTCGATCATCAATGGATTCTGTCTGCCAATTTGGAAAAAACCTGTAGATTCTCACAGACACGCTCGAGCATGAACAAAACCCTAGGACGACCATGTGATCTCTCTCTCTCTCTCTCTCCCCAAATCTGGATGCATTAAAGTCTAAAGAGTACATGCGTATTACATCTGCGTATATACGCTGATACATAGGTACTCTCCTTTCCTCGTCACACAACATCCTGTGACCTAATACTAGTAGTTTCTCTGTAAACAAACCAACCAAACACGTCAGCTTTAGGGCTTGGACATGGCGAGTTCTCGCCCCTGTTCGAGCTGCGGCAAGAGATCCCTTGCTGACGACGATGACGGCAACTCCTTCTGCGCCTTGTGCGGCGCCGTCCAGGACTTCGACAACTTCCAGCACAGCTTGGGCGGGATCAGCGGCCCCACCGGCACCTTCGTCCACACCGGCACCGCCGGCTCCGGCAGTACCTTTAACTACAAAAAGACCAAAATATACAAAACATCGAATGCATCACCTCGTTATTTGACTTTTCGCACTCAAAGAAAGATGAGGTCAGGGTTATGGTAGAGACCATTACCGAGGGGGAGTACGGGCAGGGGGATTGGTTTCCAGTTCTCATAGGCGCGTGCGCGTACGTTGTGATGAGAAGAGATAACAAGTCGTTGGTGCTCGTGGAGGTTGGGGATAAGGTAGGTTGCGATGTTCACGAGCTAGGTCGGATGGTTAGTCGGGTTGTTCAGTTTATGCGGTTGAAGTTGCCAGAGTTTGACATCGTGGATTCGTTTCAACGGGCGGTCCGGACTTGTTTTGTTTCGTTGGATAATGTGGATAAGGTTGGGAGGATGTTGAAGCAGGGGATTTTCTTAGTCCAGTGTATGGGGAAGTGGTACTTGACCACGGGGCGGAGACCGCTTCCGGTGGTCGTAGCTGTGTTGGTTTTCGTTGCTCAGTTGAATGCAGTCGATGTTCGGATTGAGGATGTGGCAATGGAGTTACATGTGGCGGTTGTTACGTGCAAGCTGCGGTATAAGGAGCTTTTAGAGAGTCTGGTGAAGGTTGCGCAAGTATTGCCTTGGGGAAAAGATATTACAGTTAAGAACATCGTTAAGAATGCACCGTTTGTGTTGGAATACATGGAATTGAAGTCAATGTCTAAGCGTGGAGAGAAGAAGAAGGTTGTAGATCGTGTTGGGTTTGATATGGATAATTTGGTTGGAAGCTGTTTGAGCGAAGAAGTGGAATATGGGCTTGATAACCATGGCGTGGAAAATGGTTCTCAATATTTCAAGGTGCAAGATAAGCGTTCTTCCCCAAGAGGGACTAGAGATGATTTGGAGACGCTCAAGATATCACATGAGTGCTTGTCAATGATGTATTCAGAATATTCAAACGAAATTTCTAATACCGATTATCTTGAAGAGTGTGGATGTAAAAATAGAAGGAAAAAAGGGGGAGGGTTCGATCTTTTAGATTGTAGGGAGTGGTGGAAAGGAAAGTCAGAACTGAGCAGAAAGCTTTTGCTCAAGAAAATACTGGAAAAAGACGTGGGATTAGTTGCAATGCCACCATCTTTTGTTGTTGGATGCTTGGCATATCAGAGGAGAGAGAAGATAAAGGCTGCTAAGCTACGTATTAATAAGATTATGGGCCTGCAAAATGGTGATTCAGGTGACAATGGTAACCTTTGCATATTGGACAGCGTGAATGTTGGAAAGAAGCGAAAAAGGAGAATGAAGGTTTATGTTGATTGGGAAGACTTGATTATTGAGACCCTTCTCCTTCATCAGGTGCACGAGGAGGAAATAGAGAAGGGGCATTACAATACCTTACTGGATTTGTATGTATTTAATTCTGGGAGTATGTGATAGGCTTCAGCATGGAGTAAAAGTAGCAAGAATTTACTAAACCGCAGCGGTCACCTCACAAATTGGAGACATTTTTCTATAGATAATTTTTGTGTACTCTATCCTGCAAGATGACAGTCAATTTTGGTTACTCATTTCTGTAAATTTCTGGATGGTAACCTATTTTTGGTTATAGAAGTGGTACTTACCTATTTATATAAAAATTGAATTTGTTCTGGATCGTGTCTTGTTCTTTTATTTTTATATGTTTGATGCTTTCACAAATGCTCGTATTTGTGGTTCTCTATTGTTAATATCTGTCCTTGTTCTTCTGATTGTTGTACTTGGTGGCTTGACCTTTTTTCCCTTCTACATTGGTACTTGCTTTTTCTAGTGAAATGAGTGCATTTCCTTGTTGTTTGGTTCAAGTGATTACTTTTCCTTTGAGAACCATCGATTGTCCAAGTTCTTGTTTAAATTCGGATGTGTTTGGACTCTTTGGAGTTCACGAGGCTAACTGGGTTGGTTTCTAATATGGGATTGTGGAATGGGGCAACGCATGGACAACAAAATAACTTTATTTTGAATTGCATTTTATAGATGATAGTACAACCGCATTAGATCACCTCTTTATTTCTGTTCTTACTATTTTTTATGAGTAAATGATTTTATTACTATTTCTGTTTTTAGTATTATGTGTCACCTGGTTCTGTTTATACTCTACACAAATTCCATGAGGATGTTCATCAGACAGCTTGCATGCTCCCTAATTCCTATCTGTGTCTGTGTTTATAGGAATTATGTTTGAAGATATAACGAGACTTTTATAATTGATCATCATTACACAAGTGATGAGACAGAAAGCACACCAGACTCGGATAGGATTAGAATCCTACAGGCACATAGTAATAGGCACACAAAAGTTTCCAGTTCTAGCAAGTGTCAGCACTCCAGATGTTCCATATGGAAGTACCTTTGAGACGGAATTGCTTTACTGCATTACCCCTGGGCCTGAAAGTTTTGAGCACTACATCAATTCATTATATCAGCAATTGAAGACGGTTGATGCCAAGGACGTTGCTTCCAATAAGGAACAGGTTTTGGCTACTCCGCAGGGGGAGCCACAGTCGGATTGGAAGCTGGCAGCTCAGTATTTTGCTAATTTTGCCATGTTATCTACCATTTTTTGGGGGATATATATGTGCTTGTGCACATCTGGCTAGCAGCGCCTAACATGATCCAACGTCTTGAGTTTCTTGGGTTAGACTTGCCAGATTCAATTGGTGAGGTAATCGTGTGTGGGGCCTTGCTTCTTCAAGGTGAACGGGTGCTGGAGTTGATTTCATGCTTCATGCAGGTAGAACACAAAAGGGTAATGCTGACATTTTCACCTGTCTTCTTAAGGTTCCGGTTTTCCTACTTATTCTGATGGAATTCACCTTGTTTTCCTGTCTAAATTTAGCCACTGACCATGGAGTTAAAGCACAAGGAGAAGGATGGTTGCTAACTGTTGCCTTGATTGAAGGAAGCAATGTGGCAGCTGTTGATTCGAGATTCAAGTGGGCATTGTGATCCGTATGTGGTCTTTACTTTTAATGGGAAAACCAGAACCAGCTCAATCAAATTCCAGAAATCTGATCCTCAGTGGAATGGTGAATTGATTTACCTTAAAGTCAACATCTCAATCAACTTCGTTTGGAGCTCGTAGTTCTGTCATTTCTAAAAGCTGTAACTGTGCAAACTTTGGCCATATTATGTCAAAATCTATACCTACTTAAGTCTCTATCACACTTGCCTTTATTTGATGTTTGTGTTCCTCTTCAAGGAAAGTTAGCTCAGGCATGTCAGTCAAAGCTGCATTTAAGAATTTTCTTGGACAATACTAGAGGAAGCAATGTTGTTAAAGAGTATTTAACTAAGATGGAGAAGGAGGTCGGAAAGAAGGTAAGTCGGAGCTGATCTGTCCTGGAAATTCACTTTCCCAGTTGATTTCATCTTTGGAGCCTTTAGGCTCCGTTCAGTTGTCGAGAAAGTTGTGTGGGAAATTGGTTCCCAGAAAAAGTGAAGTGAGGTGAAGTAAAAGAAAAAGAAAATTATTTTCCTGTGAGTGTTCATTTGACAAAAGAATTTTGCAAGAATAATTAAGGTTTAGTTGTTCATTTGTCAGGAAAAAGAAACTTTCGGGAAAATTTTGTGAGTGTTCACTCATTTTCCTTTTCCTGCGATGCAAAATCCTGTGTTTTTTGCAGGATCACTTTTGCAGGAAAGTAATTCCTGCAGGAAAACTTAAAAACATGTTTCCCACTACTTTCCTGCCAACTGAACACTACAAAAATCATGGGAAAGTTGATTTTCCCATCCTTTCTTGTACTTTTCTGGCAACTGAACGAGGCCTAAAGAGTTCCATTGGTTACTTATTACTTATTTATTTTAATTGGAAACTTCTGTAGATAAAACTTCAATCTCCTCAAACAAATTCAGCATTTCAGAAACTCTTTGGGCTTCCACCAGAGGAATTTCTCATCAATGATTTTACTTGTCACCTGAAACGCAAAATGCCTGTGCAGGTACTGTTGGAGCTCTGTTGTATATTTTTTTTATTGCAATATTGGTTTTTCATGTTTGCCTTAAGATTTGATCTGTCTGATGTGGGTTACATAAATGATATGTATATCATTCTATCTCATTACAGTTTGATTGTTCATGCACAGGGCCGCCTATTCTTATCAGCAAGAATAATAGGTTTCCATGCAGATCTATTCGGACACAAGACCAACTTCTATTTTTTTGTGGGAGGACATAGAAGATATTCAAGTGGTTGCTCCTACTTTATCATCGATGGGTAGTCCAATTGTTGTCTTGACTTTAAGGCCTGGCAGAGGTGAGGATGTAAGGCATGGTGCAAAGACACGAGATCAAGAAGGCAGGCTAAAGTTCCATTTCCAGTCTTTTGTATCCTCCAATGTTGCACACAGGTACTACCAAGTGCACACTATCCAAACTTAGTTTTTCTTGGTCCTAATAGATTGCTGAACATTTTGATTTTTATTGCTTTTGCTGCTGTTTCGTTTAGTTATAGAACCACCCTTTTCTCCCAAATATTTTTTAGTGTCAAATGCATTTTGAAATAATATGCATTTTGAAATAATTACATGAGCATACACAAAAGATTAAAATAGTACTATATTGTAATAAATCTAAGCTCTCAGGACTTAACCCGGATAGCTAACTTTTGGATACATATCCTCATTATTTAAGATTGAGGGTCTTGCGAGGTGCAACATGGATGCACTTTCACACCTGTACTCGTGCGTAGCCAAGGTAACATAGCACACGGGTACATAAGAAAATCTTCCATCATGTGCCAGATTGCGCTCTTAAACAGATTGTGCAACAACTGGGAGAACATGTAACATAATGAATGCATATTTCTCTGACACCCTGAGAGGCTAGGCTACTAAAAGTCAAACTAACCCAATCATGAAACAAATGTCTATCTCAGTACCTGAAGGATAAACTACAAAAACCGACACATGAATAAGCTTGATACTTTTTTATCTCATAAAAAACTGAAAGATATAGCAGACACCTTTTAGTAGGTGGAGAATAAACTGCAAAACACCGCAGCTAAACAATAGGAGGAGGGGCCAGAGAACACCAGGACCAAGCTAAAGGGAGAACAAACTAAGCAACTCCACCGTTACTAGGAATTGGACTTTTGCTGTTGTTCTCTGTCACTAATAACTCTTCTAGCTAATTATCATTTACAAACTCTGTATCAGCAAGCATTCGCTAGTAATGGAGGAGTACTCCAAGAAATCAACTCTAGGCCGCTGGAGAACTAATCCTAGAAACCCTGGTGGGGTATTCCTAGTAATGAATCCTGCAGATGAATGGGCATCCTCAAGTGCCTTCGAGTTACTGTTATTTGTCTTGCTTCCCTAAAATGGCTATTTCAACTATGTTATTGACTCTTCTTGACTCTAGTATCAACAATTGTATTCTAGTCATGCTGAGACTCTATGTTGTCCTAAGTTTCGTAGCTCTAATTCAATCAAAATGGGTTCTTTCTCATTACTAGAAGTCTGATCATTTTGGTGCATTTGGGTCTTCTCATGTCGATGAACAATTCCATTTATGATATGTTTTTTTCATTTGGAAATCAATATCCTTACAGTTTGTTCCCCTAGGTGTTTTGCGATGAGCTCCCCTCCATACCCCATCTCTCAATATCTCTCCATACCCCCACTTTCGGCCCCTTCTCGAGCCCAAAACTATGATCCAAGCCGTTTATATTGTAAAGTCTGCTACATAGGATACCTCTACAAAAAAAAAAAAAAAAAGCTTAAAATTTTGATAGACGAGTTCACAAAAAAGTGCACATTGCTTGATAAGTTCATGTTTAATTTTTTACTTGTCGTTCATGTTATAGGACAAAATACAATTTGTTCGCAAGGTGGGCTATGGAGGAGTAAGGAGAGATGGGAGTGTGGAAGGGAGCAGAACCCGGTGTTGATGCTAAGAACTTTTGTGTTTCTCTTCTGTTTTTAAAGTTCAGCGTCCATCATATTTACTGTTTACTTCTTTGCTAAAGTTTTATAGTTGTTTCTATATATTTTTTAATCTTTCTGGTCACGTTTTGTTTATGTTACTCCTGTTTTCACTACGGTTCTCTGTGTCTTGACCGCATCTTTTGGCATAACTGCTTATTCCCTACCTTGGGACTGACTTGGCTACCCAGCGTTTTCAAAAGTCAAAGTGCTTCTGAAATGGATTTGTAAATTTGGCTCAGAGGAATAAAATAACTGTATATGTAAACTTTCTTTGCCACGTAACAATATTTGTGTTCTCATGTCATACGTGCTCATTTGGTCGGCACATAAGCTATTGATAATTGCAATCATGTTTCCTTTTCTACGAGTAGATTGTAGAAAGGAGTTATTTGAATCCCTAACAGAAACGATTTTTTTAGACCATCTTGGTGTCCCTGTACATGGGTATTGTAGTACATTAATAAGTTCCTAGGTTCAGCGCTTGAAGCATCACATTTGCTGATATTTTCGTTGCTGATTTCAGCCTGAACTCTGTATTTCTATATATACATACTAATTTGATGACAACATATAGTTTGGGATCATCTTGGAAACATTAAGAGCAGTCATTACTAATGAGTGGCTTTCGATGATTGCTATGGTTTGATACCCTGAAAATAATATACTATTGTTTCTTGTTGTGACTCAACTGTAATGGTCCTTAACAGGACTATCATGGCACTTTGGAAGGCAAGAGCATTGAGTCTGGAGCAGAAGGTACTGATAGTTCAGGAAGAATCGGAACCTAAGAACATCGAAGTAGTTGAAGAAGAAGGTGAAGCTGAAAGTCTCCAAATAGAAGAGAGTGGATCCTTCGTGGGCCTTGGGGATGTCAGCATGTCTCTGGTTTATTCATCCGTTCTCTGTTCCTGTGAGCCTCTCTTTTAACTTCATTAGTCAACTCTCTCTCTCTCTCTCTCTCTCTCTCTCTCTCTCTCTCTCTCTCTCTCCATGTGTGTGTGATGGCATCTGCGTTTGTGCTTCAGGCAAATATATAGTTGGGTGAAGCTCCTTCCTTCTTCTACCCATTGAAGAATCCATACTATGTTCTTTATAGAAATCTCAAATAGATCCCTATTAGATTTCTTGGAGGGTTCCAACCTAGAACCAATTGGCAATAGGTGGAGTAGCCTCTAGCTTTTATTAACCAAGCTTGGGTGGCTCAGATAAGCGATGTGGGATAAAGTCTAAGTGTCTAATATAAACTAGATATTTGATGTGTTTGTGGCTCGTGTCTGTGCCCGCGTGTGCGTGTTTCTTTGTCATTCCGTAACCGATTAATGCCATTGTTTTGTACACCAGGACTCGTCCTTTTTTTTTGGCGCCGGGTTAATGTTATTGATTGTAGTAAATACCCATCGCTAATCCCAATGTTTGATGGAACTATTGTCATATTGTGAATCTTGAGCCAGTTTATTTGCTGATGTCTGATGGACGTGTTTCTTCAAACTAACATAATGACATGAGTGGAAAATGGGTGGTCGAAAACGAGAAGCTCATAATTAGAAAGTATAAGTGAAATTTTGTTCCACAAGTATACGTTGATACTCCTGGAACCAAGTTGTTGAGTATGATGGCAAATCACTTTTGACCTTCAAAGAAAATAAGAGGTCGAGTGCATCTCGGAACGAACTTTGGATGGGTGAGTATCCTAATGCTTTGGATAACCAGCTTACTCAACCACGTTTACCTGGTTCAGTTCCTTTTGAGCAGATTCTGTGGATTCCAGTCTACTAAAAGGAGGTAAGCATGGTCTCTTTTTGTAGAAATCAATATTCATGTATTGTTTTTCCTTTCTTCTTTGTTTACTCTACTTAGGAATAGCCTCACCAGAAAGAAAGAAAGAAAAGACAAAGAAACAAAAGTTTCCGAGGCTGTTAATGACTAGGTGGTACTGAACTGTTGTACTGGTTTCTGCTACGGGTATATGTCCAAGGGTCGGGTTCATCTTTTTTTTTTTTGGCATAACGGCACCTTGATATCTGCAACCACTTCTCTTTTAGTCCTACCCATGAATCTTACATCAGTTGTTGAAGCCTCGATTTTCTCATGTTTTGTGTTCCTTTTTGATGAATCCTCTGTGTGTGTGTGTGTGTGTGTATCATGATTTCACTGCACTTGAGAGTCCCAGGGGCGGAGCCAGAAATATGAGTTAGTTCGTCAAAATTTAATTTAAAATTGTTGATAAAATATATTTTGATTCAGCCGTTGGGAAATTATTTTCTAATAACCATGAAAATTTAACCGACAGAAACCCCTGACAAAACATAATATTTTGGAAATTGTTAATGATAATATTTCATGTGTTATTAAAGATGCCCTTTTCATTGTGCCTGTAACAATATATCATTTATCCATTAATTGTCTTTCAATTGCGGCATGAATTCTTAACAATTTGCACAATTTTTTTTCCTTCCATTTGGATGGAATATTTGGGGCAATCTCATGACGTGTAGAATTTTAGGGGCAATATTACAATTTCAAAGGGGTCAAATTTACAAATTAATCGCAGACCTATGACAATGATACAAATTTTAGAAAGTTGAGTGGGGTCAAGTAACCCCACTTGACTCTGCTTCCCTCCACCCAAGTTGAGACTATACCAAGTTCAAAATGGGTAATTACATATAGAAAATATAACATGTTCTGTGAACTTTCACCACATACAACATTATCTAACACCCCCTCCTCCCTACTGGGATCCCCACACTAATTTCTAGAATATTGGTTCTCAGGGTTCATGACTATTTTATTCAACCACATTATTTTCCAGTAGTTGCCTGTCTGATTGAAGTAATGCTGACATTATATCTTGATTACTATTTGCAAGTTTATTTCTGGTTCTTTGATTACTTGAAGGTTTGCTTTCATAGGTTGAAGTTGAAATTCAAATGTTTGCCTTTGCATAGACTCGTGAATATTTGGCAGAAATATTCTGTACCAATAGTTTCCAATAGAGCCTCTATTGGAATGTAATAACACTTCCAAGTTGACCTTTAGCACATGATTTTTCTGCAATTCCCTTGTTTGTCACTGCCTTTTTCGTCCAAAGGCATGGATTGCAGTCACTGTTGCTTTGTTTGCCACTGCCTTCTTTGGCCAAAACGTCGCTTTGGCCAGTCCCAAATTACGCTTTTACCCTGCTTATGTGGTTTTGCACCTGTGTTTTCCTGCAGTTGCAGATTTACAAGACCATTTGGAACAGCCAATTACCACAGGAGTAGGTCATGAAGTTCCAGCAGGCTCAAGAGGATAAGGTTTACTCGTTTTGCCTCTTCAACTCTCTGATTTTTTCTCTTCCCTCTCATTCATATTATGGCCACTTTCATGTTGACCTTTGCATTGGATGACTTGAGCACCATTAGGTTCCTTGATTTGTTGTGAATCTTGTGATTGGCAATGACACTTTAATGTTACACCATAATCAAGAATCATGTTGAGAAGTACTTCGCAAATGGAAAAACTCTTAGACTGCATGCTATTCCAGTAATCAACAATACTACATACATACTTCTTCGTATAATTTTTAATCATACCCACATTTGCATTTTTGCTCCCAATATCGCAGAAAAAGAAAAATGTCACGACTCACAAGTCATTTTCCCCAATTGAAGCCACGTTCATACCAATCACGTGGAATCCCTTGCCTTCGAAAAGTCTGTTTGCATAGACCTTTGAACATATATCCTGCACAAATTTTTTTGTGGGGCCCATTTTGGGTCCATCAAAGATGATCCGAACTGCTCATTTTTCTTCAAATGATTTTCTAAGGGTTCCCGTAAAAAATAAGCTCAATTCAATATCGATAAGAGCTTTTTCATAATTAATTCATAGGGTGAATCACACAGTATCGCCCTACGAAAGTTGTGTTAATCCACGATCAACAATAGGGATTAAAAATGAGGCAATACCAAAGAACTTAGAAGACCCACCAAGATAGGAAGGCGAGGAGAAACAAGCTATTGGATCGGACCAGGTCATTCGGTTTGATTGGGTTTCTTGGTTACTTGCTCACCCCTGGATTCGAGAGGTTATTCAGTGCTCTTATGGCACTGCTGCGTGGTGCCTCAATCCCTTTTTCAGCACATATTATGATGGAGTTCATACACTATCCTGAGCCTTACCACAATGGGTAGTGAAAAAGTGACCTAAGAAAACATGTGGTGGTGCCCAGCTATGGACACTGGATAATTCTTCCCTTGACTCAGATGAGCGGTCTTTTCACGGTTCTTCTGCTAGTCTTGGTTGGTTCAATAGAAAAATACTCCTTGTCCTAAAAAATTGCTCATTTGCACCAGGGTTTTAAATAAAGGTCGCTATCGTATCGGAGTTACGTAACGGAATTTTGGATCTGCAATACTGTTATTTGCCTATGTATTGGCCCGGCACGGTTCGATGTTGGCCGACATACAGTCGTTTCACCGACACCTTTATGTTTCCTGATACCGTGATTTAAAACCCTGGTTTGCACTATTTGAACTTCTTAAAAAAATAATTATAGTTTGTAATTACTATTATTTTGTTGTACAATTGTCTGATAAATTTCACTTTGTTCTATTAGATAAAGTTTTTAAAATAAGAGATGTATCTAAAGCTTTGAAACTAAGAGCCTTGCAGCCAATTGGACCGCTTGCCAATTTTTACAATTGTGCCCTTCGATTGGAGGTCCTCTGGTTATGCCTTTAGGGGCAATTTAGTCTTTTCCGTTCTAATGTCTGTTAGTGGATGCTGTGTCACGCTGACATCATGGGAACACCGGGAAGAGTCCAGATTTCTCATTCCAGTTTTTCTCCTCTCGCACACATGTATGCTGAGGATGAGCGAGCTACCAACGGAACGTAATTTACATGGAGAAGACGAAGACGATACAGAGAGATTCTCCTCACCTGTGATCATCTCCGGCGGCTCCGGTAAGATAATCGTACCCCCCCAAAGCATTCCCTTATTCAACATGATTTCCTCCTCTCTTTTTTGGGGATCTCATTCTAGGGTTTTAGTATTCAAGGGTTTCAGTATTCACTTCTTTTTTTCTCCCTAAAATACCTGTTTTGGGAAATCGTTGATTTACTTCTTGTTCCCTAATCTTGTTCTTCTGGTTGGAGAGAGAGAGAGAGAGAGAGAGAGAGAGAGAGAGAGAGAGGTTCTTTGTCTTGGTTCTTCTTGATCTTGTATTGTGCGTTGCTGTTTAGGGTTTCGTGTCGCTTCCAAGGGTTGATCCGGTCACTGCTGCGATTCGGAGTAAGTACCCTTAAATTCACATCTGCTGCCTTAATCCAAGATGCAACATGGTACTGGAGTATGTTTCACCAATACCCTTTTGTGCATTGCAGTTCACATGTTTAGGTGTATGCAACATAGATAAGTCATTGAAATTGAGCATTCATTTATTCTATCCATCAACCATTACAACTAGAGAAGAAGAAACAAACAATAACAGAAATGTGATTATGACAACCACAATAATCTCTCCCGAATATGTTTGGGAGACGCTTCAGAGAGGGCAAGGAAAATTTGGATCAAGAAAGCAAAGACAGCATTTTCATAAATATAGACGTCAAGCAATTATAAGTCCGATAAAAAAATTACACTAATAGAAGGGTCTTGCACAATTGGAACAATGGACCAATGCCTAAAACAAAATTACAAGCGTGTAGGAAAGATAAATCAATACACTTGTATATAAAAGAACCTAGGATGGTAAGCCAAGGCATGGTGTGAATTTACCTTATTGGCCTCCAATCTTTTCCTCTGCGTTTTGTTCTTGCCAGTGTTTGTGTTTGGGTCATCGGTCTTCCGGCTTTCACTCATTCGTGTTCTGGTTAGGGCTAGGTCCTCCAGCTTTTGCTCTCTAAATTGGTACTTCGTTTCCGGATTTCACTGAATTTTTGTACTTTTTGAGCCGATTAATCTGTCCAACCTCATCATCACGGCACTGTTGTTACGGCACTGTGCAAATAGTTGCCCACATCAATACTGGAAATCCAGGTCCTTGAATGGCACAGAATAAAATTTCCATTCCCCTCTATTTCTTTCACACAAAGTTGGGCAGATTTGTTCAGCTTTTCAATCTGAAACCACTATTGTAATCCGTATTTCAAGCTTCAAACAAAACGCGGGATTTGTCATTGCTTAATTACTGTGTTGGTTAGGGCTACAATAAAGCAGCTTCGTGATTCGGTATGTTTTAGGTTTTCCATTTTACGGAGGAATATTTACCTTAGTTTGTAATATCTATGATTTGTGTGGTTTGGTAGCAAAATTGTATGCTTAGCTCACTATTACTACAAATGATCGATTTAGTGTATTAATCATCTTGTTATCATGTTTGAATCCAACAACTCACTCGATTTTACGTCATTAAATTAAATCATCAGGCTTACAGAAGTAGAAACCCTCCTTTACGATTGTCTGTGTTTATTTTCCAAAAAAATAGATTGCAGTCTTTATTAATATCTAATGCCCTCTTTTTAGCCCTCTAACCTGCAAAGTTTAAAAAAATGAAAAGCATATTCATAATCACTTCTCCAAAATAATCTTCAACAGCCAGAGGAATCACATGCATCCCCTGTTCCTGTTACGCTGGACAACCAAACAACAGGCTCAGAATCTTCTGTTAACAATGAAAATAAGCAGAGTTACGAATGGCTTAGAGGTGAAGTCATTGAATTGGTTCAGATTCTAAAATCTACAGCTACTGGCAATAAACTACTTACCGATGCATTAGAACAAAACACAACATTTAGTCTTTTGCGCCAATGTGATCAAATGGTCCAAAGTGAAATTGATGAAGCAAGAGGGCGCAATGTAGCACGATTTGAAACAATTTCCCCGCAACATTGACGAAACTGAATTTGGAGGAAGTGGGAGTGCTTCTACATGATGTCATTAGCATAATTGTTTTGCATGCTGCTCAGCTGATGAACTAAAGGATACAGAATGAATGTATTTTGATTTCATCTTTTTAGATGACATACTTTGTTTTGCGCCTAATACAAGTATTGTGATCACATATACTAAACTTTCTGCATGTTTTCTGCCATCTTCATGAAGTCCAAATAAGCTTTAATTTGTGGCCTCATATTGTAAGATTTGCTTATTTGTAATCAGATTGGATGATTTTATTCCTTTTAATTGTTTACCATATTGATAACTTCGAATAGTAATTGAACCTTATGTTCGTAAAAACATTTACTAGTGGTTTAAATTTGCTATGGCTATGAGGATTGAAGATCAGTGGGCTTCTACTTGCCACAACTTTGTGCGTATTCTACGCATTCGAGATGAATACTTTCTTATCAATGAAAGGAACAAAGGTACAAAAGTGGGACAAGCAATGCATGAGGATCATAGCATACGGTATTCCGCTGATTGGACTTTCATCAAGAGGTACTCAGGTCTGTTTGAACTTGGACAAGTATTTGAGTGGAACAACTATAGGAACTTCTACGATCGGCTGCGATCGATCTTGATATTTAATTGGCCCCCGCTTGTGGACAGTTGGATTGTTCACGTGTTTAGTTTAGGTGCACTTAAGCTTACCTGAACATCTAATTTATAACGAAAGTGTCGAATATGGTGATACTATTACATTGTAGGCTCTGTTTGATCAGCTATGGGTTTCAAAAGGAGGGATTTAATCGTAGCATTCAACAAAAACAGGCCCAAATATTCCCCACTTGATGTACCCTTATCAAGTTTCTTAATAATATTTTTCCGTTTCAAAAACAAAAAACAAAAGCAACCCCAATTTAGATTTGGTAGTGTGCTTGAGAACTTTCTTTGAGAGCTTTGTCACAAGTGACTTCGTGTCAATGATTGTGGTTAGAGCATTTCTAGTCCTTATACTTTTACTCCAACTTGAGTACAAACTTCATTTGTTATGAAGCATTCCGATGGACAAACTCAAATTTTGGCACAAACATGAGTAAAAGCCAAAAGCTACATTAATGACATGGTTGTAAATTTGAGAGGAGAAATAGCATTGCAAAATTAGAATAAAAATACAAGTCTCCTTTGATTTGTATAATGGTTTGATTAAAACTTTATTTGGTGTAGGTTTGAGTTAAGGAGTGGAGTGGGTTTTAAGGGGAGTTTTGAGTTAAGAAATTGGTAAGGGCTAGAGAGGCTCTTATACAGTGATACTATTACATTTTGGTCTCTGTTCTATAGCTGTGGGTTCCAAATGGTCTTGATTTTAGTATTCGACAACAATAGTTCCAGTTAAGATTTGGTTGTATGCATAAGAATATACTTTGAGAGCTTAGTCACGATGAACTTGAAATATCGATTCAGTTGGAGTGACTTCATGAACTGATGAAAGGATTGTAGTTATACACAATTGATAACTAGACTTCCATGTTTTTCTTGGAGTTGAACATCGGGTCCATATGTTTGAAATCTACATCTATCCACACGGAGCATTTGAGTTTTGTTTCTCGATTCCCAGTTTATTGTTTTTTTATGTAGGTGCTCAGATTGGAGAGGTGAAGAGGGTTACAAAAGAGACCAATGTAGCAATGAGAATAAACTTGGATGGTTCGGGCATAGCTGATGCACTGGGATCCTTTTTCTTGACCACATGTTGGAAGTCAGTATCTCTCTCATGAATGACTTTTTCGTTTTTGATCCGCTCTCATGAATGACTAGTTTCAATTTCTATGGTTATGTCTGTTTTGATGATATGTTTTCTTCCTGAGAGTTTTGAACTTTTAACTCTGTTTCAGCAGCAGGATGCATTCTTTAGGCAATTTAAGTAAGTTGCAAACATAATTGTCAAAAGGTACTCCTAGGCACAAGGTGAGGCGACCTGAAAAAAGCGAGCGAAAAGTGACAAGGCGAGAAAAAGCGTGCTTCTTTCAAATAGATAAAAAAGCACACTTTTTTTTTTCCAAAAAAAGGCACAAAAATGAGTTTTTTTTTTTTCCAAAAAAGGTGCACATTACACAATTATTTTCAGAAATAATTTGTTTTTCCGCATAGGTGTGCCTCTCTTCAAATAGGCGTGTGCCTCGCCTTGCTCCTCTCGCCCCAGGCCCATTAAAACTTTGCGCCTTAGTGCGCCTTTCGCCCTTGACAACTATGGTTGCAAATATTAATTTCCACAGGATAAGTGAAGGATAATGCTATATTTGGTTGTTTAGAAAGTTTAGGAGGGAGCTAAGAGAAGATACATTTCCATTCAATTAAGCCTTATTCAAAGATTTGGTCTAAAATGTCTCTGACCCAGTTGTGTCCTCGTTGCTGAGGATTTAGAATGTGAAAATTTTAAAACTGCTGAGGATTTACTTGGTGTAACAATTGTCTACTGTGAGTTTTATGTGATGATTTCTGTGTTTTCTTTGGGTATATCAGCAACTTGCTTCGCATGGGTTATTTGACGTTCATGTAAAGGCTACTGGTGACGTTCATATTGATGACCATCACACAAATGAAGATGTTGCCATTGCCATTGGAACGGTAATCTACTTCTGAGTTTCTGTTCAATTGATTTTTCTATTCTCCATGAAAGGAACAGGATGTAACATAAAAGCTGTAGTGGGAAACATTGCAGTTTCCATTTCTACTGAATTCCTTTCTAATTGGTAGCTTGAAGACCAGTACAAGAATTTCTGTTAAGATATTTTTTGGGTGTAATTTTGAGGATTTCTTTGGGTTTCAGTTATTGACTTTGTTTCTATTTCACGTCATTCATTCTGGTGATACCTCATTTTTTAAGCATTGAACTGTATGTGCTTATGCTAGGTATGTGGAAGCTGGAAAGCAATGCACTCATACATGTATATGAGTTCGAGTCTTAGAACTTAACTTTTTGGTTCATCCAGGCTTTGCTACACGGACTTGGAGACAGAAAAGGAATTAACCAGTTTGGTGAGTTCTCAGCTCCACTTGATGAAGCACTAATTCATGTGGCACACTCACTGGTATGTTACCACACTTGTGGTTTTTATTGTGTGTTCCTATAATTGGTACGGGGTTAGTAGTCTAAAGACCCAGCTGGTACTCTGTTCTCTTGGCCGTCAAGTGCTTTGGTGCATGGTTGCATGCATGGTAAATCACTTTGAGATAGCTAGGGATGGATGCTGAAACTTATTTTTGGTCACATATTTTAGTTTGACAGAAAAGCCTATTGGGGCTTTGTGTATGGATTCTAAGTGTTTAAACCTGGAAGTAACCCAATATTATAGGTGTGCAACTTGATCTGAAAATCATTTAGTCAGAGATAAAAGCCAAAGGATTGGGAACAGTGTTCGTTTTTCTGTGGAAAATTTTGAGCACCATATTTTTCTTATTGCCGCTTTAAATTGTGCATGTATTCCATTTATGATGTCGCTATGATCTTTAAACGACTCAACTCACTGGATTTCACATGCCCCTGAAGGCAGCTACATGGGCTCGAAAAAACTGTATTTCTTTGAGTAAAACAGTTCCTAAGAATCAGTAATAGAAGTAATATATCCATAAGAATGCTGACTGAGTTGAGAATGAAGGAAAAGGAGAAAGACAGGAAAAAAGCACAGAAAAAAAAAAAGGAAAGAAAAAGATACAGGACAACTCACTGGAGTTTACAACATGTGACTGAATCATAAGGCTTAGAAGGCAGCTACATAGGTTTAGAAAATCTGTATTCATTTGAGTAGAAGAGTTTCTAAGCATTAGTAATTGAAGTAATAGAAGCCATATTTACAGTCACTTAGGTTTGAAGGAAGGAAAAGGAGAAAGGTTGAGATAAAAAATAGAAAAAGAAAGAAAAGAAAAAGGGAAAGGAAAGGAAAGTTTTTTTTGTTGCATATTACCGACATTATTTGAAAGCTCATTTTTATGCATTTTATATCCTATGTTGCATTTTGTTTTGGGAGAAAATAATTGATTGGTAGAATTGGAAACAAAAATCTTCTTGGAATGATAGGTGCGACACCAATCAAAGATAAGATGCGGGAAAATGTATTGCGACAATTTAGACATGATATTATGGATAAGGCTGACACTATATATAGTTAGGAAGAATGATATGGTTACGGTAGTTATTAACACTTAGAGAGATAACCAGTATTGACTTTAGATGTGTAGTTTTAATTGATTGGAAGTGGAGGCTTGGTTTGGTTTGGTTTGCTTCCCAAAACTAAGGGCAAATGTTTTGGTTTCTATCATTTGCTTTGGAACTGTGTCACTCTCTCTTTTGTGTAATTAACTTAACACGCTCTCTTTTGTGTAATTAGCTTAACTATGACTTCAAAGTATTGTAAATATATATAGGCGGCTCGCAAAACATATTCTACTATTACAATATGAATACTTGAAACAAAAGAATACCAGGCATGAAACACCTCGTCCCAATACCAGGCATGAGACACCTCGTGCTAGCACGAGCCGGTCACCTAGTTATAAACTACATAGGGAGGTGTCGGTCCTGGTTTTTGTGTGCCTTAGAAATCAGGGGTGTTAGTTTGTTGTTGATTAATAAACAAGACAGGTTTCTTGATTTTTGGAGAGCAACAGTTCGGGTTGTCAAATATCCTACTGCTGCATTGGACAATGCTGTTGTGGAACTTGCTACTTGAAGCCATTCATCTACTAGAACTGTCTTGAATGCTATGCTTTGAGTTGTGATATTGGGCTACTACTGGTTTTCCTAATTGCATTGTTTTGAACACTACTTTGGGGTGGTCTGAGATTGCTAATAGTGTCAGTTGCCCTTGGTGCTGCTATATATGCAAATTCAAGTCGACACAAGAATGCATCTGTGAAGCTGATATCGATTTAGTCCAATACAATACAAGAACCGTTCCTTGTTCTGCAATTTGGATGTCATCCTTTTTGTGATTATTGCTACTATGTTCCATTTCCACTTACTTTACTACTGTACTTTTTGTTTCCCTTTGATTCCTAGGTTGGCTGCTAGCCACCCTTGTAATCATTTTGGGGCCCGAGTGGCATATGATTATCAGGAGGTTGGGTGCCAACCTTGCTTGTGGGGATGTTTTCCTCCTGTTGTGATGTCGTTCTCGCTCTTGCTCCTTTTAGTCTTTGTATTCGTTACGACTGATTAATAACAATTTCCTTGCTGTTCAAAAAGAAAAATATTATAAACTACATAATATTGACTTTTTTTTTAATGTTTCCAATTGTAGAAACAGGCAATTCTTTAGGACGCATGGGGTAAATTGTAGACCAACCGGACACAACCCTGCTATCACTCTCTCAAAAGTAGTGCGTCCCAGAAGTGTGAGAACTAAATGCTGGGTTAAAAAAAAATAAAAAAGGTGTTGGGTTCCAATCTATCGGATTTATCAAGAATATTGACTCAATTCATAAATCCTTGTCCAAAAATATCACAAAAAGTATTGTTCGTTTTCCACGATGTTCTGATCAGACGTACCTTTCCAGTCTTCCTTCTGCTTTGTGCTTTTCTTCCACAGCAAGAATATGCAAGGCAACTTGCATTTGAAAATTATCCGTCATTTTCATGTAAGTTGCCTAGCGACTGCATCAGTAATCTTCAATTATTCATTAGTTTAAATTGAAATAGTGGATGTCTTATGTCACGTGTATGAGATCATCTAGTGAAATCTCCCCGGATGTGAACCCCAATGCCAATTTTTAGGCCGGATTCGTGGGGAAATAGTAGGGGGATAAAGGATAGATGATTTGTTTGAGGGATATAGTAGGGGGGTATGCATATGCTCGGTTTGTTGGAGGGATATGGAAGGGGAATTATAAGCGGGAGATGATAGAAAAATGGTGCAAATGACCAATTTACCCAGTTAGAAACATGATAACATCTAACAAAAATTAATTTGATGACATGATAACATTAGTTAAGAAAAATAATTTTAATAATTGATGGCTTTTTTAACCGAATATGTATTATATATTTTTCCTAATCTGTCAATTTACACGTAACCAGTAACATTTTTTCTCTATCTTCAACAAAATCAGAAGGGTTTATTGAAAGTTTTGAAGTAATATTAATAACGTACAAGATCTAGAATAGTCTGTGTGTAGATCTCAATTTTAACCAGCTTAGAAACCTCGTACTCGAGGAACCAAGCTAGCTCAGTTTGTTGTCTCATTTTCTCCTAGTGGAGGTCGGAATTCGAGCCCCGCGAGGGGCGGGTTTGGGGTTTAGGGCTATGGACAGCCTTTGATCCCCTTATAACTAATATACTAACATCTCGATAACCTCGCTGATGGATAAAGAGGGACACAAAAAAAAAAAGAAAAAGAAAAAAGAAATCTCATACTTTTCAAAAACTATTTCAATTGATAAAATATCATCATTCAAGTTAAATACCTCCTAAGAAAATATCTTTTTGTCATGCTTGATTGTTCCAGAAGATCCATCTCTCGAGTGTATGTAAAATACTTGGAACTATACAGGGTAGAGAGTATTTTTGGGTAATTTTAACTTACGTCACAGAAAGGAAGAAATAGGGGTTTCAAATGCAAAACAAAATATATTAGACTAGAATGTTTGATGACATGCAATACTTCAATTTCTGAAGGTCTCACACTCATGTTTGCCTCAGGCCTCTAATGAGGTGGGGCCGCCCCTTGTTAGAAAGGCAGTTCAATAGCTAAGTCAGGAATCAGAAGACCTCTCAAAGACTTGGATGATCGAACTCAACTACTCAAGCAATTGAGAATCATAGAAGGGAAGTAAGAGAAATCATGTTTCACTTCACCGCACCCATAGGTTCAACTCCTAGTTTCATGCTACCAATTAATTTTTGAACGTACGCGTTGGATCAGCCCATACAGCCTTGTTCCAACATTAGTTGTTCTTTAGTAGATGGTGAAATTAATCTCTTGAATTGGTCGGCATATCGGGTCAGATACCTAGTTATAAAAAAACCAGTTTACATTTTTCCAGTCGCGATATGCCCCTCCACTATAATGAATTCGAAATGTAAAAGCAACCTATGAAAATCAAGAGCCATATATAATTTTCAAATACCAAAAGAATCTACAGAAATACCTTGATGATGAAATGATTTCATTGTCAAAGACCCACCCCATCATCATCAACAGATTAACTCCTGATGGAGTGATAGCTACTCATTGCCATATAGAGTAATATCACAAAACCAGTGGAACAAAACGCATTTGTGAAACAAAACAAGAACAGGAGATTCAACAAGATTCCCCTACCAGGAGAAATGAAAGAATCTTCTGCTCAGCAAATTTGGACTGAGGTCTTGAGAAGACCCATTAAGAATCCGTGTTAGTTTGGTGCTTTCGCTTCCACTAATGAAATTCACTTCAAATACTTCATCATCTATCACTTATCACTTTTAACCAAGCGAATTTTTCTACGTAAACCAGCCAGTAGCCAACCAGAACCAATAGCTGAGCTTTCTAAAATATACTGACAGCAGAAAAGTAGTCCAAACTTTGGGGGGTCTAGTTTACTAGTAATTATTCACCGGTAACTAGGGGTGTAAACGAGCCGAATCGATCTGAACCTTGTGATATTCAGGATAGGTTCGTTAACGCCTGGGTTAGGCTCAAGTTCGGCTCGGGCTCAGTTCGAGCCTGAACATTGGAGTTCAAGTTCGGCTCATTAAAAATTTCCAAAGCTCGGGCTCGGCTCGTTAGGCCTCATTAGAATTAAATGAGCCAAACCGAACCGAATTCAAGCTTGAACACAGTTCTTTTTTCGAATAGAGTCAAGGCTAGAATACAGTTCGTGAGAATTTTCTCCCAGTACCAAATCACTATTTCCTCGTAAGGGGCCAAAAATTGGGGAAAAAACAACAAAATCATGACAAAGATGATCAATAAAAATAACCAAACTTAAAGAAAGTAAAACATCACAAGGAACATGACCAAAAATCAGCCACCAAGCTTTGCTCCAAGTCTCTAATAAGGGAAATCTTTAGCAACCCCATAGAAACACAAGAAATTGAGATCCCATACATAGTTTTGCTGGCATACCATCAATAAATCAAAACGAAGCAGCTTGATTACCAGTAGTGGAACCTCAAAACTTATGGCGGAGCGGCTGAGAGGCGGTGGGTGAAAAACCCTAACATTTTGAAATGATACTGTCGTTTGTATCGACACCCGATAGGAACTGGAAGAGTTAAAAAAAGGAATTGATAATGCCAAAGTCTATTTTGTTTCTGTCAAAACTTTTTCATTACATGACTTGATTGTCCTCTACTACATCACTTACTTTACAAAAATATCTCTTGAAATCACATAAGTGCAAGGTCTGTTTTCTAGTTCTATGTTTCAAGCAAAAATGCAAATTCCATCAATTCACGAGCAACCCAAGAGCTAACTTTAGAAGACAAGCAAACAAAAATTAAACATCAATGTTTTCATCAATTCACGAGCAACCCATCTAACAAACACAAGCTAATTTTAGAAGAATTAAACATAAAAAATGATAATACTCTTGCCTTTGCACAAAAACTCCATTACGCATGCTCTATTCTTCTCACACCTTCCTCACCACAATCTGGAATTTTTTTAAAAAAGAATGATGAAATAGAGAATCAAAACAAAAATAATAATAATTTCAATTATATTACTTTAATCTCCACACAAAAACTCCGTTACGCATATGTTGGACAGATTTGGAAGTAAAGTATTACTACCTGAAAATAAAAAAGAGAACACAAGATAGAGTTATCAAAGTTATGAAAAAAAAATAATTAATTTACCTCAACTCAATCATCTCTCCGTTGAATAAGCTGTGAAGTTTTTGATGGGTGCAAGAACACAAAAAGGAACATAAAATAATTCTATGGATTTCAAGGGGCATTTTCATAAAGCAAGTGATGTAGTAGAAGGTAATTAAGTCATGCAATGAACGAGTTTTGACCGGAACAAAAAGGGTTTTGGCAGGAACAAAAGTGGTTTTGGCATTATTAGCTTCCAAAAATAATACTTTAACTATACATTTACCCCTAAAATATATTCCCTCCATCACTTTTTAAGTGTCCCGCTTCGTAATTCCAACTTATTAAGAAAATATCATCATTACACATTTCACATCAACTTTTACCTCCACTTTCCCTACTTACCCTCTATAAAAACATCATCATTACACTTTCACTTACTAACTTTTCAAAATGTAATATACTTTTAGGGGCAAAATGGAAAATATACCTACTTTTACCTACTAACTTTACAAAATGGACACTTATTAAGGGACAGCTCAAAATGGAATACTGGACATTAAAAAGGGGACGGATGGTGTACAATATTAATAGATAGACCCCCAAAATATTACTCATTACACTTTTACCCCAAGTTCGCGAGCTTAACTGCGCCAAATACTATTAGGCTCAGGTTCGGTTCATTTACCGAATGACCCTTAAACATGTTCAATTTATTTAGTAGATGAATCGAACTCGAACCAGACATTATCGAGTCGAGCCTCGAACAGTTCGCGAACAGTTCAGTTCATTTATCGCCCTACCAATAATGAATAACTGAGCTTTTCCCATCACACATTTTCTGTGAGGTTTGCACACTTCATTTTGTGCCCCACAGAAATATGTGGTACATATATGGCAGTACCCCAAGACTTTTTCACGGAGCCTAAAGCAAAGATTAAAGATAAGCCCTTTTTTTATGACACTATTCATCTCAAACCAATGGCTTCAAATTAGAGATGCAATTTTTTTTTGAAAATTTATGTGATATTTTGGCATCTCCGAATTTGACATCATCAACAAACCTTCATCTCCAATCTTGATGTCAAAGTCTAAGTATTAACATCCAAAACACTTATTTTTTGAATTCTAAAATGTCAAAAATATATTTGGCATGAGGAGACAAATTTGAAGCGAATGGTGTGGAGCCAAATTCATGTTGGATTTGACACTCGATCCCTTTGACATGAGAGTTGGATGATGTCAAAAGTTACCATTTCTACGCCAAGAAGAATTTGAAGCCACGGATACCAAAATAGTAAGGACCTCCTAAAATTTTAAAATTTTAGGGCCCTAAAGCTGACGCACCTCAAGGTTTGCCTTAGGACCGTGGATACAGAATGCAAAAAGTTTAAGTATTTCCCAAGCATTAGCACTGGATGATGTAAGCTTCCTCGTTTGAGTTGGGCAACTTGAGCTGCTCAGATTTTATCTTATTAATAATCACTAATGTTTTGGACCAATTGGCTTGTAGCCTAGTTGGTAACTCTTGGCTCTCCCTTATGGGACCAAGGTTCAAGCTCTGTTGTGGGCAGTTTATGGGTTCAGAACTATGGATAGTCTCTGAACCTCCTGTAGACTAACTCACTAACTTCCTCCACTAACGCCATGTGGTAGTCAAACATGATCACCATAACATTGCGCGCTCTTTATCAATAGCTATGGAGGGCCTGCTAATAAGGTTGTAAAGAATTGTGATTGTAGTGTTGCAGTGGTAATTAATATGGTCTAAATGCGCTAGTCTTTTTGTCTCAATTTGGATGAAGCCAATGAACTACAATTGGGCGGGCAGTCAAGGGCACATATTTATTCTGGGGGTGTTGTTGCTAAATTAAATGGACTGTAAAATCCTTGTTTTTATGCATTTTTAGACAGTCTATGTGCTCTCATACATCAAATAATATATTAGTTAGCATAAATAACTTGACTATTGCCATGCCTTAGACCCCGTTTGATAATAGGGTTTGAAAGTGGTATAGGACTATATATGAATTCTGTGGGTCATCCAAAAATCTTGTTTGGTGTTGGCAAATTAAATTGGAAGGATTGCTAATAGGACTCTGTGGTCTGTAATTAATCTTTTCTCAATATGCCTTTTGTTGAGTTCTTAATAAAATTTTATTTTGCCTATAAAAAAAAGGGATTGCTAATAGCACGGGATTGTGAATTCCACAAATTCACCGGAGCCCATCACAAGAGGGGTTGGGTATTAGCAATCCTATCCGGCTATCCCATTGGACTAAGGTGGAAAAAACAATATTTGTCCATACGCATTAACTTCTATGACACAAATGCCAACTGTATACGTTAAATGGAGACTGCCCAAAACTGTTAGGGAAAAACAGTGTATAGCAATTACAGCAACTGATTTAGAATTATAAATAGAAATTGTAAAAGGATCAAGGAAAGCAAACTGAGGTCCGTGTTTCACACGGTGCCCTTAAGACAAATTTGTCGCCTCACCGGAGGTTGTGTTGGCATCCGTCTCTTAGGAATACTCATCAAACTCAATTGCAGAAGCACCACCGGAACTGCCCGTCGAACTGAACTGTATAATTTGTACTCTCACCCACTGGAACAAAAAGAATTTTTAGGAGTGGAAACTATTTTGAAAGATGAAGATGGTATTTGCTGAAACTGGAAACTTGAGTGCCTTTTTATAGGAGGATTTTACAGACAAAACTCAACCATATGGGAGACAGAATTGAATTGGAGGAGGGCGAATCCACCTTACGGAGCAAACCCACATGATACCAGCCAATATCAAGCTTATCTTCCAATCCTCTGCTGATGGGAACAAATGATGATTCAACTGTATGATTGAATTCATGGTTTTGGGCTTAACAAGCCCACAACAATAACAGCCCAAGTTTACTAATAAGGTTTAGGCCCAACAAAAGCCTAAGCCCAGCAATAACCAATTAGCTCCGAACTAACCCAAATCAGACCATAGAGCACAGATCTCGGACCACAAGCTGCGGGCCCACAAATCCTGAGTCTTGGCCCTGGTCTCGTCTAGGTGTTTGGTGACGGCGAGCGCTCACACGTCCTCCCTTAAAATAAACTTGGCTTTTGCAGCTTCCCATAATGAGACAATTCTCATTCATCCTTAACGGATTTTGTTCATATTTAGGCTCACCAAAATGTTGAACAATTCTTCCTTCTTTTTTTTTCCAACAAAAAACAAAACCCAAGCCGTTTTTTACACATTGCTCTCTCCTCATATTTAGGCTCACCAAAATGTTGAACAATTCTTCCTTCTTTTTTTTCCAACAAAAACAAAACCCAAGCCGTTTTTTACACATTGCTCTCTCTCTCTCTCTCTCTCTCTCTCTCTCTCTCTCTCTCTCTCTCTCTCTCTCTCTCTCTCTCTCTCTCTCTCTCTCTCTCAATTGAGCTTCAGGATCACTATCAGTAATGGATAGTGATGAAAATAGATTTTGTTTTTGAAGGGGATGAAAATAGGTTATGTGAACAGGTTTTAGGTTGTTAGCAAAAATGAAACGTTGATGAAAATACATTATTATAGTTAAAAGGCATTAAAATATTTTTTCTGTCTCGATTTTTATATCCAGTTTTGAGATTTTTTCTCTAAAGATCTTGATGGAGTACTGATCCAGCAAAACAACTTGGGAACCAATGAATATGCCTAAATTCTTTTCCCTAACATTCAACCTTCAACTTAAAAGATTACCTTCATTCAACAAGCCCAAACGCACAAACACATCTACACAAACACTCACAATCAGGGCCGGTTCAAGGGTTTTTAGTGCTTAAGGCCTACTAAAAAAAAGTATGCCTTTAAAGATTTAATACTTTACAAATTTTACCGCAACAATCACAATACGAAAAAGCCAAACCAATATAAGGTTCTACTAATCATTACATACAAACACAAAATACAAAGTCTTCAACTAGGTAAATACTACATATTATCTTAAAAATGCATGAGTACTTCACTTGAATATTACTCGTGTTACATTTCTAGAAGCAAAAGTATCAATTGGGCATTTTTTTTTATTCTATTGGGCTTAAAAAAAGTACTACTAAAACTCAAGTAGTAAAAATATTAGAGTGCCCCTAAAATTTAGAATTTGGGAAAATGACGCCTTAGAACGTGTTTTGATAATTAATACCCGTCAATGACATTTTCAGCATTAACAAATATTCTTAGCATGTCATTGACGGGAATTAATTATCAAAATACGTCATTAGCCGTCATTTTCCCTTGGAATTTTTGGGATGCCCAAAGACCTCTTGGGCCTTGTGCCTGGGCCGACCCTGCTCACAACACATGTGGGCTCTGCACATACTACATACCCCAATATGGATAGGACTCAAATGTGTTGTGAGTGTTTATGTATTTATTTGTGGTTCTAGACTTTTTGACCTTCATTTAACCTTTTTTTAAAAGGTTACTTCATTTTAGAGAGAGAGGGATGTTCGTGGAGTAGGGAGCAAGAAAGCCAATTAAGGTAAGGTATGGGTTTGGAGATTTTTTTTTGTGTGTGGTTGTTATAATTGTGTGGGCTTTGTGCCCTGCAATGATCGACAGTCAGATTTTCAATTTTTGAAAAATTCTAAGAATTTAACCGTAGCGTGACGTAATTATTCTGAGACTAACCACGGTATCGGTTTACGGAGGAGAAATCTCATTGATCATGAAATATATTTACACAAATATTAGAACACCCGAATTGAATTTAAAAACACGTTAACTAATTAAATCAAACTAATTATCTAAAGGAGAATAATAATTTGAAATTTTTATTTATTAAAAATTTCAGAATATTACACATCCGAACCGCCGTGTACCCGTCGTGTGTCGCCGGTCCTAAAAACTATCGGAGAGGCATCATCCAGAGGTCACAATGACAGATCTGACACCGCATCACCCTCGCACACCTCACAACGATGGAGCTGTGCAACTATATATGCACCAGCTAACTTACTCACATATCACACATCACTAATATCACATGCACATTTGCACACTAAATTTAAACACATCTTATTTCTCCCTCCGTTCCATGCAAAATATTTATCCGGTACGCAAAACAATGACTTATAAATAATATATTTTTTAAAGAAGAAATCCAAAAAAAACTCATAAATCAAAACAACTCGTTGATATTGGGTATGTTTGAAAGTTTTCCGAATTTTTCTTGCAAAAATTTTATCATTTTCAAGTCATTGTTCTGTAGACTGGACAAATATTTAAGATGGATTAGGATGTATGGAGTAGTAGTAATATTTCACATAATTGGGTAAGAAGCTTTCATAGCAATCCCACAGAGGCCTTCTTTGGCAGCCACATCTCTTTCCATCCTAATATACCCATTCTCACCCCATCCAGAGCCCCACGAATTCTTAACCAACCAATACTTAGTCCCATCATCAGTAGTCCCATATCCAACCACGGTAACAGTATGGTCAAGCGTCGTGCCGCATGCCCTACTGTAGACACCACTCGAGTAGAACTGGAAGTCGCCACCGCTACTGATGGTAACGGCTACCGGTTGATAAGCCACGGCTTGACGCAAAGCCTGCTCGCTGTTCGTTGGCACTTCTTCATATCCGGTTATCGTGGCAGCAGGCTGGTATGAATTCTCGGTTTTGCAAGTTCCGTCTTGTCCCACGTAAGGGTAATTGTCTTCTGTTGTGAGACCTTGGTTTTGCCTGATGAATTCGAAGGCGTTAACCAGATACCCGCCGCGACAACCGTAGTTTTGAACATTGCAGTCAACCAGCTCTTGCTCGGATAGAGAGACTAGATTACCGGTTTTGATTTGGTTAATACCTTCCACAGCTGCCACTGCTGAAAACGCCCAACAAGATCCTAGGCAAAAGATTGTGACAATAATTAATGTAAAATTTTTTTATGCCATGTGAATTTTGTGGGCCAATAATTATTACGTAGAAAGAATGTATTCCCTCTCAATGACGACCAAGGCCGAGGGAAGAAGACCATAGTGAGGTCAAGTCACTTGACCCGACTCATAAGAACATCCATAATAACCTAATTAAAATTTGTCACATTATTTTTTGGTTATCCATTTAAAACATTGCTAAGATTAGCAAATGTAGAGATTCACAAGGACTTAATCAAAATTGGATGGCCAAAACATGCCACATCACTTTTTTAAATTACAAAAATAAAAAAACTAAAAACCTGTGATTATAATTTAAATATTTTTTTTGAAAAAAAAATATTTAAAAAAACAGTTTAGTGAAAAACAATCTTTAAAAAAGAGTTTATATTAAAAACAGTTGTATAAAAAAAAAAATTTGTGTAAATACATGATGTAGAACACGTGGAGGTCCAATTTCATGATCAATTGGACCGGTCGAAGCCTCGGAAGTCCAAACATTGTTTAATTGCAAAGATTGTTATCATTTGTACTGCATTATGACACGATTGATCTGTCAAAAAAAATTAAAGTTATATATTTTGCCCCTTATTTTCGCCAAGCTCAACCAAATTCTTAATTAATCACTCCATGTGTTTGATCCAATTACGTACAAAATCTGGCTCCGCAACTGAGGATGAGTCAATATTCTGGACCTCCATATACAATATTGATCATTACCAGTTGATCATCCCAACTTCATCTTAATTTCGTACGTCATACCATGTAACTAACTTAAAAAATATTCTAGATTCCTTAGATAGAAAGATTAATATTTATGTGGTCTTGTATTTAAATAATGATATCTTTTAGTTGATATCATTATTTATGCAGATCCTTCGGAGTTTATGGAGATACCACAAAAATTTATGCAGATCCTTCAAACAAGAAGGATTTCTCGAGGTGTACAAAAAAAAATTAAAGCTTAGACTAGCGTCTGATTTAATTTCGTCTTGATAACTCAGGTGCGGCTATATATGGAGTTGTTTTTTTTTTTTTTTGCTAGGCAAAAGAAACTTTTATAAAACTCAAAAGGGTTACATCGAGAGGGAACACCGAAAGCAAATAAACGCTTACGAGTTCAAAGAAATAGAAAAGAAACGGGATAAGAATTGAAAAAATGAACATCCAACAGAGAGTTGGATGGATCCATTCCTCAGAAACACATTAGTTGTTTCACATATACTATTAATGATGTCAATTTGTAGCTAGATGCATACCACAATTTTTGCCTTGGTACTTGACGGGAGTAACTGCGCCTTTCTCTCGCCAATCCACAGTAGACGATTCAACAGTTGCATTTGCGTACCGAAAAGCTGTTTGTTCTGAGCCAGAAATCACTTTACTAGGTGATTGCAGCCTCTTGTAACCAGTATGAGAAGCCCGAAACTCCTCGTTGGTCTGGTCAGCAAATTGGTTCACACCCAGCTTGTATCCTTTGTCTGGACCGGAATTGAACGCGTTGATATAGTCCACGTTGTCCTTGAATATCTTAAACCGGACGCCCTTCTCTTGTTCATCCTTGTAGATCCGTCCATGGCGAGACATCCATTGCTGGTGTCTTTCTAGCATGGAAGATTCCTCGTTGTTAAGGCGAGAGGAAGCTAATTGAGAAGCTAAAAATATTCCAAAGACCAAGACCAAGACTAAGGACAGGGTAGAAGCCATGGTACGTACTAAGTTGTGCCTCAGCTAGGAATATTGTGGAAGTTGATGATTGTGTGATTGGGTAATTGCATGCATGGCTGAGGTTTTATAGGCCAAGATTCCCACAAACTATCCTTGTCACGCGCGCAGAGAGAGAGAGAGAGAGAGAGAGAGATACAGACATCTTGCCTTGCAAAATGGTCTGAGTGTTCACACACAAGACCAACCCAGGGAACACGCGACCTAGAATATAATAAAGTTATTGAACAATTTATAATTTTTCATCCTTAAAAAAAACTGAAGTCAAGTAAATCTCAATCAATCATCCCATGGACCAACTGATAAAAATTTACCACAAACAATAACATGAATTCAATGTTTTTACAAAAAATTTACACAAAGTGCAGAAGTGATGATTAAAAAATACTACTACTAAAATGCATTATCCTATGGATGTCAAATACAAAAAATTCCTAAGATGCCGCTAGAGTCATTGTCTAACTCCCCGACTATGGGGTTTGGAGGTTTAGGTCTTTGGATTGCCTACCCGTCTGTTTGGCTGTTTTCTCCCTTATGAAGAATATGCCTCATCCTATGCCCTATATTGTAAGCTCTTCTTTATCAATGGAAATCTTAAATTTTTGGCCCCCCCCCCCCCCCCCCCCAAAAAAAAAAAAAAAAAGAGCATATGTAGAATTTGTTTTTATCGGCAACACGAGCTTAAAAAGGCTATTTCTTACGATAATATATGGCGATTATTTGCTCGTTGAGGATCTTTTAACTGACTCATAAGCGTTCGATGAATTAACATATGCTTTTTCCTGCTCTTTACTTTGTAGAATGCAATATTGAGACAAACTTCATAATTCAATATTATATAACTTAATTATTATTTACGTTAATTGATGATAAAGAGAGCATTTTTATCCCCATTTTTTCCTCTGAAAATAAGAGCATTTAATCCTCTGAAAATAAGACATTCTTTCTATTAATATGAATAAACAATTCGGAATTATATCATTAATTAGCTATATAAAAAATATTTTAGCATTCAACGGTGGGTCGAAAAGATTGGATGAATGTGTAGCAGGCTTAATTAATTTGTCCCTCTACTTATCTGAGAGCCTCTTAGCTCTTTGTTAGTAATTCCTTGTGCCTGCCAAACAAGCAAGGGCTCGCGTCCCACGGTGATGCCGTTTTTTTTTTCCATCTTCATACTAATTCATTTCGAAATAACTGTTAATACATTATATCTCTTTCTGCTTATACAAAAATTAAGTTATGTTTACTTATGTAGCTGAAGAAGTTGGGAAAAATAAATATATAGTACTCCAAAAATAGGATGCATGTCATTTCGGGAGAATAATGAAAACCGAGAGTAAGAAATACGTTGATGACGAAATGGAGCAAGACAAGAACAAGAGACTCAACAAGATCCAAATGATCGAAACTGACGCCATAAAGGATGGACTCCGGCCCCAGTAGAGCCTCAAACCCCTTCCAAGGGTACAACAAACTGTGCACAGACAATACGCATAGCGTGATTTTGGACCCGTCTCATTCATATATGACTGGAGCCGCTTGTTTTGTTAAATAAAAATATTTTGTTTAGGATCATTGATACATAGCACACTCGGGCAGTTCCACATGTAGTTTAGGGGGTTCGTTTAAGACTTGAAAAATGCACCAAAATTTTGCATTTTTTTAACACAAAATTTTATTTTATTTTTTCATATTGTCGGCATTGAATTGTTCATGAGTAGTCAAAAAAAAATTTACTTAAATTTGTGAGTATGTAAATAATATAGCTCGCCTAAACAAAATAAATTAAGCACAATTAACTTTCGATCATAATAAAAAAAATTATTTTATATAGAGCTTTGTATCCATTTTTTTAAATATTTTTGTCACCGTTGAACTAAAATTGGAGCCACCGCACACACCCACTTCCCCCTTTCGTACACAGACACACACTTTTCTCTATCTCTTTCTCTCTCACCCCCACCACATCACAATTATTACTCAATAAATTCAAGTATAACTTATGTCCAACCAAAGAATAATTTTACCGCAAGTGGAGTAGAGTGCAACGGTTGGCTCTCTTATACTCACATGTACATGAACAGGGTTCGATTCTCATAACCACCCATCATCTTTTCCAATTCCCCTAGGATAGAATAGATTATATTTAACGAATGAAAAAAAAAAAGGAATAATTTTACCAGATTACTTTCGTACACTCTCTCTCTTCCTCAAAAAGTTAATTGACCCTAATTAACTTAGGACTATCACACAAGAAACCATTATATCTTTCCCTAGTAAGCAATTGTCTAGGTAAATTGGAATGTGGAATTATCCTATTGCTCTCACTTCGAAACTTAGGAGCATCTCTATAAAAAAGTGTAACTCAACAAAACCAACCAATAAGCCAGAATACCTAATCCTTAAACTGTAGCTAATTAGCTATTCAAAATTATGTGGATAATTACTTATAAATAAATTACTTAAAATTAAATCTAGCCTAATACAATTTATAAAATTAAGCAATACCACAAATTTAACAAAATCAGTCCCGCACTCGAAAAATTGCAATCATGCCATTGAGGCCTACTATGTGCACTAAATAATTAACTAGGAACACCAATCATTTAACCTCAAAGCAAAAAAATTGCTGTTATTACTATAAGGCAAAAAAAAAAAAAAAACCTGGCATGTAACATGAGTGGTTCTAAGCAGGAGTGAGTAATTATCTAACTTTATCAGAGCACCACATGGCGTCGGAACCGGAAACCCTGTAGTGCAGAGTGCACTACAGGGCATATCAGTGGTATCACAGTTGTCCGTGAGTGTTTTTAATGATCCAGATTCAAATGAAAAAATTTACCATAAAAGTTTCATTTGAATCCGGAATATTGAAAACACTTACGTACGACTGAGATTTGCCTTGCAAGGATCTGCCCTACAGGATCCCAATGTCCCGTGGCGCTGCCTACATAGTACTTCTATAACCATTTACATAGAAGAAAAATTATCCGGTAGAGACATTATGATTCGGTTTTGTCGGGAGATAAAAAAACATGACTAATATTGTGTGTTTACGATCTTTAATTTGTGATGAATATAACATGTCAACGTCACATGCTGCTACGAGGACTACCTTATAATTGAAGCAGTAAAAAAAAAAAAAAAAGAAGCTATGAAAGCAATTGAAACCAGACGGGGGCCCTTTTTTTTTATACCTGAGTCGTGACTTAAGAAATCTTCCATGGGTCAACTAAATAGTTCAAAACAAGCGTCCTACCAACCCGTGATATATGCACGGGTCGTTGCATGACTGAGGTTTGATAGTCCTAGATTCCCACAAACTCTTCACGATCAGCGCAAAAGAATCTGTTTGTCATTTATTTGGATTTAATTTCCATTGCATGAGTGGTTCTATGCAGGATCAATTATTCAGCTTTGTCAGAGTACCAAGTGGCATCACCTACATGTTACTTCTAACTACTTAGACGGCAACAAATTACTCGATGGAAACATATGATTCAATTTTGTTGAGTGGTTGAAAGACAAAGAATGAATCATATTGTCCAATGGCGATATCTTGTTTGCAAAGTATACCACATGGCAATATCACGGAGTACTCCGAGACTACCTAATAATTGGCCTTTAAGCAGCAGTGGAGACACAAAATCTACTTCTTCCTTTTTTGACAAAAGTGAGAAGTTATACTAATGTAAACCTAGCAATACTTCCAATACCGAATTCATTACAAATATTTTGGATAAAGTCAAACTAATCCTCTAATACAAAATGAGAAAAGTACAAGGCAATTCATGTCTTTCACTCTAGCTCAGTCCTCGTCTGACGCACATTTTGCTGAAATTGAGACGAAACGGACGGGCCTTTTTGTACTTGAATTCTAACTTTAAAAGTCTTCCCATGGGTCAACCACTAGTTGATAGTACAAAAAAAAAGTTAGCGCGCGTCCTACCCCTGCGGTGCATGGAAGCAAGAAAAAAAAAATTTCTATTATGTTATTTACCCTCGTTATAATTTACTGATTTAACAATTATAAATGTAAAAGATAAAATGAGAGAATGCTTGAGCATGAAAGAAATCAAGCTAATTTTTCTTTTTTGATCAGAAAAAAAAAGCCTAATTTGAAAGCCTTTTTTAACTTCTTGTAGTATTTAACTATTGGTAGGTTGTAAAGCGTATATAGTATAGTGCAATATTGAGACTGGAAAACCTAATTGTAAAGAAGATTTGCAGGAAATCACGTAAGGAAAAATTCGTTTCGATCCATTTCGGATCCCACAAAAATTTAAAAAAATATCCGTAAATTTTTGAATATCATTTTATGGGGCCCTGTAAAAAATCAGCTCCAAAGAACATTGGTAAGTATTACTTTTGGATTCATAGGGGTGAACTGAAACTGCTCAATTCATCCTCCTCAACCTCACAACTGACAAAAAATGAGGTCAATAGAAAAACTTTATTAAAAACTAATTTATTTTACAAACAGTTGCCCCCCTATATTACCCAAAAGTCATTTATCCTGAAAAAATTACATAAACTTATTGTATTAATTTATCCGAAGACATAAGCATAAACCTTAATGTTACCTTGAATTTAAATTTTAAAGCCAAACTACTCCATTTGTCCCTAAATAAATGTCTAGCACACAAATCTAGGCCTTTAAAAAAAATTCATTTTTCATTAAAAAATTCAATTTTTTTTCACAACTTACAAGAACTCATTGGTATTTATTGATATGTGAAAAAAAAATTGATTCTTTTTATGAAAAAATGCATCTTTTTAAAGGTCTAAGTTTGCACATTGGACATTATTTATGGATGGAGAGTACATAAGTAGTAAAGAGCGAGGGAAAAAAAATGCCTTAACTTTACCTTAAATTTAAATTTTAAAGCCAAACTAGATAAGAAAAGTGAAAAAAAAAAGAAAAGAAAAGGGAAATGAACCCTTTCAAAAAGGGTAGATCTGACTGTATAATTATTTGGTACTGCTTCAATTGATTCATGTAGTTGGAGAACTCCTCATTTACCAATGTAATTAATTACCTGCATAAATTAAGATGGCGTTGTCCAACTTTTTAAGCTCATTTAATACGATCTAACTCATGCCCCAGGGGCATCAACTAGCATTTGCCATAAACATATAGTACTCCAAAAATAGGATGCACGTCATTTTAAGAGAATAATGAAAATCGAGAGCCATACATTTTTTTGTGTGTGGAAGAGTAAGGAATGTGAGAGAGAAAAAAAAAATTTACCGCGCTCAATCGCGCACATCCAAATATGTTTTGGACGGTCCAGATTTTGAAAAAAAAACTATTCGACAGAAGAGTTTAACTCTTTGTGCGAATACATTTTTTTAAATTCGGACCATTGATTGCCGAAACGGAAGACTGAGATTGGCAAGAGTTATTCACGGCTCTGTGAATAAGTTTATCTCGTAAAGAATACATTGATGATGAAATGATTTCATAGTCAAAGGCAAACCCATCATCAGCAGAGTACTAGTACTCTAGACCAAAAACCAGTGGAGTAAACCGGTTGTGTTTGGTTGGTAGTTTAGTTTAATTTAGTTTTGGTAATGGGTGGAGAGAGAAATAGGGTAATGATTGGAGATAGGGGTAATAATTGGAGAGAGTTAGAGAGAGAAATGAAATTAATAATTAGAGATATAGGGTAATGATTGGAGAAATATATAGGGTAATGATTGGAAACAAAACTAAAACTAAAACTAAATTGGCAACCGAACAAAGTATCTGCAAAACAAAACAAGAACAATAGATTCAATAAGATTGCTCTACCAAGAGAAATAGAAGATTTTTTTTTTCCCCCTCCAAATTTGACTGAGGCCTTGAGAAGATCCAAATCAAAACTAACCCCATAATGGACTCCGGTCCCCGTAGCTCCTCAAAAGGGCTGAAATTTGCAGCCCCTTTTAAGAGAGTTGCTACAGGTACAACAAACAAACTGTGCACATAAATCATGCATATATAGTGTGATTTGACACACATAACGCATGCAAACACTTACGCACACTCACCTCCCATATGTGAGGGATCTACATGCTTGGTAAGTGTGTGAGAGTGTTTGTATGAAATCAATTGTTTGTGTTTCTAGAATTTTTGTCTTCCTTGTGCTCGCCAACCACTAGGCCATTGAGGCTAGCTAGCGTCTAATGCCTCTAACTTTGAGAGGCCTCACTTTCATACATGTGTATGTATGTAAGGTGCAAGTGTTGACTTTTCGAAAATTGTTGCAAGTGATAAAAAATTCTCATTCAAGTAAAATCTATACTTCCTAAGAAAATATATTTTTGTCATGCTTGATCGTTCCGTAAGATTCATCGATCTCTCCCATGTATGTAAAATAATTAGAACTATATAGGGTAGAGAATATTTTTTGAGTAATATTAACTTTACAGCACATAAAGGAAGAAATAGGGTTTTCAAAGGCAAAACAAAATATAGCTATAGGTTAGAATGTTTGACACCAATACTTCAATTTCTAAAGGCCTCATACTCATGTTCGCCCTAGGTCTCTAATGAGATTGGGCTGGCCCTTGTGAGAAAGGCAGTTCAATAGCTAAGTCAGGAGTCAGAACTCAATTACTCAAGCAATTGAGAATCATAGAAGGGAAGTAAGAGAAATTAATCATGTTTCACTTCATTAAACCCATAGGTTCATCTCCTAGCTAGTTTCATGCTATCAATTCTTGTATGTGTTGGATCAGTCCATACAGCTTTTGTTCCTACATTAGTTGCTCCTTAGTAGATGGTGAAATTAATCTCTTGAATTAGTCGGCATATTGGGTCAGATACTTAGTTATAAGAAAATCTCTTACATTTTTCCAGTCATGATATGCCCCTCCAATGATGAATCCGAAATGTAAAAGCAACCTATGAAAATAAAGAGCCAAACATTTTCCACCAAATACCAAAAGGATCTAAAGAAATACCTTGATGGTGAAATGATTTCATTGTCAAAGGCAACCCCGGGCCCCTGACCATCATGATCAACAGACTAACTCGATCCTGATGGAGTGATACTAATTGCCATATATATCTCAAAACTAGTGGAACAAAACGCATCTATGAAACAAAACAAGAACAGGAGATTCAACAAGATTCCCCAACCAGAAGAAATGAAAGAATCTTCTGCTCAGCAAATTTGGATTGAGGTCTTGAGAAGACCCATTAAGAATCTGTGCAAGCAACTGAAGCAAGCTAGCTTAGTTTAGGTGCTTTCGCTTCCACTAATGAAATTCAGTTGCAATACTTCATAATCCATCACTTTTAACCGAGCGAATTTTTGTACGTAAACCAGCCAGTAGCCAATTAGAACCAATAGCTGAGCTTTCTAAAATTTACTGACAGCAGAAAAGGAGTCCAAACTTTGGGAGGTCTAGTTTACGAGTAATTATTCACCGGTAATGAATAGCTGAAACTTTCTTCACCACACATTTTCGGCGAGGTTTACAGACTTAATTTTGCGGCCCGTAGAAATGTGGTAAAGAAAGGTGCACGGCGGTACCCAAAGACTTTTTCAGGGAGCCTAAAGCAAAGATTAAAGATAAGCATTTTTTTGTAACACTATTCATCTCAAATCCATGGCTTGGAGATGCAATTTTTTTTGAAAGCTTATGTGACATTTTGGCATCTCTGAATTTGACATCATCAACAAATCTTCATCTCTAATCTTGATGTCAAAGTCTAAGTATTAACATCCAAAACACTTATTTTTTGAATTCTAAAATGTCAAAAATATATTTGGCATGAGGAGATAAATTTGAAGCGAATGGTGTGGAGCCAAATTCACGTTGGATTTGACACTCCATTTGATAAGAGAATTGGATGAAAGGAGGATGTCAAAAGTTATTGTTTCTAGGCCATGGATACCAAAATAGCAAGACCGGAACCCTAAAATTTAACAATATTCGGACCCTAAAGCTAATGCAACTTGAGGCTTACCTCAGGTGTCATGAGTACAAAATGCAAAAAGTTCGAGTATTTGCTAAGCATTAGCACTGGAAGATGTAAACTTCCTCGTTTGAGTTGAGCGACTTGAGCTGCTGGCAGATTTTATCTCATATATCACTAATGTTTTGGTGACAATATCTGATAAGTACCACATTTTGGGTACTATGTGAAGTGTAACCAGTCGATTAGTAGAATGTGTCTGTTTGTCATGTGATGGATCGAGCACATTCCATCAATATTGCAACGATGATACCTAACATATTATCCAAAATGTGGTAGTTAGACATCGTCACCATAAACTTTGTTGTTGCAAATATGAAGTTACTCTAAGTAAAGCTACAACAAGATGCTGCTAAACTGTATTAAATCTGCAAGTTCTCAAGACTATCCACTGAGGTCTTCTGCTGCTACTTTGATTAACTTTTGGGATGCAAGAACTAGTCTTTCAAACAGTTTCAAGACTATCTGTTGTGGTGTTGACATTGAAGCTGGTGCTGACATTGGCTTCAGTTCGGTGCTGATATTGGTCTTAGGGGCTGTTTGATAAAACTAAAATTGAAAGTGAAGAATTAAGTACTGAAAACTTAATGCTGAATTTTTTAAATTAAAAAGTTGTTTGATAAATATTTTAAGCACTGAATTAAAAATTAAAATAATGAATTAATTTTAGTTCCAATTATCTCTCAATTTACTAATAGTCACAATGTACTTATGGTAATAGTGGAGTGGTGATTGTGGTGATGGTGGTTGGTGGTGATGGAGCGAGGGTGGTGGTGGTGGTGGAGTGGTGAGGGTGGTGATGGAGTGAACGTGGTGGTGGTGGTGGTGGTGTTGGAGTGGTGGTAGCGGTGGTGTAATTGTGGGGTGGCAATGGTGGTGTGGTGGCGGGGGCGGCTACGGCATAGTAGTGGTGGCAGCGGTGTGGTGGTGGGCTAGAGTTGTGGTGTTGTAGTGGTGGAGTAGGTGGTGGTGGTGAGTTGTGGCGGTGGAATGGTGGTGGTGGCAGCGGCAGCATGGTAGTGGTGGTGGTGGTGCAGTGGTGGTGGTGGAGGATTGATGGTGGTGGTGGTATAGTGGTATAGTGGTAGTGGAGGTGGCGGAATGGTTATAGAAGTGGTGGTGGTGGTGGTGGTGATGATGGGAGTGGTTGTGATATGGTTGTTGAATGCAAGTACACAAAAATTCAGCCACAATTAAATAGCTCAAAGCTACTTAATTTTTCTCAACTTTTCAACCTACATTTTAAGTAACACTTAATTTGTTAAACAATGTAAAATGTGGTTGTCAAATCTACTGAATCACTTATTACTTAATTCAGTTAATTGATTCAATTTTAAGTGTTGAATTTAAATTATCAAGCAACCCCTTAATTTCAAATGGACAAAGCTAGGGACAAAGCTACCTGGTATAGTGGTATGCTTTGGAATAAGGGTGAATGCAGCACTTTGAGTGCTACTGCATTTCTGGATCACATGCTGCTATTGTTTGGTCACTACTACAATAATAGATATGGGTCACACTATGGAGATTCATAGAGATCACGGTTTTCAGTGAAAGTGTGATAAAAAATGATGCTCAAAATTTTGTTTCTCAGTTTAAGTCCAAAGCTGAGATAACAAGTGGGTTTTAACGTGGAATAAAAGACTTGCTCTTGCAGTGAGATAAAAGAAAAATAACCTCGCTCTTGCGGCGTGATAAAAGATTTTAGGACAGAAAAAAATGAGATAAAAGATCTCGCTCTTGTGGTGAGATAAAAGAGAAAAGACATCATCCTTGTGGCGTGATAAAAAATTTTAGGACGAAAAAAAATGAAATAAAAGATCTCTCTCGTGTAGCGAGATAAAAGAGTAAAGAAGGTGGGAGGGAATTTCCAATGTTTTATGGTTTGAAGGGGGCATAAGCCAGAGAAGTTGGAAACTGGAGTGGCTTCAAAGAGGACACGTGAGTAGTGTGTTTTCCTCTTTCACAATCAAATAACTGTCATACAGAAGAAAATTAATGAACTTGGAAGAAAAAATGGGCTGGTAACCAGAAGACTAATCAACAAATGTCTTTAAATGCTGGGACATGATAAGGTTTGATTTGGAATATTTCTGAGATTGCACTATTACAATAATAAATATGGGTCACATTAAGAAAATTCACAAAGATCACGATTTTCAGTGAAAGTATGGTAAAAAGTGTTGCTTAAATTTTTTTATCTCGGTTTAAATCCAAATCTGAGATAAAAAAGTGGGTTTTAGCGCGGAATAAAAGACCTCGTTGTTGCGGCGAGATAAAAGAAAAACATCGCCCTTGCAGCGTGATAAAAGATTTTAGGGTAGAAAAAAATGAGATAAAAGATCTCGCTCTTGTGGCGAGATAAAAGAAAAAATGATGTCACCCTTGTGGCGTGATAAAAGATTTTAGGGTGGAAAAGAATGAGATAAAAGATCTCACTTGTTTGGTGAGATAAAAGAGAAAAGGTGGGAGGGGAATTTCCAATGTTTTAAGGTTAAAAGGGGGCATAAGCTTGAGAAGTTCAAAATTGGAGTGGCTTCAAAGAGGACACGTGGGTAATGTTTTCCTTTTTCACAATCAAATAACTCTCATACTAGAGAGAATTAATGAAATTGGAAGAAAAAATGGGCTTGTAACCAAAGGACTAATCAACAAATGACTTTAAATGCTGGGACATGGTAAGATATGATTCGGAATATTTCTGGGATGACACTATTACAATATTTTCCTCTTTCACAATCAAATAACTGTCAAACCAGAGAAAATTAATGAACTTGGAAGGAAAAATGGGCTGCTAACTAGAGGACTAATTAACAAATGTCTTTAAATGCTGGGACATGGTAAGGTACGATTTGGAATATTTCTTGAATGACACTATTAGTCTATTACAATAATAAATATGGGTCACATTAAGGAGATTCACCAAAATCATGGTTTTCAGTGAAACCGTGATAAAAAGTGGTGTTTAATTTTTTTTTTATCTCAGTTTAAGTCCAAAGCTGAGATAAAATGTAAGTTTTAGCGCGGAATAAAAGACCTCGCTCTGGCGGCAAGATAAAAGAAAAACATCCTCGCCCTTGCAGCGTTATAAAAGATTTTAGGACAAAAAAAATGAGATAAAAGATCTCGCTCTTGTTGTGAGATAAAAAAGAAAATACATCATCCTTGTGGCGTGATAAAAGATTTTAGTTTGGAAAAGAATGAGAAAAGATCTCACTCGTGTGGCGAGATAAAAGAGAAAAGAAGGTGAGAGGGAATTTCCAATGTTCTATGATTCAAAGGGGCATAAGCCTCAAAAGTTGGAATCTGGATTGGCATCAAAGAGGACATGTGAGTAGTATTTTCCTCTTTCACAATCAAATGACTGTCATACTAGAGAGAATCAATGAACTTGGAAGAAAAAATGGGCAGGTAACCAGATGACTAATCAACAAATGACTTTAAATGCTGGGACATGGTAATGTACGATTTTGAATATTTCTGGGATATGACATTATTACAATAATAAATATGGGTCACATTGAGGAGATTCACAAAGATTACGGTTTTCAGTCAAAGCGTGATAAAAAGTGAATTTTAGCGTGGAATAAAAGACCTCGTTCTTGCGGCGAGATAAAAGAAAAACAACATTGTCCTTGCAGCGTGATAAAAGATTTTAGGGCAGAAAAAAATTGAGATAAAAGATCTCGTTCTTGTTGCGAGATAAAAGAAAAATGACGTCACCCTTGTGACGTGATAAAAGATTTTAGGGTGGCAAAAAATGAGATAAAAGATCTCACTCGTTTGGTGAGATAAAAGAGAAAAGGTGGAAGGGAAATTTCCAATGTTTTAAGGTTAAAAGGGGGCATAAGCTTGATAAGTTCAAAATTGGAGTGGCTTCAAAGAGGACACGTGAGTAATATTTTCCTCTTTCACAATCAAATAACTGTCATACCAGAGAGAATTAATGAACTTGGAAGAAAAAATGGGCTTGTAACCAAAGGACCAATCCACAAATGACTTTAAATGCTGGGACATGGTAAGGTATGATTTGGAATATTTTTGGGATGACACTATTACAATAATAAATATGGGTCACATTAAGGAGATTCACAAATATTACGATTTTCGGTCAAAGTGTGATAAAAAGTGGTGCATAAATTTTTTTTATCTCAGTTTAAGTCTAACGCTGAGATAAAAAGTAGATTTTAACGCGGAATAAAAAATATCGCTCTTGCGGTGAGATAAAAGAAAAACATCGCCATTGCAGCGTGATAAAAGATTTTGGGGCAGAAAAAATGAGATAAAAGATCTTGCTCTTGTAGCGAGATAAAAGAGAAAATATCTCACCCTCGTGGCGTGATTAAAGATTTTAGGAGAAAAAAGAATGAGATAAAAGATCTCTCTTGTGTAGCGAGATAAAAGAAAAGAGAAGGTGGAAAGGAATTTCCAATGTTTTATGATTCAAAGGGGGCATAAGCCCGAGAAGTTGGAAACTGGAACTCGGCTTCAAAGAGGACACATGGTAGTCCGAGACTATCTAACAATTCGCCTTTAAGTAATAGAGGAGACACAAAATCTACATAGAAGCAGTAAAAAAGCTATGAAAGCAATCAACACCAGACGGGCGTTGCATGAAGAGGTTTTGTACTAGATAGTAGTACAAAACAAGCGTCCTATGCACGGGTCGTTGCATGACTGAGGTTTTATAGGTAGTCCATGGATTGAGAATTATTTGCCCCTTGTTCACCGGAACTCCAATTTCCCCAAAAAATCTTCCCATGGGTCCACTAGATAGTACAAAACAAGCGTCCTATGCACGGGTCGTTGCATGACTGAGGTTTTATAGGCCTACATTCCCACAAACTATCCTTATCCACAAGTGCAGCAAAATCTGCTCGTCATTTATTTGAATTTCCATTGCATGAGTGGTTCTAAGTAGGAGTAAATATTCAACTTTGCCGGAGTTCCATGTAACGTCACCTATGTGATAAACCTATATGGGAGAATCAAAATAAATATGCAGCAGAAAAATACTTACCTTCTGCTATGGTTTTTAAGTCTTGAGAAATCCGGACACCGTTACTTTTGATCTTGAACCAAATTATCTAACACACACAACTCTCACTGATTTGTTTGGAGAGAAATGGGTAGGATTTCCGGTCTATTCTATATCACGTTAATCCCATAAATTGATAGTAATCACAGGCCTTTATATAGATAGATAGGGACCCTTTCCCAATAGTCACAACCTAATATGTGACTCTTCAAGAGTCACACCCTTTCCAATAGTTACACCCCTTAGACTTCATTCCATCAAGAAAGTATTAGGCAACTATTCATAAAGGTTTATATGGGTAATTAACTTAAATCTAATATCCAAGTTTTAATAAATATAATACATAAATACAATAATAAGATGACAAATCATGTGAGCCACACTTAATGAATATAGAACTAATACTATGTGGTACTTTTAACCATTTACGTGGCAACAAATTATCTGATAGAAACACTATGATTCAGTTTGTTGTGAGTAATTCCTTGTGCCTGCAAATCAAGCAAGCTCTCGCATCTCATGGTGATGCCGTTTTCTTTCTCTCTCTTTTTTCCCTTCTGATCCTTGGAATCTCTTTAATTCGTTTTCAAATAACGGTTAATAAATATGTCTTTTTTGCTTATACAAAAATTAAGTTATAAAGCTGAAGAAGTTGGGAAAAATAAATATAGAGTACTCCAAAAATAGGATGCACGTCATTTCAGGAGAATAATGAATACCGAGAGCCATGTCTTTTTTTTTTTTGTTTTTTCGGTGGAAGAGTAAGAAATACGTTGATGATGAAATGATTTCATTGTCAAAGGCAACCCCGTCATCGGTAGAGTTCTTTTGACGGAGCGATAGTTACTAATTGCTACATATCCATGCATAATCTCTTCCGTCTATTTTGGTAATCAATAGTTGAGATATGTTATCAAAATTTGATTTTATTAGTCAAAATTGATTTTCAATCCAGACCATCCAAAATACTTTTGAACACCCGCGATTGGGTTTTGTAAAGTATGTGTAGTGCAGTTGGTTAAAACTTCTATATATGCAAAACTCAAGAGACTTGGGTTCAAAACCCAACAAAAGAAAAAAAGTGGGATTTTTGCCTTAAGAAAACGCCACTTTTAATCTCGATTTTTCCAAAAACTGATATTATTTCTCTGTAAACAACCACGGTTTTATAATAAAACTGAGATGTTAAGCTGTTAAAGGTCATGCTTTTGTTATTTTTAATCACAATTTTTACTTTTTTAGTCACTATTTAAATGAGTTTTAATCACGGTTTTTATTCCGTGGTTAAAAGACATGGACTTTTAGTTACACCTTAAAAGACCACGGTTTTGAATGTGAGAGTAAAAGTGAAAGATCACACAAAATAATCGAGATCTTTATCTATTTTTGTTATAGTGAAAAACTTATGCACGGAATCCTCCGTAAATAGATTTTTCTGATCTATGAAACAAAATAAGAACAAGCTAGAGAGTCAATAAGATTCCCCTACTAAGAGTCTAGAGAAATGGAAGAATTTTTTTTCTCCAAATTTGGACTGAGGCCTTGAGAAGATCCAAATCAAAACTGACCCATTAAGAATGGACCCCGGTGGCTGTAGCCCCTCAAAAGGGCTGGAAGCTGCGGCCCCATTAATACTTCGTCAATCTAAGGTTCTTAGCTTAATTTAAAGATTGTAAGTAATTAATCTAATCTTTTAATTTTTCATTTAAAAAATTTAAGATTTTGAATACTAAACGAATTGTTTTTTAAAAAAAGTTTGATAATTGTGCCTAATATCGCCTTGATCTGAACCGAGATATTGTAGAGCTAGTTGAGAAGATCATTTATTTAAAAAAAGAAAGATGTTGATCACACATCGATAGATATCAAAACAATTCATAATTTTAAATAATGCTTGCATTTTAATACATATCGATGTCTGATCAACATTATCCTTTTTTTGAATAAATGATCTTCTCAACAAGCGCTACAATGTATGTGATTCAGATCAATGCGATATTGAGCACATGGTTATGTAAATTTTTTTTTTCCAAAACTCAATCAGTATTTAGGATCCTAAATTATAAATGAAAAACTAGAAGATCATATCAATTACTTCCAATCATCTGATCGATTGAATTGATTTTTTACAAAGTCACTCAAATAATTATTTTTAAATTATTGAATGGTTCGAATTATATGTGTGAGGCTCCAAAACGGGTAACCATCCGTATCATTAGAGAGTATCAAACGAGAAAGAGAGCTAGCAAAAAAGGAAGAAGAACTGCCCGATTTGGCCCATAAGAGGAAATTAATTGCGGCTGCAAATTCCAGCCTTTTTCAGGGCTAGCTTAGCTTAGTGCTTTCTCTTCCACTAATGAAAAACTTTCAATATTTCATAATCCATCACTCATCCAAGCGAAACTTTCGGCCCGAGATCCTTTGTGCCAAAAAATGGTGTGCTCCTATGTCAATTGCATTTTCAGTCGTTGATCACAGTAAAATTTTAAAACATAACAAAACTCATAATCTAACGGCCAAAATGCATTTTCGGGTGGCCTTTGGCTATATAGCACTAATATGGACACGGGATACTACAATTCTAAAAAATGAAGATACGGACACGGCGAGGAACACGCCACGTGTATAAATAAATAAATATATATATTTATACATATATATATATATATATATTTTTTCTTTTCTTCCATATCCGTTGACGAAGACATGTCCTATATGAATATATGAGATTAACACGGTTCAAATAAATGTATAATTATAGTTTATTCCAAATATTTTTAATAATTTCATATTAACCCCTCAAAATTGAAATATATATTACATTTTGACTCCAGTTGTGTCCCTAGTGTGTCCCCTATCAAAAAATAATAAAAATTATTGGACACGTGCTTGCGACCATATTGTGTATTGCAATAAGAATACCCCAAGCGTAGGGCTAGGTCGGTTGAAAGCATAATAATACCCGGAAGTCCGGGGTCAAATCCACAGGGAGCGCATCCATAACTTGGTTCGGAGATTAGCTTGCGTAGAGAATGTTTGGCGTTAGGACCGCCAACCAGAGTGTGGCGTTGAGACGGCCAACTGATTGATTTAGAAGGTGGCTACTTAACCTAACTACGGCTTTTTAACTGGAGATTAAACTAAAAGCTAAGTTTAGGGATAATTAACACCCATAACGTAAGGATGAACTCGATTCTTCTCTTCTCAACAACGGTGTTAAACATGACTAGGGCTCTTTTGATTCATTTTAACAAACACAAAGAGGGACATAGCTCCAGGTATCAAATGTGGCACGAGGATCAACCCTTGCCTACATTTGATCCAAGAGAGTAACACCTCATAGTTTTGATTCATAAAATAGGTCCTGACCATGTTTAAGCTGGAAAACAAGAATTCTCGAGAAGAGAACGAGCTCACCCCTGGTTACGGGATGTTAATCATCCCATAACCTAGCCTTGCTACACTACTCACACATGATGACAGGAGAAGTAATATGCATTAGGATTAGGATGAGAGAACTCAAAGTCATGCTGAAAACAGAAATAAAGACTAGATTAACAAGGATCCCAATGGAACTTACAGCATTAAAGGAAGAAATCACCCTCCAAATCCCCCAATCAATGCTCCATTTATGAGGGAGAAAAGAGTTGGTGAGAAGAGGCGGTAGAGAGAGAAAGAGCTGAGTTCTAATAACATAATAATGACCTAAAAACGTGCAAAAGAGGTATTTATAGCACCCCTTTAAAGTTACAAAAGAAAAAAAAAAAGAAAATAGAAAACTGTAAAATCTGGGGATCCCTACCGGTAGGCATTGATCTCCTACCGGTAGAACGGCTTCGAGCAAGAAGGGGCACACTGAACAGACTGACTTCCTACCGGTAGGCATTGATCTCCTACCGGTAGAACTTGGATGGTGCAATTTGTGACCTTTCTGATCAAGGTTTGTACCGGTAGGCTCGACCTCCCTACCGGTAGGAATGGGATTATACCGATAGGCTCGACCTCCCTACCGGTAGAACTTTGAATGGTGCAGTTTGTGACCTTTCTGATCAAGGTTTGTACCGGTAGGCTCGACCTCCCTACCGGTAGGAATGCCTTTCCTACGAAATTTGATCAGCTTCTTCAGGGCTTCTCCAAACTTTCCAGGGCTTCGACAGAGCTCCTTTGGGCTCCGCTATCGCTCCGTTTATACCCCATGGGTCCCCGAAGACCGAGCAATCGGCTCATGGCGTAAAATCCACCTTATTAATGAAAAGAGCCTGCAAACACCAAAAAACGCAACCTTTGCGCAATATCAATCAAAAACATAGAGTTATGCGCGCGCGCGTATCAAAATGAGCGAGATAAGCCCGAATATAACCACAATTGTGGGCTTATCAACACGCCATGTGGCGTGTCCAATACATATTTGGGCATTTAGTAAATGCCTTTATTGATATCGAATGGAGCTGGTTTTTACGAGAATCCTAAACAAAATATTTTGAACAAAATGGATGGCTCCGACCACCTTTGTGGAATCCGAGACGGGTCCAAAATCGGTTTGTGCATGTTTTTTATACACAGCTTGTTGTACACATATACTTTCCACCCCTTTAAAGCTTCGTTTTTCTGGGCCCTTGTAATGAACCAGCTTAATCAAATGATTATAAGTAATATATTGATCTAATTTTCTAGTTTTTCATTCCAAATATAGGATCCTGAATATTATATGAAGTTTTTTAAAAACTTACATGAATGTGTCTAACATCGTCTTGGTTTGAATTACAGATATTGTAGAGTTAGTTGCTAAGAGCATTTATTGAAAAATAATATGTTGATCGGACATCGATATTAAAATGCAAAAATTATATCAAAATTATAAATTGTTCTGGTACATAACGATGTCCAATGAAGAGAATCTTTTTTATTGAATGTTTTTCTCAACAAGCGCTACGATATATGCGATTGAGATCAAGGGCAATATTAAGCACATAATTGTACAAAAACAAAAAACAAAAACAAAACTCAGGTCTCGTTCCATTAAGGTTCTTATTTTGTAATTAATTATTTTTCGCATTATGAGACAGGTCATTCTCTAATAATGCATCACTTTAATTCAAAAAACAAGTACTTGTTTTCTTCAGCGGAACGGGTGATCATTACTTAGGAACCTAAATTCTAAATGAAAAACTAGAAGATTAGATCAATTACTTCTAATCATCTAATCAATTGAACTGCTCAACCATCCGTATCATACGATCGACCGACAAAGATAGCTAGGTAAAAAGAAGAGGAACTGCTCAATTTGGCCACAAAACGACGAAATTATTTGGGGCTGCAAATCCCTGCCCTTTTGAGGGGCTAGCTTTAGCTTAGTGCTTTCCCTTGCACTAACTAAAAACTTCCAATATTTCTTAATCCATGACTCTCTTTTTTTTTTCAACGGAAGAAGCAAATTCATTAATCAAGTCATACGGCATCTACAGATGAACTCCGAATACAGAACATAACATACGACAAGTACAGATTTTCACCCAAATACAGAGAAACAGAGACACAATACAATAAAAGACTAAAAGACGAAACTGGTGTCTAGCGCCTATACAAGAGCCAAACGCTCAATTCTTCACACTGTTAACATGGCCGGCTAACGTGGAGCTAGTACCCAGACACCACCGTCTTAGAATGGCGGAACTCCGAATCAAAGATAACATTAAACCTGTGGAAATCAGTCACCCAATTCGGGAAAACCAGATCGAAACAAAACCACCCGGGAAGACCCACCGGGACAAAAATTGGACCCAACATCTCGACAGAAACCGACCTTAATATCCGAACAAAAACTAGACAAGAGTCCGGACAAACAAAAACGAAACACAAAACCAAAATCCTAACCTGCCGAAACACTTAAAACAGCCTCCGCACCACCGCTGCCATAACCACCGCACCAACCACAAGAATCATGACAGCCCCTATTGCCGTCAAGCTTTGTCCTAACACACCATATCCACTCACAGCATCGCCACCAACAACCCAGCAAAATCGCACCATCCACCACCCGAAACAGCCAAAGCGCCGTTAAGCAAGAGACCGGCTACCTCCAACAAGATAGAACGGCGGTCCACAACGGGATCCAGAAAGTCGGCAGGACGGGATACACCCAGCAGAGTATCCGGCGGGATCTTACCGGGGGAGAAGAAACAAGGAAGGAGGATGGAGAGGAGGAGGGAGAGGGAGAGGGAGAGGGAGAGGGAGAGGGGGGTGGGGGGGAACAACAGCTCACGGAGGAGAGGAGCGCCGACAAGGGAAGGGGAGAAGAGAGAGAGAGAGAGAGAGAGAGAGAGAGAGAGAGGTGCCCGTGGGAAGAGGCGGCGCCTCCCCCGCCTCCCCCCCAAGCAAACAACGATGGCCAGGTTTTTTCAGCCCGAGATTCTATGTGCCGAAAAATAGTGTTCCTCTGTGTCGAGTGTGTTTCCGGTCATTGGATCACCCAAAAATTTAAAAAAAAAAAACATAACATTTTTGCACAATCTAACGGCACAAATGTACTCGCCATAGCGGCACACCATTTTTTGGTTGCACAGAGGATCTTGGGCCAAAATTTTCTACGTAAGCCAATAGCCAATCAAAATCCATAGCTGAGCTTTCTAAAATATAAATGACCAAAAAAAAAATGTAGTCCAAACTTTGGGGCGTCTAGTTTATGAGTAACATAAATGATAGGATCCAGTTCATGGACTATGTCGGGCCTCTACGAGTAATAATTCACGGGTGTTGGGGCATGTGATAGTGGTTGACAGCCAGGGAAATTTTTTCCTACGTTGATTCGGTGATGTAACGCCCCCAATTTTCGGGTGCGTTAATAAGACATTTATTACAAAAACAAAATGAGTCTGGCTCATTATTACATCATAAAGTCTTTACAAGGGTACTTTTATCCAATAAGAGAGGAAACTAGGGTTCCTAACTACTGATCCGCCTGCTCTTCCATCCTAGCAAGCTCCTCGACTCCGAAGGCCTCCAATGTGTATAGCTCTCCCTATTCATCTATGAGGTCTGACACATTATACCGGCGTCGCCATCAATATAATATGTCAAGATTACCAAAAAACAACACCGTGAGCTACAAAAGCTTAATAAAGTAACCCTTAACTTACAAACATTTAAATCGTAAAGTCAACAATTTCCACATAGTTCAAACATTATTGACAAACAATGACACATCCACATTCATTATCCAAAGAAACGTTGGTGTCCTTGATTTTCTGAGTTTCTCCTACGCGACTCCTCGTAGACCGTGTCACCATTTCATAACCATATCAATATTTACAAAATCGTTTTTAACACACCCAACCTCAGTTCCGCCGTTCTGGTCTCCCGAATATCCTCACAATAGTTCCGCTGTCTCAGGTTCCCATTGGCACACTTTTGCATTGGCTCCTCTCCGCGGATAACCAAACCACACACCCAACCTCGGTTCCGCCGTTCCGGTCTCCCCAGTATCCTCACAATGGTTCCGTCGTCCCGGGTTCCCATTGGTATACAAAACACACACCACACAATGGGCTACCACGTCCGGCCACATTGCGATTTCCAAAACATTTCACACTTTTCAAAACACGCCTTTTCATTAACCACACCCTAGGTGTCATGTTTCTACTTTCTTGATTTTCGTGTCTTGTTTTCATACATTGACTCCGCGGTAGGACTTTTCACATACGACATCATTCATTGAAATCTTTAAACTAACAAGATCATCCAACTCAATATTATACCACAAGTAATGCAAGCAATTCATGTGTGCATGCTCATAACCATCCTAAAGATCAAAATATGAATACTTCTAACAAGAGATAAGTTTCTATCTTTCAAAAATCCATCATTTCCTCTTTTATGAAAAATTCAAAACAACATGTGTTTATTGAAGTAAAGGTTTACTATTCAACACGTTCATACCACCACTAGCAAAACGAGTTTGTTAATCATCATGCATTCTAAACATTATAAGCAATAGATAACCTTATCTACTTAAATATATTCCATGTTATACTTTGAACTAAAGAGTAAAGACGTTCTACTTTCTAACATACGGTTCTATACGTAGAGTTAGGGGACAAGGGGTTCTACTTTACTTCTTGGCGGTAGGGCGGCTATGGAAAGTACGTTGGTGATTGGGCAGAGTAACTTCCTACGGAATGCTTACAGTAGTTTCGAAAGAGAAAGGTTCTCTCGAAACTAAGTCTTGACTACACTACTTATGCCCTTTTAGATCGAGAGGATGGTCAAGTGGTGGTTTAGTGGCGGCCTAGGTTGGGTTTCTTGAAGAACTTTTAGAACAACTCAAGAACTAAGGAAGAACAATCAAGAACAAAGGAAGAACACAAACTTTTCTAGAGAAAGAAATTGCTAGGTGAAGGTGTGAGTTGAATGGCATGAGGGAGGTCCTATTTATAGCCAAAATTGGACTCCCTCTCTCTCCCCCAAGGTCGGCCTTCTCTCTCTCTCTCTATATCTTGGATTTTGTCATTCTTTGATTGAAAGATCAATGGTTGCTTGCACTTTTCTACCTAGTTCTAGGCTTGCATGGCTATGGTTAGTACTTTGGATTGGATTATGGAAAGATTGGTGGATGAAAGGAGAATGATGCAAGGTTTTATATTGGTAGATGTACAAATAAGGACAATGAGAGATAGATTTTGCTTGAAGAAGTATGTCACGCCCTCAATTTTCAACATAAATAACAATACCATTTTGATTACAAATCCTCACAATAGTACATAAGATATCCCAAATTACAATACAGTTCCTGAATACCACAAATCTGTCAAATTGATGCAGTAATCCGAAAATAGAGAAAAATAGTATAATACAGTTTGATTTACGAAGGCAGACATGTACTTCAGAAAATAACTTTATTCTTTGATGTCTACATGCACTCCACACTCTCTATGACTGTGCTCCTGTGGTGTACTTGAAAATGATAAGTTGAGCTACACTAGCCCAGTAGAGAAATTTATACTTAAGCTATGCGAAAATGCGAGAGAACATGCACCAAGAGTGAGTGAAGTTCAATAAGCGAACACAAGAAAGCAAGGTTTACCATAACAAACAAGCGGGCCACAACTATAGGGTTCTAGGCGTCTTATAGATATTTTTAACTGTTCACACATCAAACTAGCAACATTAATAAATTCGTCTCTGTATACCTCAATCAATAATCAATCCTCAATCATCTCATCATCTCTCGTATGATATCACAGTCTTTCTCACTTCCACCTCATTCATCATCAAACCCCTTCGCCATGAAACTTTTCCTTTTGATTTAAAAAAAAAATGATTAAAAGCCAATCTTTCATCATTCTTCCAATAATCACACATTATTTAACATTTCATCATTTACGGTCTTCGCATGTATCACTTGTAGTTCGGTCATATCACCAAGTAGTGATACTCGTTCATTTGGATGGTCCGGTCATATCACCAATTGGTCATGGTGATACCCGTTCATTTGCATTGTCCATAATATCAAACAATCATTCATTGTCCCATTTTCATTACAAACAAAGTACCATATCGTACATCGACAAATACACAAGTCTATGCCATACCTCTGGATATGTTCCTGCATCCCACACAACGCATTAACCACAAATAGCCTCTACTAAACCCAGTCTGCTAGTTCCTACGCTTAAATCTCATAAAACGAATACTCAAAAAATTTAGAGAAACCAATGAGACGAATCGCGAGGATACAAAACGACAAGCCGAAAATGAAACAATCATCTAATTCACCATCACATTCAAAGTGTCCCGTGTTTCATAATTAATAAGTTTTTTGTTCCAAGTGCACATTCCGGGTATTTGGGACCCCGTTCATCCCCTGCTGGTCATCACACCAATAGGCGGACCCGTTCATTCACTACCGGTCATCGCACCAATAGGTGGACCCGTTCATTCACTACCGGTCATCGCACCAATAGGTGGACCCGTTCATTCCGGGTATTTAGGACCCCGTTCATCCCCTGCCGGTCACCACGCCAATTGACGGGCCCGTTCAAGTTTCCTTCAGCCATTTCATTACTCATGTCATCGATTCTTATTACATCACCATGTCACAGAGTTCACAACTTGCATTCGGTGTTCGTGTGCTCCATTTCAATCATATTCCTCACATAGTGTCTTAAGTTCTCGGTTTGGCATTTGGCAATCGTATACATTAAGCTATCGTCATACTTCCCGTTAAATATAAATTAACGTCCTTGAACTCATAAAGATACATACCATCACTCATGGAAACGAACCACGACATTAGAATGTGAAGACAAGAGTTTTTACAAAAATTTGCAGTGGCTACGGGTAGTACCAAAAACGGACTACGGGTAGTAGGACAAATGTTCAGTTTCTGATCAGTGGCTATGGGTAGTACCAAAAACGGACTACGGGTAGCGCCTGGAAATTTCAGCGCAATACACAGATTTCAAGGGCCAACAATACACTTCAAAACAACAATCAAAAACGAGACTTAGGTACAAATTCAACTCATCAACACATAGAACAAGTAAGAAATCCTTACCTCATGTCAAAGATCGAAACCCATGCGATTTGAGTAAGCTCTAGCTTTCCAAACTCGACTTCGAGAGCAATACACCTCCACCGAGCGCTAGCCAACGATGTACGAGCTCCATTTACGTGCGTAGATGATGGATTGGAGGTTGATTGTCTTGGGTTTTGAGTTTTGGGCGGAGTTTTTGAGTTATGGAGTGAGAGAGGGAGAGGAGCCGAGAGAGGGAGGGAGATCGGGAGATGAGAGAGAGAATGGGTTTGGGATTTTTGATCCCCTACACCCCACCGCTCGCCCCCCCCCCCACACACACACACACATATACTAGGACACACACAAATCACACTTGCACTCCCTCCATTTTCAATCCTTATCACTCAAGCCCCAATTCAAATAAATCCAATAAATTTCACATTTAGTCAAGATTTTTAACATTATAAATCCTTTAAAAGATTTTCAAAAATACGGGCCTCTACAAAGTAAATAACTGTGGATTGTATTCAAGTCAAGTACAATATAAGAAGATCAAGACAAGGTACACACCAAATCTCCCTCTCTTCCTCTCTCTCTCTCTCCCTCTCTCTCTCTCTCTCGACATTTCTCTCTCTCTCTCTCTCTCTCTCTCTCTCTCTCTCTCAGCAATTTCTCTCCCTCTCTCTCTCTAGTACTAGTACCTTGGAGGTGTATATATATAAGTAAATAAGTACATAAGGTACCATATATATATATAAGTAAATAAGTACATAAGGTACCATATAATCTAATAGTTTTCCTATTAAACTTATTCAAATAACACATATGTACTTTGTAATATTATAAGTATACAAATAAATATATAAGTCCAAGTACATATATATGCATAAATATATATAAAAGTGTGTACTATGCAATCTAGGTAGATTTTCAAATCTAATAAAAGAAATTATAATATCAAAATTCCCTATTAAAATAACCTATTAGGCACATGCTCCATTAAAATATTAGATTATGTACTTAGGATATCTTAGGGTACTATATTATAAGGTACATACATACATATGTATATATATATATATGTATATACGTGGCGGTTCCGGGGACACCCAAAAAAAACACCTAAAAAAATACCCCATAGCTCCCGATCAAATTTTGATGATCCGAGCCGCTCAATGTGATTAGAATGTGATTTTAAGGGTACCCGCGAGAAATCAGTAAAAAAAATGACCGGGAAGGGCTTGATCCGAACAGTTTCGAATAGTTTTTTATTGAGCGGTTTCAATAAAAACTGCTCAAATCAAGCCTTTCCGTGTCATATTTTTTTTCTAATTTCTCGCGGGCACCCTTAAAATCACATTCTGCACACATTAAACGGTTCGATCATAAAAATTTGATCGGAAACTATGAGATTGAGATTTGGGGTATTTTTTGGGGTATCCCTTGACCCCATATATATATATATATATATATATATATATATATATATATATATATATATATATATATATATATATATATATATATATATATATATATATATGGATATCATCACATGAAAAATCTAGAAAATGATTTATTTAATAAATCCTAGTACTTGTTGGAAGCTTGACTCTATTATAATAATTTCTCTAGCGGTTATTGACCAACGGATAAAAGGGTGAAGTAATATCTACTTAAATAATACTTATATGTCCTTTTAGGCATGTATATATATACCTATATATAACTATATCTTTGTACTTAACAATTTAACATAGATATCTTTTTAATGAAAAGTCTATTGTGCAATGGATAAAAGTTTTCCTAACTTTTATCATCCAATGGATAAAGATCCAATATGACAAGTATGACTTGATTGACTAGTCATATATGTGTGTGTGTGTGTGTGTGTGTGTAATAACCTAAGTCCAAAAGGTTTCATTAGGGTTTGAAAGGTTCAAAAGGTTCAAGAAGGTTTAAAAGGCTCATCTAGGGTTAGGAGAAAGTAAATATATGAATTGGTAGTTAGGTTCCTCTAACTAATCGATTAGAATCTAACTATACTTGCCAAGTAGAATTTCTAACCAAGAAATATAATTTTATAAGTCTCAAATCTAGTTATGACGGATTTAAAAAGGAATTTTTTTGGAAGCAAATCCAAGTATTAAAATAAAATTCAAATTTTTAACGAAATTTTTACTTATTAAAAATCAGGGTCGTTACAATCTATCCCCCTTAAAATAATTTCGTCCTCGAAATTGGTGCTTGTCTACGAATTAGATATAGTCGCTATACTGGTCTTTGAATCATCGTCTATCCCCCTTAAAAATAGAAGCAGGTCACCATCAATCCTTTTCTAGTGTAATGTTGAGGTGATCATCTTTGCCATATGTTTGACACAGGAGAATATCTTCATCGCGTACCTTCGTAGATTTGGTTGACGGCTATTCTTCCTCCTGAAGTGATAACAGGTTTAACAGCGATCTTGTGGGTTCAGTTTCTAGTCTTATATAGGTATGCAATGATAAATGGTTTAGGATGAACCTTCCTATTCAAAAGGTAGATTTTTGATTGGACGAAGATGGAGAGTCAAGATATGCTACATGGGTATAGGTACCCCTGTAGTGTTGATCGAGCTTGAAATTTAGAATTTCAACTTTGGACTAAAGAGAGGGGTGATGTCAAGGAATTAAAGAAACGCCCCTGCAAGTCAAAAATGACCCTATAGGCATGTTTTAAGCCAATCAGCGATCTAATCAAGATTCGAATACTTTGGCAACCTATAAATGCTTAGGCATCACACGGCCACTGTCGAAAGGCTCTGGGAAGTCCTAGAAGTATCTTGGAGTAAGACGACAACATTCCAAGCGTCCCTCACAATCCTTTGCATGTTTTTTTAATCGAATTAAGCCTCATCACTTGTTTAACAAGACGGGGTTGAAGTTGCTTCAGCTGTTGAACAATTTGCCTTGTTGTACGCCTTTGATGAAGTTTCCATCGTAAATGCTAATGTCAAATGCAAAACTTCTACCAAATCATTGTGCGGACTTGTACCCTATAAACGTTTCCTTAACGTGATCCTTTCCCACCCAACGATATTAATCCCATTTTCAAAACTAGGAAACACGGATCGACTCAAACGGAATCACTCTAAAATCGTAAAGCGTAAGTACTCCATCTTCATTCAGGGGGAAATCAAACATCAAGCAAGCGAGCCCTACGACATTCTAAAAGCTCGGGTATTATTAGCAAAGGCACTGAAAGAGCCTATCCAGTCAGGGAAAACAAGTCTTTGGCAGTGTTGACTCCTGGCGGTAATTTCAGAGGTACGACAATCTTGAAGGTAAATTTTCAAAAATCCAAGATAATCCTAGCTGTCGGGATGGAAATGATTGATCTAAGCTGCTCTCAAGTAGCGCAAGCTTTTGATAAGGAGTTGATGATACCTGGTTAGTTCAAAGAAGGGTACCCATCTCCTAAGGAGACTAGTTTCAACAAATTTAAAGGGGTTGTACTTGAAAAATCGTATCATGTGAGTGGAACAAAGAAGTTTTTCCGAAATGATTTGAATATCATCAAGAGATGATTTTGAATTTCGAAATTATGAACGAAATGGGAAGATATTCGTGATTAAATGGACCAATCATCAAATCTCGCTTATTGTGAAATGGCATTGCCGATCATTATTGAAAGTGTCAATAAAAGTTGTATTGAAAGAGATAATGGTTGTTATGATCTTCAAGGTTCAAAACTCGAGGATCAATAGCAATGAGATATGAAAAATTCGAAGGATAGTGAAAGATTTTCTAGTAAGTGATAATGGTTAGGATCAGTAACACCATAAGTGTACTGCTTGAGTTGAATCGCTGGTCAATAAGTTGAATCACTGGTCAATAAGGTTGGGTCACAAAAGATGCCTAAGATTATGCCACTTTTGTCAGTGAGTGTCGTAAGGAGTTAATACGGATGATTTCATTGCTTGAAGTAACGAGGGTTCCCTTCACAAGGATGTCAATTTTGAACAGAGATTTGAGAGAAGCAATGTAGTTGGGAAATAGTACGGGTATGACTAGCCGATTGGTATATGCTTCCTGCTAAGATTTAATCGGCAGAAGTAATGGTCGTTTCCTTTGAGCATTCCTATCCTAAACGAACTCTTTGATCTAAGTGTTCCCAGTTTGCATCCGGTATAGGTGGCTAACGTCTGCAGCCCTCGAATAGTTTCATGCCTTCCTTTGTCGGCTCACGATTCTAAGGGTTCTTACGGTGTTAGAGGTTAGAATTGGAAGCTCTGGGAGTAATGGTTGATCTTGTTGGCTCAGACATTGCGTTGGGGTGCACTTTCAACTTCTGCATTGATGTCGCCCTTGTCGCTTGCGGTGGCGGCCTCGCCGTCGGTGCTGGCGTCTTGACTTGCTCTTGTAGTCCTTCCTTTTTAGTGTTAGAAGGGAGTTATTCTTCATCTAGTTTCCTAAGGGCACGTAACTCGAATTTGCAAGGTTCTTACTCTTAATGAAAGGTGAGATGAGACCATCGAGATTTTGAAACACGAATCAATTTTTCGAAGCAGCAACGAAAAAGGTGAGCGAATTCTTTCCTATGAAGCAATTGGATTTGGGCTAAGGTTCTATCTGGGTTGGTCGGGGTTAGTGTTAGAGGATTTTTCGTTCTCGTATCCTAATCTACGACGCGTGTTCACCATTTACGAGTAAGAATCGGAAGGGGGAGGTTTCAGTCCACTTAAACAATTTTTTTTTTCTTTTTGCAAATGGTGTTTCTTTCAAAAGTTAAAAGTAATTTATCACGTAGTATGCAACGGTACTCTTTTAAAATAGAGCAGGCTTTTCACAAATAAGCAGAAAATTACAATCATAAGCATAGAGTTCTACTATAAAACAAGTAGGCTTAAGACAAGATTTCCTAATACAAATTGAAACGATCCTACACATTTCTACTACATAGTCCTTCTAGCCTTGGTGCTTACAAGGGCAACTTAAGCTTTCAGAGTCTTATTCTAATACTACTACTCTACTGACGAGGTGGAATGAGTCCGAAAAACTCTCTCAACTGCTCCATCCATTCCTTCTCTCTTATTTCGAGCCAACGCTCTCCCTTTTGGCAAATCTTCTTGGCTAGCTCCCTAAGCTGTGGGTCCTGAGGGTCGACTGCCATGTGCTGACCCTCATTGGTAAAGGGTGCCATCACAACTAGCTCGCACAACTGGTCACCGGTCTCAGGGTCGTGGACTCCCAGGTGGGGTATGGGGATGAGGCTCTTGGGTGCTAGCAAGGCCTTGTAATATAACAGGTCTGCTACTGTGATTGGGGCAGCAAAGGTGCGGCTATCCATATCTACAATAAAGAAAAATTATATATTAGACTTAACGGTATACGGAGTAGTGTGAACATAAATAAACACAAGTACACATAAACAGTGATCATATGCAAAGAGAAAAATACAAGTCTTTCATTACTAAATAGAATAAGTACATCAAAGATGGCTTACTAGCCTAAGTTTCCTACTGCACTACAACAAAAAATCCGACCACTTGCCGAGTCTAGAAGATGTTTGGAAATTTGACCGTGTATGCGCCTATGTCGGTCTCGAAGGGAGTGGAGTGCAACTGCTGGCTCTCTTATACTCACATATACATGGATAGGGTTTGATTCCCGTAAGCACCTATCATCTTTCCCAAGACGTTCTCTAAATATTTACCCTAAACATTTTAGGACTATCACACACGAAATCATTATACTTTTTCCTAGTCAGTAATTGTCTAGGTGAATTGGTATGTTTAATTACCCTCTTACTCTTACTTCAAAACTTAGGACCATCTCTATATAAAAGTGTAACTCAACAAAACCAGCCACTAAGCCAGAATACCTGATCCCTAAACTATAGCTAATTAGTTATTAAAATTATGTGGATAATTATGATAAATAAATTACTTAAAATTAAATCTAACCTAATACAAATTTATAAATTTAACAAATACCACCAATTTAACAAATTCAGTCCCGCACTCAAAAAATTGCAATCATGCCATTGCGGCCTACTATGTGCACAAAATAATTAACTAGGAACACCAATCATTTAACCTCTAAGCAAAAATTTGCTGTTATTACTATAAGGCAAAAAAAAAAAGCTGGCGTGTAACAAGTAGGAGTGAGTAATTATCTAACTTAGGGCTTGTTTAATAAAACTGTAAATTGAAACTAAATGCTGAAAAATTAAATGCTGAATGCTGAATTTTTTAAGCTGAAAAGTTGTTTGGTAAACATATTAAGTACTGAATTAAAAAAATGATAGATTAATTTTAGTTCCGATTCTCTCTTAATTTACTAATGGTCACAATATACTTATAATAATAGTGGAATGGTGATTGTAGTGGTGTGTTAGTGGTGATGGAGTGGTGGCGGCGGCGGCGGCGATGGTGGTGGTGGTGTTGGAGTGCTGACGATAGTGGTGTAATGGCGGTGGTGGAGGGATTGTGATGTAACGGTGACAATGATTGGTGGTGGTGGTGGCAGTGGAGTGATGGTTTAATGGTGACAGTAAGTGGTGTCGTTGAAGTGATAGTTGTGCAATTGTAGCATTCTGGTGGTGGCGGAGACGACGGTGTGGTAGTGGTGGTGGTGGTGGTGGTGATGGAGTGATAGGAGAGTGGTGGTGGTGGTGGTGGTGGTAGTGGTGATGGTGATGGTGGTGGAGTGGTTGTAGGAGTGGTGATGGTGGTGGGAGTGGTGATGGTGGTGGTATGGTGATTAAATACAAATACACAAGAATTCAACCAAAATTAAGTAGCTCAAAGCTACTTAATTTTTTTTTAACTTTTTAACCTACATTTTAAGTAGCACTTAATTTGTTAAACAATATATAATGTCGTTATCAAATCTATTGAATCACTTATTACTTAATTAATTTAGTTTTAAGTGTTGAATTTAGATTATCAAACAAGCCATTAGTTAGAGTACCATGTGGCGTTGGGAACCCGAAATCCTGTAGTGCAGAGTGCACTACAGGTCGTGTAGGACGTATGGTATCACAGTTGTCCGTGAGTATTTTCAACTGTTCGGATTCAAATGAAAATTTTCCCAGAAAAGTTTCATTTGAATTCGGACCATTGAAAACACTCACGTGCCTATCAAAAAAAAAAAAAAATACTCATGTACGATTGAGATCCGCCCTGCAGGGTCCTCGGGTCCCGTGGCGTTGCCTACGTGGTACTCCTACAACCATTTACGTAGAAGAAAAATTATCCGGTAGAGACATAATTCGGTTTTGTGGAGAGATAAAAAAAAATTGACTAATATTGTTGGGGAACTTTTATTTGTGATGAATATAACATATCAACGTCACATACTCCTCCGGAACTACCTAATAATTGAAGCAATAAAAAAAAAAAAAAAAAGGCTATGAAAGCAATTGAATCCAGACGGGGGCCCTTTTTTTAACCTGAAACGTGACTTAAGAAATCTTCCATGGGTCAACTAAATAGTTCAAAACAAGCGTCCGATCCGTGATATGCACGGGTCATTGCATGACTGAGATTTTATAGTAGTCCTAGATTCCCACAAACTCTCCATGATCAGCACAACAAAATCTGTTTGTCATTTATTTGAATTTGATTCTCATTGCATGAGTGGTTCTATGCAGGAGTAATTATTCAGCTTTGCCAAAGTACCATGTGGCGTCACTTACGTGTTACCTCTAACTATTTACACAACGACAAATTATTCAATAGAAACATATGATTCAATTTTGTTGGGTGATTGAAAGACAAAGAATGACTCATTGTGTAATGGCCGCGCTATCTTATTTGCAAAGTATACCACATGGCAATATCACGTACTACTCCGGAGACTACCTAATAATTGGCCTTTAAGCAACAGTGAAGCCAAAAAATCTACTTTTTTTTTTTTGGACAAAAGTCATGAGAAGCTGTATTGATGTAAGCCTAACGACACTTACAATACCGAATTCATTATAAATATTTTGGATAAAGCCAAACTAATCCTCTAACACAAGATGAGAAAAGTATTAGGCAATTCATGTCTTTCACTCCAACCCAAGCATCGCCTGACGCACGTTCTGCTGAAATTAAGACCAAATCGGTGGGGACTCGGTGGCGCACCATCAACGATTGTGGGCGGCATCAGAGGTGACGAAGCGGTGTCTTTTAGCAATGCCAATGGCAATGAAGGAACAGCGGCGGTCGAGTTGCACGGCTGTTGCGTTTCCATGGTAATCGTCGTCTTCTCCGACCCTAATTGTTCGTCCTTTTTTTGGGGGCCGACTATTTGTAACCACAAATTTTTTGAACGTAGCCGGTTTATACTATGGTACACATTTCATTTGCATATGAAAAACAGACTGCGTTCAGAAAATTTGTGGTTGCAATTAGTCCGGCCCTTTTTTGGGATGCTCCGGCGCTTTTGGGTTTAGTTTGGGGATCTCAGAACGACGTAGCTTTGTATCATAAATAGAATGGCCAAAATCCCCTAAAACGGCATCGTTTTGGGAGGTCTGCAAACTGCAGTGTAATTTGGTCACTGCAGCCTGCAGGGACTCGGACTCGGACTCGGACTCGGAGTCCGCAAATTCCAGCCCGCTTCCGGAGATCGTTGGATCATCGATGGATTCCGTCTGCCAATTTGGAAAAAACCTGTAGATTCTCACAGACGCGCTTGAGCACGAACAAAACCCTAGGACGACCATGTGATCTCTCTCCCTCACTCTCTCCCCAAGTCTGGATGCATTAAAGTCTAAAGAGTACATGCGTATTACATCTGCGTATATACGCTGATACACAGGTACTCTCCTTTCCTCTTCCTTCCTCCCCCCGCCCCCCCACCACTTATACCATAGCTTTTTCCTGTGACCTAATACTAGTAGTTTCTCTGTAAACAAACCAACCAAACGCGTCAGCTTTAGGGCTTGGACATGGCGAGTTCTCGCCCCTGTTCGAGTTGCGGCGAGAGATCCCTCGCCGATGACGACGATGGCAATTCCTTCTGCGCCTCGTGCGGCGCTGTCCAGGACTTCGACAACTTCCAGCATAGCTTGGGCGGGATCAGCGGCCCCACCGGCACCTTCGTCCACACCGGCACCGCCGGCTCCGGCAGCACCTTTAACTACAAAGAGACCAAAATATATTACGCCAAACAAAACATCGAACGCATCACCTCGTTATTTGACTTTTCGCCCTCGAAGAAAGACGAGGTCAGGGTTATGGTAGAGACCGTTACCGAGGGGGAGTACGGGCAGGGGGATTGGTTTCCGGTTCTCATAGGCGCGTGCGCGTACGTTGTGATGAGAAGAGATAACAAGTCGTTGGCGCTCGTGGAGGTCGGGGATAAGGTAGGTTGCGATGTTCACGAGCTGGGTCGGATGGTTAGTCGGGTTGTTCAGTTTATGCAATTGAAGTTGCCGGAGTTTGACATCGTGGATTCGTTTCAACGGGCGGTCCAGACATGTTTTGTTTCGTTGGATAATGAAGATAAGGTTGGGAGGATGTTGAAGCAGGGGATTTTCTTGGTCCAGTGTATGGTGAAGTGGTACTTGACCACGGGGCGGAGACCGCTTCCGGTGGTCGTGGCTGTGTTGGTTTTCGTTGCTCAGTTGAATGCAGTCGATGTTCGGATTGAGGATGTGGCAATGGAGTTACATGTGGCGGTTGTTACGTGCAAGCTGCGGTATAAGGAGCTTTTAGAGAGTCTGGTGAAGGTTGCGCATGTATTGCCTTGGGGAAAAGATATTACAGTTAAGAACATTGTTAAGAATGCACCGTTTGTGTTGGAATACATGGAGTTGAAGTCAATGTCCAAGCGTGGCGAGAAGAGGAAGGTTGTAGATCATGTTGGGTTTGATATGGATGATTTGGTTGGAAGCTGTTTGAGTGAAGAAGCGGAATATGGGCTTGATAATCATGGCGTGGAAAATGATTCTCAATATTTCAAGGTGCAAGATAAGCGTTCTTCCCCAAGAGGGACTAGAGATGATTTGGAGACGCTCAAGATATCACATGAGTGCTTGTCAATGATGTATTCAGAATATTCAAACAAAATTTCTAATACCGATTATCTTGAAGAGGGTGGATGTAAAAATAGAAGGAAAAAAGGGAGAGGGTTCGATCTTTTAGATTGTAGGGAGTGGTGGAAAGGAAAGTCAGAACTGAGCAGAAAGCTTTTGCTCAAGAAAATACTGGAAAAAGACGTGGGATTAGTTGCAATGCCACCATCTTTTGTTGCTGGATGCTTGGCATATCAGAGGAGGAGAGAGAAGATAAAGGCTGCTAAGCTACGTATTAATAAGATTATGGGCTCGCAAAATGGTGATTCAGGTGACAATGGTAACCTTTGCATATTGGACAGCGTGAATGTTGGAAAGAAGCGAAGGAGAGTGAAGGTTTATGTTGATTGGGAAGACTTAATTATTGAGACCCTTCTCCTTCATCAGGTGCAGGAGGAGGAAATAGAGAAGGGGCATTACAATACCTTACTGGATTTGTATGTATTTAATTCTGGGAGTATGTTATAGGCTTCAACATGGAGTAAAAGTAGCAAGAATTTACTAAACCGCATCGGTCACCTCACAAATTGGAGACATTTTTCTGTAGATAATTTTTGTGTACTCTATCCTGCAAGATGACAGTCAATTTTGGTTACTCGTTTCTGTAAATTTCTGGATGGTAACCTATTTTTGGTTATAGAAGTGGTACTTACCTATTTATATAAAAATTGAATTTGTTCTGGATCGTGTCTTGTTCTTTTATTTTTATATGTTTGACGCTTTCACAAGTGCTTGTATTTGTAGGTCTCTGTTGTTAATGTCTGTCCTTTTTCTTCCTGATTGTTGTACTTGTTGGCTGGACCTTTTTTCCCTTCTTACATTGGTACTTGCTTTTTCTAGTGAAATGAGTGCATTTCCTTGTTGTTTGGTTCAAGTGATTACTTTTCCTTTGAGAACCATCGATTGTCTAAGTTCTTGTTTAAATTCGGATGTGTTTGGACTCTTTGGAGTTCACGAGGCTAACTGGGTTGGTTTCTAATGTGGGATTGTGGAATGGGGCAATGCATGGACAACAAAATAACTTTATTTCGAATTGCATTTTATAGATGATAGTACAACAGCATTAGATCACCTCTTTATTTCTGTTCTTACTATGTTTTATAAGTAAATGATTTTATTACTATTTCTGTTTTTAGTATTATCTGTCACCGGGTTCTGTTTATACTGTACACAAATTCCATGAGGATGTTCATCAGACAGCTTCCATGCTCCCTAATTCCTATCTGTGTCTTTGTGTTTATAGGAATTATGTTTGAAGATATAACGAGACTTTTATAATTGATCATCATTACACAAGTGATGAGACAGAAAGCACACCAGACTCAGATAGGATTAGAATCCTACACGCACATAGTAATAGACACACAAAAGTTTCCAGTTCTAGCAAGTGTCAGCACTCCAGATGTTCCATATGGAAGTACCTTTAAGACGGAATTGCTTTACTGCATTACCCCCTGGCCTGAGCTGCCATCAGGAGAACAGTCTTCACGATTAGTTGTATCCTGAAGAATGAATTTTCTGCAGAGTACTATGATGAAAGGTATGATAGAAGGTGGAGCCCGAGGAGGTCTGAAGGAAAGTTTTGAGCACTACATCAATTCATTATATCAGCAATTGAAGACGGTTGATGCCAAGGACATTGCTTCCAATAAGGAACAGGTTTTAGCTACTCTACAGGGGGAGCCACAGTCGGATTGGAAGCTGGCAGCTCAGTGTTTTGCTAATTTTACCATTTTATCTACCATTTTTTGGGGATATATTTGTGCTTGTGCACATCTGGCTAGCAGTGCCTTGCATGATCCAAGGTCTCGAGTTTCTTGGGTTAGACTTGCCAGATTCAATTGGTGAAGTAATCTCGTGTGTGGGGTCTTGCTTCTTTAAGGTGAACGGGTGCTGGAGTTGATTTCACGCTTCATGCAGGTAGAACACAAAAGGGTAATGCTCACATTTTCTCCTGTCTTCTTAATGTTCTGGTTTTCCTACTTATTCTGATGGAATTCACCTTTTTTTCCTGTGTAAATTTAGCCACTGACCATGGAGTTAAAGCACAAGGGGAAGGATGGTTGCTAACTGTTGCCTTGATTGAAAGAAGCAATGTGGCAGCTGTTGATTCGAGATTCAAGTGGACATTGTGATCCGTATGTGGTCTTTACTTGTAATGGGAAAACTGGAACCAGCTCAATCAAATTCCAGAAATCTGATCCTCAGTGGAATGGTGAATTGATTTACCTTAAAGTCAACATCTCAATCAACTTCGTTTGGAGCTCGTAGTTCTGTCATTTATTAAAGCTGCAACTGTGCAAACTTTGGCCATATTATGTCAAAATCTATACCTACTTAAGTCTCTATCACACGTGCCTTTATTTGATGTTTGGGTTCCTCTTCAAGGAAAGTTAGCTCAGGCATGTCAGTCGAAGCTGCATTTAAGAATTTTCTTGGACAATACTAGAGGAAGCAATGTTGTTAAAGAGTATTTAACTAAGATGGAGAAGGAAGTGGGAAAGAAGGTAAGTCGGACCTGATCTGTCCTGGAAATTCCCAGTTGATTTCGTCTTTGGAGCCTTTAGAGTTCCATTGGTTACTTAGTACTTCAATTGGAAACTTCTATAGATAAGACTTCAATCTCGTCAAACAAATTCAGCATTTCAGAAACTCTTTGGGCTTCCCCCAGAGGAATTTCTCATCAATGATTTTACTTGTCACCTGAAACGCAAAATGCCTGTGCAGGTACTGTTGGAGCTCTGTTGTATATTTTTTTACTGCAATATTGGGTTTTCATGTTTGCCTTAAGATTTGATCTGTCTGATGTGGGTTACATAAATGATATGTATATCTCATTACAGTTTGATTGTTCATGCACAGGGCCGCCTATTCTTATCAGCAAGAAATAGGTTTCCATGCAGATCTATTTGGACACAAGACCAACTTCTATTTTTTGTGGGAGGACATAGAAGATATTCAAGTGGTTGCTCCTACTTTATCATCGAATGGGTAGTCCAATTGTTGTCATGACTTTAAGGCCTGGCAGAGGTGAGGATGCAAGGCATGGTGCAAAGACACGAGATCAAGAAGGCAGGCTAAAGTTCCATTTCCAGTCTTTTGTATCCTTCAATGTTGCACACAGGTACTACCAAGTGCACACTATCCAAACTTAGTTTTTCTTGGTCCTAATAGATTGCTGAACATTTTGATTTTTATTGCTTTTGCAGCTGTTTCGTTTAGTTATAGAACCACCCTTTTCTCCCAAATATTTTTTTGTGTCAAATGCATTTTGAAATAATTACATGAGCATACACAAAAGATTAAAATAGTATATTGTAATAATTCTACGCTCTCAGGACTTAACCTGGATAGCTAACTTTTGGATACATGTCCTCATTATTTAAGATGGAGGGTCTTGCGAGGTGCAACATGGATGCACTTTCACACCCGTACTCGTACGTAGCCAAGGTAACATAGCCCACAGGTACATAAGAAAATCTTCCATCATATGCCAGATTACGCTCTTAAACAGATTGTGCAACAACTGGGAGAACATGTAACCTAATGAATGCATATTTCTCTGACACCCTGAGAGGCTAGGCTACTAAAAGTCAAACTAACCAAATCATGAAACAAATGTCTGTCTCAGTACCTGAAGGATAAACTATAAAAACCGACACATGAATAAGTTTGATACTTTTTATCTCATAAAAATCTGAAAGATATAGCGGACACCTTTTAGCAGGTGGAGAATAAACTGCAAAACACCGCAGCTAAACAATAGGAGGAGGGCCAGAGAACACCATGACCAGGCTAAAGGGAGAACCTATGATGCACGGACACGGACACGAACACGGACACGGACACAGATACGGACACGGGGACACGGGAATTCCAAAAAAATGGAGACACGGACACGGCGGGGGACACGCCACATGTATATTTATTTATTTGTTTTCAATTTTTTTCTAAATTTAAATGTCAAAATGTGGACAAAACGAAGAATCAATAGTTCCAATACCATTCAAACAAAACACATGTATATTTATTTATTTGTTTTCAATTTTTTTCCAAATTTAAATGTCAAAATGTGGACAAAACGAAGAATCCATAGTTCCAATACCATTCAAACAAAACAAGACATCCATAAGTTCGATACAACCCTATTGAAAAATTACAGTTTGACCCCCAAAATTAAAAAAAATTATAGTTTGAAAATTTTATAGTTTGACCCCCGCCGTGTCCCCATCGATGTCCCGCTGTGTCCCCGAGGTGTCCCTGCGTGTTCCCGTGTCCGGACACTGCGAAACGTCGACCTCTAGAGGTGTCGGTGCTCCATAGGGGAGAACAAACTAAGCAACTCCACTGTTACTAGGAATTGGACTTTTGATGTTGTTCTCTGTCACTAATAACTCTTCCAGCTAATTGTCATTTACAAACTCTGTACCACCAAGCATTCCCTAGTAATGGAGAAGTACTCCAAGAGATCAACTCTAGACTGCTGGAGAACTAATCCTAGAAACCCTGGTGGGGTATTCCTAGTAATGAAGCCTGCGGATGAATGGGCATCCTCAAGTGCCTTCGAGTTACTGTTATTTGTCTTGCTTCCTTAAAATGGCTATTTCAACTATGTTATCTACTCTTCTTGACTCTAGTATCAGCAATTGTATTCTAGTCATGCTGAGACTCTATGTTGTCCTAAGTTTCATAGCTCTAATTCAATCAAAATGGATTCTTTCTCATTACTAGAAGTCTGATCATTTTGGTGCATTTGGGTCTTCTCATGTCGATGAACAATTCTATTTACATGTTTTTTTCATTTGGAAATCAATATCCCTACAGTTTGTACCCCTAGGTGTTTTGCAATGAGCTCCCCTCCATACCCCATCTCTCAATATCTCTCCATACCCCCACTTTTGGCCCCTTCTCGAGCCCAAAACTATGATCCAAGCCGTTTATATTGTAAAGCCTGCTACGTAGGATACCTCTACAAAAAAAATAAGCTTAAAATTGTGATAGACGAGTTCACAAAAAAGTGCACATTGCTTGATAAGTTCATGTTTAATTTTTTACTTGTCGTTCATGTTATAGGACAAAATACAATTTGTTCACAAGGTGGGCTATGGAGGAGTAAGGAGAGATGGGAGTGTGGAAGGGAGCAGAACCCAGTGTTTTGATGCTAAGAACTTTTGTGTTTCTCTTCTATTTTTAAAGTTCAGTGTCTGTCATATTTACTGTTTACTTCTTCGCTAAAGTTCTACAGTTGTTTCTGTAAATTTTTTAATCTTTCCAGTCACTTTCTGTTTATGTTACTCCTGTTTTCACTACGGTTCTCTGTGTCTTGACCGCATCTTTTGGCATAACTGCTTATTCCCTACCTTGGGACTGACTTGGCTACCCAGCGTTTTCAAAAGTCAAAGTGCTTCTGAAATGGATTTGTAAATTTGGCTAATAGGAATAAAATAACTGTATATGTAAACTTTCTTTGTCAGGTAACAATATTTGTGTTCTCATGTCATACGTGCTCATTTGGTTGGCACATAAGCTATTGATAATTGCAATCATGTTTCCTTTTCTACGAGTAGATTGTAGAAAGGAGTTATTTGAATCCTTAACAGAAACGATTTTTTTAGACCATCTTTGTGTCCTTGTACATGGGTATTGTAGTACATGAATAAGTTCCTAGGTTCAGCGCTTGAAGCATCACATTTGCTGATATTTTTGTTGCTGATTTCAGCCTGAACTCTGTATTCCTATATATACATACTAATTTGATGACAACATATAGGTTGGGATCATCTTGGAAACATTAAGAGCAGTCATTACTAATGAGTGGCTTTTGATGATTGCTATGGTTTGATACCCTGAAAATAATATACTATTGTTTCTTGTTGTGACTCAACTGTAATGATCCCTAACAGGACTATCATGGCACTTTGGAAGGCAAGAGCATTGAGTCCGGAGCACAAGGTACTGATAGTTCAGGAAGAATCGGAACCTAAAAACCTCGAAGTAGATGAAGAAGAAGGTGAAGCTAAAAGTCTCCAAATAGAAGAGAATGGATCCTTCCTTCGTGGGCCTTGGGGATGTCAGCATGTCTCTGGTTTATTCATCCATTCTCTGTCCCTGTGAGCCTCTCTTTTAACTTAATTAGTCATCTCTCTCTCTCTCTCTCTCTCTCTCTCTCTCTCTCTCTCTCTCTCTCTCTCTCTCTCTCTCTCCGTCCATGTGTGTGTGATGGCATCTGCGTCTGTGCTTCAGGCAGATATATAGTTGGGTGAAGCTCCTTCCTTCTTCTACCCATTGAAGAATCCATCCTATGTTCTTTATAGAAATCTCGAAGTAGATCCCTATTAGATTTCTTGGAGGGTTCCAACCTAGAATCAATTGGCAATAGGTGGAGTTGCCTTTAGCTTTTATTAATCAAGCTTGGGTGGCTTAGATGAGCGATGTGGGATAAAGTCTAAGTGTCTAACATAACCTAGATATTTGATGTGTTTGTGGCTCGTGTCTGTGCCCGCGCGTGCGTGTTTCTTTGTCATTCCGTAACCGATTAATGCCATTGTTTCGTACACCAGGACTCTTCCTTTTTTTTTGGCGCCGGGTTAATATTATTGACTGTAGTAAATACCCATCCCTAATCCCAATGTTTGATGGCCAGTTTATTTGCTGATGTCTGATGGACGTGTTTCTTCAAACTAACATAATGAGATGAAGTGGAAAATGGGTGGTGGAAAATGAGAAGCTCATAATTAGAAAGTATGAGTAAAATTTTGTTGTTGCAAGTATACGTTGATACTCCTGGAACCAAGTTGTCGAGTATGATGGCAAATCACTTTTGACCTTCAAAGAAAATAAGAGGTCGAGTGCATCTCGGAACGAACTTCGGATGGGCCCAGTTGAGTATCCTAATGCTTTGGATAACCAGCTTACTCAACCACGTTTACCTGGTTCAGTTCCTTTCTGAGCAGACTCTGTGGATTCCAGTCTACTAATTGGAGGTAAGCATAGTCTCTTTTTGTAGAAATCAATATTCATGCATTGTTTTTCCTTTCTTCTTTGTTTACTCTACTTAGGAATAACCTCACCAGAAAGAAAGAGAAGACAAAGAAACAAAAGTTTCTGAGACTGTTAATGACTAGGTGGTACTGAACTGTTGTACTGGTTTCTGCTACGGGTATGTGTCCAAGGGTCAGGTTCATCTTCTTCTTTTTTTGGCATAACGGCACCTTGATATCTGCAACCACTTCTCTTTTAGTTCTACCCATGAATCTTACATCAGTTGTTGAAGCCTCGATTTTCTCATGTTTTGTGTTCCTTTTTGATGAATCCTCAGTATTCTTCTGAACACACACACACACACACACACACACACACACACACACACACATATATATAATGATTTCACTGCACTTGAGAGTCCTAGGGGCGGGAGCCAGAAATATGAGTTAGTTCGTCAAAATTTAATTTAAAATTGTTTGTAACATATATTTTGATTCAGCCGTTGGGAAATTATTTTCTAATAACCATGAAAATTTAACCTACAAAAACCCCTAACAAAACATAATATTTTGGAAATTGTTAATGATAATATTTCATGTGTTATCAAAGATGCCCTTTTCATTGTGCACATAACAATATATCATTTATCCATTAATCATCTTTCAATTGCGGCATGAATTCTTAACAATTTGCACAATTTCTTTTCCTTCCATTTGGATGGAATATTTGGGGCAATCTCATGACGTGTAGAATTTTAAGGACAATATTACAATTTCAATGGGGTCAAATTTACAAATTAATCACAGACCTATGACAATGATACAAAATTTAGAAAGTTGAGGGGGGTCAAGTAACCCCACTTGACTCTGCTTCCCTCCACCCAAGTTGAGACTATACCAAGTTCAAAATGGGTAATTGCATATAGAAAATATAACGTGTTCTGTGAACTTTCACCACATACAACATTATCTAACATTCCCTCCTCCCTACAGGGATATGCCCACACTAATTTCTAGAATATTGGTTCTCAGGGTTCATGACTATTTTATTCAACCACATTATTTTCCAGTAGTTGCCTGTCTGATTGAAGTAATGCTGACATTATATCTTGATTACCATTTGCAAGTTTATTTCTGGTTCTTTGATTACTTGAAGGTTTGCTTTCGTAGGTTGAAGTTGAAATTCAAATGTGTGCCTTTGCATAGACTCGTGAATATTTGGCAGAAATAGTCTGTACCAATAGTTTCCAATAGAGCCTCTATTGGAATGTAATAACACTTCCAAGTTGACCTTTAGCACATGATTTTTCTGCAATTCCCTTGTTCGTCACTGCCTTTTTCGTCCAAAGACATGGATTGCAGTCACTGTTGCTTTGTTTGCCACTGCCCTTTTCGGCCAAAACGTCGCTTTGGCCAGTCCCAAATTACGCTTTTACCCTGCTTATGTGGTTTTGCACCTGTGTTTTCCTGCAGTTGCAGATTTACGAGACCATTTGGAACAGCCAATTACCACAGGAGTATGTCATGAAGTTCCAGCAGGCTCAAGAGGATAAGGTTTACTCGTTTTGCCTTTTCAACTCTCTGATTTTTTCTCTTCCCTCTCGTTATTATGGCCACTTTCATGTTGACCTTTGCATTGGATGACTTGAGCACCATTAGGTTCCTTGATTTGTTGTGATTGGCATTGGCACTTTAATGTTACACCATAATCAAGAATCATGCTGAGAAGTACTTCACAAATGGAAAAACTCTTAGACTGCATACTATTCCAGTAATCAACAATACACCATACATACTTCTTTGTATAATTTTTTAATCATACCCACATTTGCATTTTTGCTCCCAATAACGCAGAAAAAGCAAAATGTCATGACTCACGAGTCCATTTCCCCAAACATGACTAAAGAAGAATGCCTTCGAAAAGTCTGTTTGCATAGACCTTTGAGCATATATGCTGCACAAAATTTTTTGTGGGGCCCATTTTGGGTCTCTCAAAGATGATCCGAACTGCTCATTTTTCTTCAAATGATTTGTTGATTTTTTAAGGGTACCCGTAAAATATAAGCTCAATCCAAATCGGTAAGAGCTTTTTCAAAATTAATTTGTAGGGCGAATCACACAGTGTCGCCCTACGAATGTTGTGTTAAACCACGATAAACAATAGGGATTAAAAATGAGGCAATACCGAAGAACAGACCCACGAAAATAGGAAGGCGAGGAGAAACAAGCTATTGGATTGGACCGGGTCATTCAGTTTGATTGGGTTTCTTGGTTACTTGCTCACCCCTGGATTCGAGAGGTTATTCAATGCTTTTGTAGCACCGCCTTGTGGTGCCTCAATCCCTTTTTCAGCACATATTATGATGGAGTTCATACACTTTATCCTGAGCCTTACCACAATGGGTAGTGAAAAAGTGACCTGAGAAACCATGTGGTGGTGCCCAGCTATGGGCATTGGATAATTTTTCCCTTGACTCAGAGGAGCGGTCTTTTCACGGTTCTTCTGCTAGTCTTGGTTGGTTCCAACATAGAAAAATACTCCTTGTCCTAAAAAATTGCTCATTTGCACCAGGGTTTTAAATAAAGGTCGCTACGTATAGTATCGGTGTTATGTAACGGGATTTTGGATCTGCAATACCGTTTTTTGCCTATGTATTGGCCCGGCACGGTCTGATGTCGGCCGACATACGATCGTTTCACCGACACCTTTATGTTTCCTGATAACGTGATTTAAAACCCTGGTTTGCACTATTTGAACTTTTTAAAAAAATAATTATAGTTTGTAATTACTATTATTTTGTTATACAATTGTTTGATAAATTTCACTTTGTTCTATTAGATAAAGTTTTTAAAGTAAGAGATGTATTATAAACTACGTAGGGAGGTGTCGGTCCTGGTTTTTGTGTGCCTTCGAAATCAGGGGTGTTAGTTTGTTGTTGCTTAATAAACAAGACAGGTTTCTTGATTTTTGGAGAGCAACAGTTCGGGTTATCAAATATCCTACTGTTGCATTGGACAATGCTGTTGTGGAATTTGCTACTTGAAGCCATTCATCGACTAGAACTGTCTTGGATGCTATGCTTTGAGTTGTGATATTGGGCTACTACTGGTTTTCCCAATTGCATTGTTTTGAACACTACTTTGGGGTGGTCTGAGATTGCTACTAGTGTCAGTTGCCCTTGGTGCTGCTATATATGCAAATTCAAGTCGACACAAGAATGCGTCTGTGAAGCTGATATCGATGTAGTCCAATACAAGGACCGTTCCTTGTTCTGCAATTTGGATGTCATCCATTTTGTGATACTGCTACTATGTTCCATTTTCACTTACTTTACTACCGTATTTTTTGTTTCCCTTTGATTCGTAGGTTGGCTGCTAGCCACCCTTGTAATCATTTTGCGGCCCGAGTGGGCATACAATTATCGGGAGGTTGGGTGCCAACCTTGCTTGTCGGGATGTTTCCCTCCTGCTGTGATGTCATTCTTGCTCTTGCTCCTTTTAGTCTTTGTATTCGTTACGACTGATTAATAACAATTTCCTTGCTGTTCAAAAAGAAAAATATTATAAACTACAAGGTAGGGATGGGTTTGGCATCCAATTGGTGAACAGACAAAATTATCATTTTTATTTCAATTACCACTGGATTTTAAGGAGATTCTTAATTAACAGGGAGTGGAATGGGCGAAAGGGGTGAATGGGGCAGTTTGGGCAAAAGATCAGGAGATACAACAAAGGGCAACCTGGGCGAAAAATCAGGTGCTACAACAATATTCCTATGCGATCTACCAGAAGATATGGATGAATCATGGTTAAAGCAGATCTTCTCTGGTGCTGGGAAAATTATGGACGTCTACATTCCAAGGAAGAGGTCATTTTGGCTACACCAAAGATTTGGATTCGTAAGGTATGGAAACAAAGAGGAGGGTTTGAAGGCAATAAAGATGTGAAATACTGCTCAAATCCAAGGTCATAGATTGCTGGTAAAAGTGACAAGATTCAACAATACCAGATGGAACAAACAAGGTCAGAATGCTGGGGTAAGGAAAGTGTATAGAGTGGTGAAGAACAAAACCCCCAGAGCTGAAGAACCCAATCGCATCCCAAATTCTCATAATGCAACTGTGATGAAGAACCAAAGCAACAGATTTGCTGCTAAAACAGGGAAAGAAGCTCAGCCATGTATCAACGTTTCAGAATTGGGGAATGAATGGTTGTCCAGAAGTGCTATTGCAAAGCTATCCCCCTTTAGGTCAATGGTATACATGCAAGATCATCTCAGAAATCTTGGATACTCAGACATTAAGGTACGTCCAATGGATAGTGATAGAGTTGTCCTTACCTTTCCCAACGTTGAAGACAGATTCTATTTTCAATGGGGGAAAGATGGGATGTCTCAAAGAATGTTTTTTGGAAATTCATAAGTGGAATGATACCATTTCTACCCAGGGATCCAGATTAGTTTGGTTGAACTGCTATGGTATCCCACTCCATGTTTGGAATGCAGTCACCTTTAAAAAAATTGGCCAAATTTGGGGAGAAATCATTTCTATTAGTGAAGATTCATTTAAATGTATTTCATTCTCTGTTGGTAAAGTACTTATCTCCACAACTACCATGGAAACAATCAATCAGGTGATTACTCTTGTTAACAAGGACAGGAGATACAATGTTAGAGTATCTGAGGAATAATATGTGATCAACACCTTTTTAAGATCTGAATGCAGGTGTAAGGGTTGCTCATTAGCATAGGATAAACCTGAGGTTCAAAATTTGAATGTGAATCATAAAGAGAATGTTGAGATGGGAAATGAATTGGCAGTTGGGGAGGAAGTGGTAGAAACAAACGAGGAAGCCGAAAAGTTTGTGGAGACAGAAGTGAGATCATTACAGCTTGTTAATGTGGGCATGCATGGGTGTAATAATGAGATGGTTGCAAGAGACACACTATCTTCTTCTTCGGGGATTGAGACATCAGTTGGGGAGTGGAAAGGTCAGGGGCAGCATGGGAGAGGGAGCAGAAATAAATGCACTTCATAATATCAATTTGGCCCCTCTAACTATTATTGGGCTAAATCGAATTTTACTGCTTCCAAGGACAAGCCTTAGTAATTTAGTGGAAAATCATGACAGTGGGGCAGCTAACTCTATTAGTTGGGTAGCTAACTCTGTCAATGAGAATCCAGCACCAACTAGTATCTTAAGTGAGAGAAAAGATGAAGGTAAAAATGGGGATGGACGCCTTGATCAAAATGTAGTTAACCTCACTTATGATGAACCCATTCTCGCCCCATTAAAAGTTTCTCGCCCCATTAAAAGCTGCCATCAATGGAGTAAAAGGAAAGAAGAAGAGGAAATCTATCAATGATATTCTTGGCTTCACCAAGGTTAACTCGTTGAACAACGAGGGAAGGAAGAACAAACAAAAGTGTGAGGTTTTCAGATCAGTGGTTGCAGCAGTAGCTCTCTCTGCTAATTGTGAACAAAAATAGAATTATACTGAATGAAGCACAAGCTATTTGGGAATGCAACAAGATCATTGGTATGGGTTAGATGGAGATTAGGATGCAGTAGTCAGCAGGTTTGCAGATATGGAAGCTCGGAACTTAGATAGAGCTGACAGAGCTGCTGGGCAACTCTCATCACAAATTCTCAATAGATATCCAGGTCCTGTTTTCTGTCCAAAATGAAGTGCATGACTTGGAATGTTAGAGGTCTATCCAAAAAGGAGAAAAGAGGTAGAATAAAGAAGATGCTTAAAGAGAGAAAGGTGGATATGGTTTTTTTCCAGACACCAAACAATGGTCTGTATCAAAGGATTTCATTAACTTAATTTGGTGGAATTGTGCTGCTCTGTTGGGGTTGTCTTGGTGATCGAGTAGCTCTTTGTTACAGACCACTCAAAAGGCGAATTCTTTTTGGCGTCCAGTTTGTCTTGATGCTGCTGAATTGCATTGGAACTTGATCGTGGAAGATTCTAGCAATGTGCTTTGGCTGCTAGGCTGTGGTCGGCAATGGCAAGGGTTCTTGGGTTTAGGGTGTTGTGGCGGTGGGAGCAGAAGTTACATGTAGTTGCAGTGGGGGAGCTGTTGGTGATGATGCGGAGGCAGCAAAGCGATAGCAACAAGAGCTAGGGATGCGAGGTGTTTTGCGGCTAGCGACTCTTGGAGCGTTTTTGGGACCGGCAACTTACGGCGGTCCTCGTAGCGGCGGCGGCTTTTCGGATCCAAGTTGATGATGTTTCGGATGGGGGCTGTCCTGATTAGGATTTTGCTAAGGTTTGATTTGGGCTTAATTATATTGGGATGTTCCAATTATCTGGGTATTTAGCCTTTTAGGTGTTTGTATATTAATTGTTTGGGCTTGACCCATTTTATCTGGACTTTTTGGCTTTATAAGTGTTTGGGCTAGTCCCATTGAGTTGTTCTTTGGTTGGCATCTTGCCAATCAAAGAATTGGGTTTCAGGCTTTGCATACATGCCGTTCTTCTTGTCCTGTTAATTTTTGTACCTTGTTCAGAAATTTAATAAAAAAAAATTTGCAGTTCAAGAAAAAAAAAAAACTACAAATAATTGACTTTTTTTTAATGTTTCCAATTGTAGAAACAGGCAATTCTTTAGGACGCATGGGGTAAATTGTACACCAACCGGACACAACCCTGGTATCGCTCTCTCAAAAGTAGTGCGTCCCAGAAGTGTGAGGACTAAATGCTGGGTTCCAGTTCGATCAAGGGGGAAAAAAAGAAAAGAAAGGGTTCAAATATATCGTATTTATCAAGAATATTGACTCGATTCATAAATCCTTGTCCAAAAATATCACAAAAAGTATTGTTCCTTTTCCACGATGTTTCGATCAGACGTAACTTTCCAGTCTTCCTTCTGCTTTGTGCTTTTCTTCCACAGCAAGAATATGCAAGGCAACTTGCATTTGAAAATTATCGGTCATTTTCATGTAAGTTGCCTAGCAACTGCACCATTAATCTTCAATTATTCATTAGTTTAAGTTGAAATAGTGGATGTCTTATGTCACGTGTATGAGATCATCTAGCGAAATCACTCCGGATGTGAACCCCAACGCCCGTTTGTAGGCCGGATACAGTAAGGGAATAAAAGATAGATTGTTTGTTTGAGGAATATAGCAGAAGGGGATATGAATATGCTTGGTTTGTTGGAGGGGTATCGAAGGGGAATTATGAGCAGGAGATGATAGAAAAATGGTGCAAATGATCAATTTACCCATTTAGAAACATGATAACATCTAACAAAAATTAATTTGATGACATGATAACATTAAGAAAAATAATTTTAATAATTGATGTTTTTTTTAAACCGAATATATGTATTATATATTTTTCCTTATCTGTCAATTTACAAGTAATTAATTAACCAGTAATATTTTTTCTCTATCTTCGACAAAATCAAAAGGATTTATTGAAAGTTTTGAATTAATATTAATAACGTACAAGATCTAGAACAGTACATGTGTAGATCTCAATTTTAAACAGTTTAGAAACCTCGTACTCGAGAAACCAAGCTAGCTCAGTTTGTTGTCTCATTTTCTCCTAGTGGAGGTTGGAGTTCGAGCCCCACGAGGGGCGGGTTTGAGGTTCAGGGCTATGGACAGCCTCTGATCCTCTTTTAACTAATTAATTTACTAACATCCCGTTAATCTCACTGATACATAAGGAGTGACACAAAAAAAAAAAAAAAAAAAAAGAGAAGAAATCTCACTCTTGCAGATCATGCGCCACCCCAAACTAATTAGTGACACCCCTCCCTTGTCACTAATTAGTCCGGGAGGAGGGGGATGTGTAATCCGGGGGATATATAGTCGCGGTTCTTATCCTACTAACAACCACCGGGTTAGGGTGAGTCCGGATATATAATCCAGGTGGATTACTTATTTGAATATTTGTACAGCCGACAAACAGGCTCCAAGGAATTGGCCTAGTGGTTACGAAGGCTTGAGATGTAGAGGTTTGTTCTCGCCGAAAGTCACAAGTTTGGAATCTCTGACTTTAATTGAGATTTCCGCAAGTGAGTGGTGAAATTGATCTTCCAGAATCAGTTGATGTATTCATAAGCTGACCCAAACACTTGAGTTATCAAAACAATATCTGACTGATGACTCTTGAAGTACTAGAGGTCTAATTAAATATAAGCCCTCATCCAATCAGGAATTAAGAGGTGGGAAAGGGGGTTCACTCTATATTGGGAGATAATGACAGTATGGTACATTAAAAGGATCTACAAATTTCTTGGATAGTCATTAATTAACAATGCACATTTTTAGTTTACAAGTTTGGTATATCCATAAAACACGTGAAGAACCCTTGGGAAGAGATACCTAATTAATTCTATAAGACACGTCTTTCACGGAATTTAATTAATTGATGGTCAAAAAGTTGTCAATATCACACACTCTAAGGGAAAATTCTACAATATGCCTCCATATTTGAATGTTTACGATATGCTCCCTTTGAATTTCCTTGAATTCATCATGTCGGCATTAAGTTCACAACTTAAGTGCGCAACAATTCATAACGTTAGGGCATAAATTCATGACATCAATTTCTGATTGATAACAATTGAACGTATATTATGAGTTTTTTTTATTAATATTATGAACTTTAAACCAAATGATAATTATGAAGTTTATTCAAAGTGATGAATTTCTATACATGTTATGGATTCAATATATATATATATATATGTTTGACAAATGTGAGAAGTTGAGACGAAAGTCTACACAACATAAATGAATTCCATAGGGGCAAATGGCGTCTACAGACTGGACAAATCATTAGAGAGGGCAATCAGAGCACAGTATGTGCAGCCTATTTCCAACTCGCCTAGCGAGATCAAGTTTGCAGAAAATAAAACTAATACCAAGCACATGACCAACAAGCCACCAGACTAAATTCGAACAGAAACCGGACTAAATCCGGACAAAAAGCAAAATAAAGCAACAAAATACACTCCCCTCTGTCATTGAGCAACCCTTCTCTTGCCTAGCTCCCTACCGATCAAGCTCCCAAGTCGGCGACCTATGAAGCCACCGGCGACCACGCGCGCAACTGCAAACCCAAAAGCAGTGCAACAGTGAACAACAAGCGATTTTGGTGGAGAAAGGGGAAGGAAAACCAGATCTGAAGGCAGGGATTGATCGATCCCTCCCCTCCTGCCGCCCCATATTTGGGTATAAACTCAAGGGGCAAGGAGGGGAAGGAGAAGAAAAAGTGTAGCGGCTGTTTCAGAATTAGAGAGAGGTGTTCCGATTTTTGAGAGAGAGAGAGGTGTTCCTAAGTTCATTCCAGGATTCAAAATGATTCAATGAGGTGCAAACTGTACATACAAAAAGAATAGGGGTGTAGCGTATTGCAGCACTTCCGCAATAACAAATTATGTATATTACATATTTCTGTGCACATTAATGCCAAACCGAAACATAATCCCAAGCTAAATTTTACTAGCCTAATTCCTCAAAAGTATATAACATGTTTGTAAGCACTGCGTAGTCTTAAGAAGATAATAACAAGTTCGTCGTTCAGCGCACTTCGTTCATAACATCAGTTAGGTTTATTAGACAAAGTTTCTAAAACAGGGAAAAAAAAAAAAAAACCGAGCCAAAAACTTGAGCTCAAGCCTTAACGAGTTGAGCTTAGTTATTTACTAAACGAGCCTATTTAATTAATCGAGCTGCGCCTCTCTTAAGGAGCCGAGCTTTTGTCAAACGAGCCTAGCCGAGCGTTAAAAAAGTCGAGAGCCAAGTTGCTCGATCGGTTCGTTTCCAGCCTTATCTCCAATACATCTGATTCATGAAGAATATTATTGATCCTTTTCATAGATCCTTCTCCAAATTAGAATATCCCAAAAGGATTATGTTCCTTTTTCACCACCATATTTAATTTGATATTCCTGTCCACCTTTTGCTTAGTGCCTTCCTTGCCATGCAAGAATATGCACGTCAACTTGCCTTAGAAAATTAGGGGGTCATTTTCATGTAAGTTACCTAGAAACCTACACCATTCATTTTCAAGTATATATATCATATCAGTCGTTTTAATTAATGGAGATATTTACATGTTTTACGTCACGCGTATATGTGAGATCATTATGGGAAATAACTCGGATTTGTTGGATGATTAGTACACACTAATAAACAACAATTGACTGGTGACTCTTGGAGTCTTAAGTGCTGGACTGTAATTAATTAAATATAAGCCCTCGTCTAATCAAGAATTAAGAGGTGGGAAAAGGGAGAAAGGGGCTTCTCTCTGTATTGGGACATAATGACAGAATGGTACTAGTGGACTAATTAAATATAAGCCCTCATATAATCAAGAATTAAAAGGTGGGAAAGTGGTTTTTCTCACAATATATTGGGAGACGATGACAGGAGGGTATATCTCAAAAAGGAAGCAATTACTTTGTATCAACAAAACATGTGAAGCTTCACATTGGTGGGATTAATAGCGAACAAATGTACTCCATGTCTCATTCCGTTTCATTTTGTTTGTCCACTTTGTTATGCTCGTGTCATTTTTTAATCACTTATATTTTTTAATCTATAATTTTTTTTCATAATTATTTTAATAACATTGTATTGTATAACTAATCGAGAACTATAAAATAGGATCTATAGTGTATATTTTTGAAGATTCAAAGATATAAACGATTAAAAATTGGCACGAATTGAAAATGAACAAACAAATTGGGACGAATGGAATGTAATTCTATAAGAAATATAACAATATCACATATTTGTAAGATTTAACTTCTAACCGATATGTAATCCACAATAAGTTTTAACTGGTTCCTACAAAATTCGAACATACTACAAGGTCATTATAGTCCGATGTCCTACAAAATTGCTGGAAAATTAAAATATCAATGGGGTTCCATCGCGATAATCAAGCTCACCCAAATTTGCGATCCTCTCTTAGATTTTCCTTTAATTTTCAATGAAATTATTGCCATTTTAAAATCATCATTATTTCAATTTATGTCCAGGAGCTTATCTTACTAGCTAGTTGGTATTAATGCTAACACGTGGCAGATTCCTATAGGATGACAGTCATGGTGGCATTATCCATGTGGACCATTTAAGGGATAATGTTTGCCTGTAATGGTGATCATTGAACAGTACCCCCGTTCATTTCAAAGAACCTTTATTTGTAGCTCCAAAAAGAGAGTACCTTTTTATATAAAGGAGAGGTTATTCAGCACCCTTGGAGCACCATGTCGCGATGGTCTAGAGCCCTTCTTTACTACTACTAATCGGTGTGAACATTACACACTTTATAATGAAGCCATATCAATATTGCTCATAAAGGCACTATAGTATAATTGATGTAGAACACGTGGAGGTCTAATTTTATGATCAATTGGTACGATCGAAGTTTCGGAAGTCCAAACGATACTTAATTGCAAATTACCCAATTTGGCAAAATTTGGACGAGGTCCGATTAGGCCCAAACTTGACGGGCTAACTTATTTTTGTGTTGCGGTCAAAACGCACCACCCTAAGGCCGTGACTTGTGTTTTTTGGCCCGAATCATTCATGTAGGCCCTCAATTTGATATTTAGTCGTTTTAGGAAATTTTCATTCGTTAATAACTCTTAGACTATAAGTCCGTTTTAATTGATTCTTTTGAGGAAGTCTTGTTTTTCTTTCGTTTTTTCAATTTTATTATTTTCCCCAAATTTTGGAAAACTTCGTTTTTAAGTTAGAGTTTTGCTAGGGTTACATATTTTCTCTATAAAAGAACTGTAACCTCATTATGTAAGCAGTTTTCGATCAATAATATCCAGATTTTATTTTTTTCTCTCATGGACTCAAGTTTATCATTTGTTTGAATTAATACGTAACTAATCTCTTTGTTAATTTCGCTGCATCAATAATGTGAAATTTATTCGTCTTCATTAACATTAATATGTTCGCTCGCTGTAGTTGTGACCTATCGGGAGGATTGATGACTACATCTTTGATGCGCTGCTAGTACTTGTACAATTGAAAATTCTTATTGGTTGTGTGGTGCTCGAGGAGTACTTAATAATATTTCCAATAGAAAGGCCCACAGACGTACTGTTATGTGCTAAGAAGCTTAGCCAAAAAGAAAAAGGGACAAAGAAATAGTGAGGTCGGACCATTTTCAATATTTTTATTCTTTCTTATCCTACTTTACTCTGAGTCTTACGTAAGTTGCTACCCCATGAGTCAAAAAAAATAAAGCAAAAGGCTGCATCCATCTCTCGAAATTGCCTATATATACACTTAAGTTGTTTGCTGCCTGGTTATCTTACTCTCCAGATATTCACCCTTTGAAACCATATTATACACTTTGTTAATTTGCTAGTATTTTCTCCTTTGAGGTTCAACATGACGGTTAGCCCCTCTCTCTCTCTCTCTCTCTCTCTCTCTCTCTCTCTCGTATTCATTTGCTTTGTACATGCAGCCTACAAATGATCAAACCTTATATGTTGAGCTAGCAAATTAAAATGTTTGGCATTTTTGCTTTTCCCCGCCAAGCGAAAATGACGAACGCATGTTACAAATGGAATCAAACACTGTAATTATATTGAATTTTCATTCCATTGGGAGGTCACCAACTTACTTATAATTCAGTTTTTCTCTAACTTATGGGGTGGGAAAAAGCGTCCTTAAAAAACTTAGCAATATTTCCATAAGAAGTTGGACATAAGTTTAAATTTTTTGCGGTCAGGTCACTATTAAAGGTCTTTTTGCAAGGATTTTTTTGTACTTATTTTTTGGTTGGTTATTTGCTGTTTAATTACTGTTTGGTCGATGCATGAAAGTGCATGTAGTGTCCCAAGTTTGATGCTAAGTATGTGTAGAAGCCGTTCAGGGTGTCATATTGTTGAGACTCAAGAGGCTTAGGTGTCAATTTTATTGGAATTTCACTTCTTGTTGTAGCGCCATCTTGATTAATCATGTCCCTTTACTCTTAATTTGTTCAAAGATTAGTAAAATATGTTTTTTTTTGCTTTTCAAAAAAAGAAGCAGCAAAAGCCATTTAGAAATCGTTTGTGCGCTTTAGAACTTCAAACTCAATTGAAACAACTTTTTTTTTTTTTTTTTTGGGTAAGTGGGGGGGGGGGGGGGGGGGGGGGGGTAACAGAGAAACAGCCCTACAGACAAGCAACTGTATGGATCCGACAAATATTGTTCACCTTTAATTTATTTAACTTGGTATGGCTAAACAAAAGAAGAACAGTACCACTATCATTGTCCACCTCAAGTTGGTCGGAATGACACTCTGATGTTAGAGTCAATGACCAAAGAGAAATTAGGGCTAGTAAAGTAGCTAGATAAGTCGTGATTAGTTGAACTATTCCTACAAGGAGCCTTTTGTATATAATATTTTTTTTGCCTTAATGCTCTCCAAGGCCGTGGATCACGTAAGGTAACTGCTATAGCTAATTACTGTGCAACAGGCCAAGGTCTGGGGTTCGAGTATATGGAGAGACGTCAAAGTTTCTTAGGCCCACTAATTCCCTCCAACCCGCAACGAATGTATATATACAATATTTTCAAAAAAAAAAAAATATTAAAAGAAGAAGTGCAATGGCGAAGTTATCAAACCAGTTTGAATATAATACTCGAATTGACTTAGATTTAATTTTGAAAAACCATCCTTCAAGAAATTTTTTCCCTCTCAGTATGGCTCCCCTCTAGTTGAATTTCTGACTACGACCCTCTCCACACAAGATCCCTATTTTCGTTAGCAACAGTGATACAACCATATACAAAATCCACATACGTACAGCTAATCCGTATGCCTTGCAAGCATCGGTCTACTACGGTCTTTTCTGTCCAAAGCCATGAAGGGCTTTGGGCTGAAGCCCCTACTAATTGGGCTAGCATATCCATACCATGCAGACTCGGCTGACTCTCTGAGGCAAGGCCCATGGTCAGTCCTCCTTGACTTGTTTTCGGCCCACCGTAGGAGCAAAATAGTAAACTCCAATCCACTTTTGGATCAAGTCTACTGACACAATCTTAAAACACAACTCAGAACAAAACTGTGCCAGGAGCCGTACTTTGATACACATGAGTACATATGTATCGAACGGTTCTAAACACAGTTATGTTTGAAGTTGTATTTGTAAACTTTTTCTTTGAATCTGCAGACTAGAGTGACAGCTCCAGCATTTCAGTACATGAGATCATTGTATTCTTTCCACTAGTTGAATTACATCAAATCCGTCCTAATAACGAGATCTTTATATTCAGAATGAAAAAAATATAAGCATTCAACTCAATTACTTTCCCCCGAAATTTTGTGTTTTTCCTTTTGGCTTCTGTAATAGATTTGGCTTAATAAGTAAACAAAAAGTTTAGATTGGCTTCAAATGGTAAACAAAAGGATCATAGCCAAGCATTTTATTTTATTTTTTTGACAAAAAAATTAAGAAAAGAAACTTTAAATTTCATATTCTTCTTTGCTTATGATTCAGATTGTGGAGATGAACGTGCACATGGACTGCCCTGGGTGTGAGAGCAAGATAAAGAAAGCTCTTCAAAAACTAGATGGTACACCCCTACTCTTTATCCATGTTTTTGCTTCTATTGAATAAGTTCACTTCTTTACCACCGAAGGTGGTAGCCTAGTTGGCAAAGGTGAGTGGCCTAATGCACTCCCTTCTGTACACGGACCTTGGTTTGAGTTCCGCAAGACTTCGTCTCGTTGCTGGACCTTGCAAACAAGGCCCTTTGCCAACTATGTACCTAGGTGGTGCTGTAGTGACGGTCTGCTAACCCAGGCAGTAATTATGGTTCAACCGGACATTTCACAGCGGGTAGGGAACCCCCATGGTCACACCCAGGGGGAGCTGCTACGCTGATCGCCCCCTCCCACCCTTCTTTTTAATCAAAAATAAAAATAAAAATTGTTTGAGGTTACGTAAATAATGTACAAACTTTCAACATTAATTACGAAGTTTATAACATGTTTCAGGAGTGGATGACATCTACATAGACATGGCAATGCAAAAGGTTACCGTGATGGGCAGCGCGGATCAGAGAAAGGTTCTTAAAACGGTTAGGAAGACGGGAAGAATGGCCGTGTTGTGGCCGTTCCCGTACAACCCAGAATACCACGCCTACACAAACTATTACTACGACCCACATCTTTACAAACATGACCAGGGCCATCCAACGACTAATTACTACAACCAGAATCGTTATGAATACCAGAGCGATCCATCGACTTACTATAACCAGAACCGTTATGAATACCAGAGCGAGGCATCTTCTTACGACGATCACTACATGTCACAGCCCACGGCTTTGTCTTCATACAACGAGCCATCTACTTATGATCACTACATGTCACAGCCCACGGCTTTGTCTTCATACAACGAGCCATCTACTTATGATCATCGCTACATGTCACAGCCCGCGGCTATGTCTTCTAAGGCTATGTCGTCATACAATTATGTCGTTCATGGCTACAGCGGGCACGACCATGGGTACTACCGTGCACCACCTCATTCAACCATACTTGATGATAAGGCCAGGGCCATTTTCAGTGATGACAATACCAATGCTTGTTCTATAATGTGATATTTAAGTGTGTTTGAACTTTGGAAATAATGTATAAGTACGTTGTCCCTTTCTCTATGGATATAAAATTCTGTACATCATCTGTAGAGATAGCTTTGTTCATGTAAATTTCCTTGAAAATTAGTAGGGGATCCTTTCAATCTTTGTATAAGAGACACCATGTTTTGGCTTTCTACTAAGACACCCTTGAAGGCACGCAAGCTCCAAACTCCTTCCAAGCGAGTAGCCATGCCAAGCTAACAACAAGAGCAAGGGCAAAATAGTCCATAAAGAAAGTATTTCATTGTGATCGAGCAATTGATGTTACAACATAGAAAAATGAACAAGTTAACAAAGTAAACACACAATGACACTATGTTGACACAGTGATGAGAGAGATCGAGGGAGAAGATATCTTTATTCCAAAGTACTACTCCCTTCATCCCCTTATTATAGTTCAGTATTCCATTTTGGACTGTCCCTTAATAAGTGTCCATTTGGTAAAGTTAGTGGGTAAAAGTTAGTACATTGTCTATTTTGTCTCTAAAAGTAGATTCCATTTTGAAAAGTTAGTGACTAAAAAATGTAATGATGATGGGTAAGTAAGGAAAGTGGAGGAAAAAGTTGATGTGAAAAGTATAATGATGATATTTTTTTAATAAATTGGAGTTACGAAATAGGACATTTAAAAAGAAACGGAGGGAGTACCATATATGAGTGTCATCGGTTGCACCAATCTTGGTCAATTTATTAGCATGATACAGCTCGATCTGCTCCAAGTCGATGACATTAGAATATGCTAAAACACATAGAATGCTATCCAATATCTGCAATCATTTACATCATGCATGAATTACGAAGTAGTACAATTTTTTTTTTTTTTGCTAAGCAAAAAGAATTTAGAGTACAAATTACGGGACACTATATGATCAATTGTTTGAGAGTTCACGAGATAAACATGCTCATTATGCTCAACCAACACAAGAAATAATCCCACTATAGGTATAAAAAAAATTCAAAGATAGAAAAGAACCCTTCTAAGAGGTGAGATTATCGATTCTTGCCTTCAGCAAGATTCAACTCCTTGACCTCCCAATTAGAAGTGTACAAAAGTGGCCAACTTTGACTACTCCACTGTCATTGATTGCACCTCAATTATAGCCCCAAAATCACTCATTTGGATTGACTATTTTAATGAGAAATAGAGAGAAAAGTACAAAAATAAAATATTTTGATTGGCTTCTCCCCTTTCTCACCCTTTAAATCTCACCAAAAATGATGAGATTTGATAAAAAATGGCTTCCCTTTCTTATCTCACTCTTTCTCACCATCCAAATGGGCTAGTCTCAATTGCCTTAACCAGCCCAACCCCTTACACGACTATTGTGACCGCAATTAAAAACCTAAATTGCCCCACACATCTTTAACCTCAATTAACTATCAGAAAAATTCTAGCCCTCTAGTTGAAGCTAGCTCACCCAATTGGCACCGATACCTTAATGGCTCAACGTTGATAACAATATATTGGACAAGTTAATTCTGTAAAGTAATATATTTAACCCAATGGTGCAATTTTCTTGACCTGTTTATTTCAATCAAAACACTTAGTTTGTGGCTATTGCTTTTAACTTCTTTTTTTTGTCACTGTCACACAATTTTTATTGAATTCGGTAATTGACTATGAGGCGCGCTCTAGTGAGACCTTGTTTTACGCAAAGGATAAGGTTCAACGGGACTCTACGTCACTTCATTTAAAAACTAGATGCAAATTTAAGAGTATTGTTTTTTTTATCTAGCTGAATACAAATTTAAGATTAATTAATCAGGTATTAACTGGCAGAGATCTATTTCACTAAAAAAATTATCAAAAAGAAAAAAAAAAGAAGGGAAACTTATCAACATTTGAAAACGAATTACAACATTTAAAAGGAGCAAGGCTACGATGGCATCTCAACGGAAAGCAAGCATCCCAATCAAATTAGCACTGAAGCACCCGACAATCATATGCCACCCAAGAACCCCAAAAGCACAAATCAAAATAAAGTTGACAAGAAACTAACCTAGTACAATGGAATACAAGGCAAGAAAAAAGGTAACCGAACAGCCTACTAGCTAGCGCGCAGCAACCCAAGACTTCAGTATACAGCTCTCAATAGTCCAAATTAATCATTGATCTATTTCAATAACTTAATTGAGACAATTACTTAAATCATTTCTTTAATTTATTAATTAAGACAGCTGGTATTTACACCACCACTAGATCACTAGCCAATATTTTATATTGGCTATAGTCAAATTTCTGAGTTATCGGACTATGGACAAGTAACAAATAAAACGAAAAGAAAAAGTTATCAACTTTGACCAACTGCTGCTCCGCTCCTACGCCTCTTTACCGGGAAAACATGGTGGAAACTGCCGTGTGCCGCCGCCAACTGCCACCCCTCCACCATCCCAGCAAAGTCAAACTGTTGCACCCCATGGGCAGCGGAGGCATCAAAGAAGCAACTCTCCGGCGAGAACCCGCCGATGAATCCCCGGCACGGTGGCTTGTTCTTCCGGCGGCCGGCTCCAACGGGCACGTTGCGGAGGGCCCCGCCGGCGGTCCAGTATCGCTGGCAGCCCTTGCAGAAGTGCCTTGGTTGGTTAACATTGTAGTTGTTGAAGTAACAAAACTTGGTTTCCATGCTTTTGCACCTCGGGCATGGTATGATTTTGTCGGGTCTCTTTTCTGTGGTTAGATCATCTGATTTGCTTGGCTCGGGCTCCTCCTTTGCTTTTCTCACTTGCACTGCTATTGTTGCTCCGAATAGCTTAATACCATGTCCTTCTTGAACATCAGCCATGTGTGTGTGTGTGTGTGTGTGTTTGTGTGTGTGTGTGAGAGAGAGAGAGAGAGAGAGAGAGAGAGAGATGGGTGTGTTTTCAAGAGAGAACAATGTTTATATATGGTTGATGGGAAGAGGCTAAGGATATAGATATATATATGTGAAAAAAATTAAACATGTATTAGTCGACATGGAATCGTCTATTAAGGTTTTAAGAATAAGCTGTTACGCACCGCAAAGGTCAATACATAACAATCGTTGCAATTTACACCACGATCGCTACCATTATCTGTCCCAATTTCATTATTTAAAACCTTGCCTGTCACTTAATTTATATATATTTATTTATTTATACAGAAATCTTCAGGTAAGGATCTTAAAATGAGAATCTTATATGCGGACCTCCCATTTCTCGCCTTTCCCGATCGGATTTTGATGATCTGAACCGCTCAATGTGTGCAGAACGTGATTTTAAGAGTAACCGTGAGAAATCGGAAAAAAAAAGACCAGAAAGGACTTGATTTGATATATATATATATATATATATACTCCATCCGTCCCATAATATTTGTCCGGTCCGCAAAACGGAGACGTAAAATTAATATTATTTTTGTAAGAAAAGTTGAAATTTTTTTTAACAATTTACTAGATCTCGACGAGTTCTTTTAACTTATGAAAAAAATTTAAATTTTTTCTCAAAAGAAATATATTATTTTGTAATTCTCGTTTCGCGGACCGAACAAATATTATGGGACGGAGGGAGTATATATATATATGCTCCAAAAGTTGATTAATGATTTTGTATGACTTAAATGAATTGATACAGCAAGAAAGTCTCTTCATCCCAAACTGCTCGTCATTTTATGCAATTTTTGGATCGTAAGATCAAGTACTTCCTCCGTTTCGATTTGTTTGTTCAATCTTGGATTTTTAACTTTTTAAGGAAATCAAATCAAATCTATTAATTTGAAAATCTATATAATCTGAGTCATTAATTTTGAAATTTGACAATCAATTTGAGACATGTATAAGTCAAAAAATGAACAAACAAATCGAGACGGAATGAGTATTTTTGTACATTTTTTTTTGGTTAGGCGTATCGAAGGAAACGGCATCACAACGGACGGCAGACATGAAATATAGTTTCTTTGTTACTAATATTGTTTTTTATTTTATTTTTGGTAGAACATGAAAATTACAGGAATAATTTCCTTTCATGTCCGTATTATAGCCGCCAAGAACGTTTGGTGCTTAACTTTTTGTCCACATCACCACGCCACGTCATAGAAAAGTCTCTCATTTTTGTGGGTCCCAAAGCCAGGTGGGTTTTGCGTAGGAAATGGAATTGAAAGTCGGGGCATAAAGGTAAAAGTGAGAAAGCTAAAAAAGGCCTTTTCCGTTTGGAAAATCTTTCACGCATCCACGGTACGTATCCACATTTTTCTCTTGTCTACGAATTCCCCCTTTTTTTTTTTTTTTGGTCCCTTCGGTTCAATCGTCAGGGTGTCCGGATCAGCTTATGAATACCTCGATTAATTCCCTTTCCGGTTCGATCAAAAACGCATTCACACTGCAACAAAGGGATTGAAAAAAAAATTTTGTCTTGCGACCTGACCCAAAAGTTGTGCCCTAATCAATTGTGCATGAAACAAATTCACCGAACCCTTGGGCTTAATACTTATCAAAACAGATAAGATATACATTGCCACATCATAGTCATGTGCTATATATCATCGTAATGTTGAAGCAGTCTCGCTTTCATGTGGTTGCAAACTACTAGGAGAACTATTACGATAAACAAAGAGAATTTGACTTTTTGAAACGAATCTCTACTGTCCAAATGTAAATTAAATAGTAGTCCAAAAAATATAATAATATATATACTCTGTATATTAATAGATATTTATTTTTGTGTGTGGTATAAAAACAAAAAGACATGTAGATCATGTTTGCCCAATGAAACAATAGCTGTGTGAATTTAATTATTTTGTTTTTTTTCTTTTTGAGTAATCAAAACACACATGTACTTACTACCTGTCTATAAAATAATTCAAAAAAATCCACGGAGTGATCTAAAATTACTTAAAATTATCGTACATTCAAATGTGGACGATATACTGATTCTACCGTAATATGCAAATTAATACTTCATGTAGTATTAGTTGATAAAAAAGTAGATAGAGCTAGACCACCAATTGGCCCCACAATAGTGCTGTCTCCCAACGAGTCAGCAACTTGATCATTACGAATACAGTTGTTTGTTAAAAAATTGAAAATAAAACAAACTATGACCAAAATACTATTAACATTGCTAAGCCCCAAACAAACCTCCATATTCACTCTCATAAACATAATTAATCAAACAGAAAACAAGCATGAGGGCCATCAATAGTTGACTGCAGGCTACCTTATTTTTCGATCTAATTAACTTGCTTAAGGTTTTGGTGTGGAGCTTTTTCTCTATTTGCTTATTTTTCTTTCTTGTATTGGTTCAGAACAAGTTTATTTTATTTTTCCGATCAACAATATTTAATAAAAAAAAAATAGATAGAGGGCCATAACAGGATGAGAAATTTTAAGATGTCTCCGACCATAAATGGTGGGTCCAATCATAAAAAGCTATGCCTGTTTTTGTTGGATGTTATGACTAGGGATACTTAAAAAATAACTACTCCGTATAGTTTTGAAAATATTAGCCTTTTTTTATGTTGGATGTTATGACTTGGGATACTTCAAAAATATTACTCCCTCCGTCCCTTTTTTAAAGTCCAGTATTTTATTTTTGATTGTCCCTTAATAATTGTCCATTTTATAAAGTTAGTAAGTAAAAGTTTGTATATTTTTCATTTTGCCCATAAAAATGGATTCCATTTTGAAAAGTTAGTGAGCAAATGTGTAATGATAATATCTCTATAGAGGATAAATAGGGAAAGTGGAGGTAAAAGTTGATGTAAAATGTGTAATGATGATGTTTTGTTAATAAGTTAGAGTTACAAAATAGGACACTTAAAAAATGACGGAGAGAGTATAGTTTTGAAAATATTATACCATGTATACTATTGAAAATTTTTATGTACCATGTGGTAAAAGCTTTATAAACACTTCAGTACATTTTTTCTACTTTTCAATACACATTCACACAATTATATACACTTTTCATGCATACATTTCAAGTATATTATCTAAACCTTAACAACAGCTCATTGAGCTATTTTTAGCATTTTCCTTAGTAATTAGTAGTACAGGTAAAAGGGAGAAGTTTTTTTTGGTGCCAGGCGGGTACCACACACGTAGTACCTCGTCGGCGATTCCAGCTATCCAAACGTATTTTGGACGGTCCTGATTTAAGAGAGAGAAAGAAAAGAAAGAGTGGTCGGGTGAGGGGAGAGAGAGGAAATAAATCTGAACCGTCCAAAATAAATTTGGACAGCTGGAATCGCCGACAACTATCACCACGTGATACCCGCTCGCCACCCAAAAATTTCTCGGTAATAGGTGTTATTGATCCCCATATCTGGACGCTCCTGTAGCGGCATAAAGTAATACTGTACCAATACTATTGCCTTTATACCTCAACACTTTTCTTTTCAGGTATTCTTTGTTAATTTGATGATGACTTTGTCGTTACCTTTTCATTTGCATCAATTGAAGTTTGAAGTGTCTTTTGGTCTGATCGGATCAGTTGCATCTGCTGTGGAAAGTTGAGTAGCATTGGTTGGGATTACTTTCCCTTTTGATAAGAGAGAATTAGCTAGGGATTAGTACTCTGTTAAAGGAATCTAACACTGAATCAAAGTACTAATCTTTTTCCAGACTTTCAGCACCTTTATGTGCTCAAAGGATCATTTTCCTTTCTTTTTGTTGGAAAGAGAGCGATGCCTTTTTTCTTTATTGGTCCTTTCAGAAAGCTCTTTTTTTGAATAAAGTAAAGTGGTTTGCCATCCTTCCTATGTATTTATTTAATATATAATTTGCCCCTCATCGGATAAGGGTTAATGACTCAAGTAATTTTCATATTATAAGACTGCACACTCACTAGTGGGGTGTTTACGCTGATTAACTTATGCAACATTATTTTTTGCTTTGTCTTCATTTAATTTTTTTTTTACGTTTTTTAGTTTTACGCTAAATTTTTACTCTCTCCATTTCTAAATAAATGTCCGACACGCTAACCTATGCGTTTAAAAAGATGCATTTGTTACGTTAAAAAAAATTATTTTTCGGCCCAAATCAATATATAGCAATGTTCTTTTAGATTGAGAAAAAAAATTAAATTTTCTAATGAAAAAAATGCATCTTTTGTAATGCCTAGGTTTGTGCGCTGGACATTTATTTAAGGACGAAGGGAGTATGTGATATGGATTTATCTCGACGAGAGGAATCCGAAAGATAAAAAATTATTACTCTAATTTACACAAGTATTTTGGAAAATATTCAAAGAAAAACTCAAAAAATCAGTTTTCGGATTTTTTCATGGATACATCCCAAAATACTTGTTTAAAAGTCATAATGTTATACTTTTCCGATTCCTCTCGTCGAGACGAACCCATATCACGTAAAAATTTGACATAAAACTAACAAATGTAAAAAAAATAAAAATTGAATAAGGACAAAACCAAAAAATTATGGTGCATAAGTTTTTTTTTTTTTTTGAACGGCGAAAAAGAAATTTATTAATCTATGAATAAGGTACAAAGAATAACAGGACAAGGAGAACGGCATCATATCCATGAGAAACGGCCAATGACGTGTTTTGATAATTAATACTCGACAATGACATTTTCAACATTAACAAATGTTCTCAGCATGTCTTTGTCGGGTATTAATTCTCAAAATATGTCCGAAACCCAATCCATTGATTGACAAGATGCCAACCAAAGAAACCCATTGGGACAAGCCCAAACTCCTAATAGGCTTAAAAGCCCAAATAAATGGGACAAGCCCAAACAATTAAGATCAAAACACCTAAAGGCCTATAATTGAAAGGGCCCAATACACTAAAGCACAAGACAAACCCTAATCTGCCAACAGCCCCCAACACCCCCCAAAGCTGTAGAGTTAATCACTAGCGTGAACAAGGCCTAAATTACTCTTTATATCCGACATCGTTGTAACGTTCATGTGAATGGATTAAGGAGTATGTGGGAGTCAATTAATTAATTAAAAGATATATTTCCTCAAAATTCATTTTGGAAAAATGATCCAGAAAATCTAGAATCCAAGAGTCATTTTGCACGAACTTTTCGGATTGTGGTTACTTCTGCGTAAAAAATCATCCTGCAAAATCTATTATGCAAAACATATATCGTCCTATCACATTTGCAAATGCTGATTATGTTCTTAAAATATGAATACCCCAATCTTGAATCCAAAATAATGGGGTCCCAAACACCCAAAAAGTAATAAGAGAACTTTATGGCACAAACGGGTGTGCAAAGACAATCAGCGTTGTTTGCATTTCGACGCTCCTAATTAATAAAATACCATAATAAAAAGTTGAGTGCAATAACAGTGAGTACTCCATCTTATGGTAGACAACTTACGATAAAAATAAAATAAAATAAAATAGAACATAGAGTTGGCTTGGAAATTTTAATTAGCCCGTTAATTGCTTGCTCGATCTGGTGGCATCACTGGCATATCACCAAGTTGCTTAATTAAATAATTAAGTTATGATAAAAATAACATGAAGTCTTCCTTTTCTTGGTTAATTTATTAATTAACTCATTCCAATCAGTGCAAGTTGGGGATTTTGTTATGCTAAACCCAAATTAACAAGATTAGCATAACTTAAAGTTTACAGGTTCCAAAGAAAAAGGTGCACTGTGAAGGTAATCTTGAGACGGCGTCACCCGGAGTCGGTTTCTATCTAGTTTTATTTTCCTCTAGTGATCTCCTCCAGTTTTTATTTTTTGCCCTTTTAGGCCTAAAAAATTGATAGGAATTGTTCATTTTATAAAACTCGTCAAGAAGCGTATGCATACCAAAAATTAGTATAATCGGACTTCGTTTACGGTTAAAAAAACAAGTGATGTAACCCCCCCCCCCCCCCCCCCACAACCCAACAAAATAAATAAATAAATAAATAATAGAAGGGTAGTACTGTAAAGCAAATCTTGAGTCAGAGCCGGCCCTGAGCTAAAGCAAGTATTGCTGTCGCTTTAGGCCTCAAAAAAATTCTGAATTATAAGGGTCTCTTCTACTTTTTTTATCCCTTATTATTATAGTCCAACAAAAGAGGTCCTATTTTTTATTTTCGCTTTAAGCCCCCAAAAAGTCAGGGTCGGCTCTGAGCATCACTCACTCTAGGTGCATGCGTCCATCTAGTCGTCTAGATTTGTTCTTTTTTTCATCTCTTTTCCCCTTTCGATGGAACTATTTTGTTTGCAGATGTGGCCTCTTGAGACCATGATGTTCAGTGGGTCAACTTAATTGGAATAGAAGAAGATCAATGTTACAGAATTACCAGCTCTATATTTGTTGCAATAGGATTTGTTAAATACCTTGCTAACTGTTAAAAGCTTAGAATATAATGAAATAAAAGGACTCCGATGATTTGAAAAGTAACATACACTTTTGATTTACTTCGAGCATTAGTTTTTTTCTTTTTTTTTTTTTCTTTTTTTTGATCGGCATTAGTTATTTTCTATTCACACTATAAGAGAGGTTATATTGCACCCAATCAAATGTAAGCCACTTATCACAGTGTGAGGCCTCCTCCTCACTAATCACTAGTTTGCTTACATTTTCCCATGTACGTACGTACGTAAGACATAGGCCATGCATGAGAGCTAGCCCACTGTTGTTAGACAAACGCGGGCCTCTAAAGTGCTTATCACCCAAGTGGACTGCCCCAAGGGTTAGTAGTGGGTTTTCTCTCCACACAATTGATCAGGCTTTGATTCTTGAGGTCAAACCATAAGAAAGTAATTTTTTTTCATTTTCCTAGTTCCGGTGTGAATGCTTTTAACCGGATTGGAGAGAGAATTAGTTAAGGTTTGCAAAATCGGAACCCTTCCTCGATCAGTTGGACTCAAAAAAATAAAATTGCCCAATACATGGGCTGCCAAAATTTGGGGCCTGGATTGGGGGTCCGAAGCTACCGCTTCCTAAGTAAGTCTTGTAACTTAAGCACCAGCCGAATGGCCCGACCAAACCCTTAATTTTCGGAAATGCTATAGACAGTAATTCTCTCAGTCACTTCCCAACCACTCAAGTCTCATAAGCAGTGGGCTCCACTGCTTGTGAGAGAGAAGTGGTAGAAGAGTGGACGAAAGGTTTGTCCGTAGCGTTAACTAAATCTTACCATGTGAGGAATTTTAATTTTCCTTTACCAAAACAAAGAGGGGGAATTTTAAGTTTCTCTGCCTATATTTTGTTTCCTTTTTCCGTTTCTTTCTTACACTACTTTTCCAAAACTCCATGTTCTTTTCTTACTTACCTTTTCTTTCTTTTACTTTTAAGTTTCCTAACTAGGATGAGTTTATAAGTACACTTTCCAAAACCAAAAAAAGGAGAACTGCTTATATAACGTGCGTGGATCGATCCACAACCCTCTCTCTCTCTCTCTCTCTCTCTCTCTCTCTCTCATATAAGGGAGAAAGGAACTTGTGGAGCACGTACGACTACTACTACTCCATATATAATTGCTTGCTTAATTAAAATCCTCTTGCTAGCTGTTCTTCGATCGATTGATCTCAGATTCGTGGTTAGTGATCAACAACAATGGCAAATCCAAGAGATCTAGAATCACAAAAAGCAGCCGTACAAGATCACCTTAACGATGCCAACACTACAACACGAAAGGGCTATAGCGAGGATTTAGTTTTCTCGCAAAAGCACCTGATTTCCTTGCAAGCAAAATGTATTAGCGAGGAAAATTTTCGTCGCCAGTTTTCCTCGCTAAAACCTTGTCGCAAAAAATATTAGCAAGGAAAAAAAATTCCTCGCCTATTTTGACGTGTTGAGAGGAATTTATTCCTCGCTAAATATTTTCCTTGCAAATGCCATTTGTCATCAAATAGGCTACAAATTTATTACTACAAACAATAGGCGAGGAAATTTTTTCCTAGCTAAACAAAAAGAATCCCAAAACAAAAGTTATCTCTCCGCGTTTTTTGCATCTCCTGCTAATCGAACCTCGGTCCTCTCCCATAAGACGCGAAACAACTACCAACCACACTACATTGTACTTTCTGTGAAATTGGTGAAACTTTATTTATATATTATCTCTTTCACCACTCCAAATTAATTTTTTCAATATTAATTTTGGCCTTTCTACTTTTTGTAGTCTTATAGTGTCTAAACTTTATTTGAACAAGTTAATTTTTTGCTGGCACAACAATTTTATCTAACTAACAACTTTTGAAGGACTAATAATGTGGTTGTGTTTGGTTAGTAGTTTAGTTTAGTTTAGTTTAGTTTAGTTTAGTTTTGGTAGTGGGTGGAGAGAGAAATAGGGTAATGATTGGAGAGAGATAGAAAGAGAAATAAAATTAATAATTAGAGATATAGGGTAATAATTGGAGAAATATATAGGGTAATGATTGGAAACAAAACTAATGCTAACCAAAAATGTTACTTGCACAACCGTTATGTTGGTTGTGTACGTAATTCTGACCGTCTAGATGTATTTGGACGGTCTAGAGTTTATAAAAACTCTTCCAAGGAAAAGTTCAACTTTTATGGGGAAGAGGTTGAGCGAATCCTGGCCATTTATTACAGCAATGAACGGCTAGAGATTGGTTGTGTGTTGTGTTTTACACAACCGTTGTGTGTGTAACACTTTTGCTAACTAAATTGACAACCGAACAAAGACGTTATTCTCATTTTTTGATGGGATAGTCCTAGCTTTTATGGAATGAGATTTTTGTCATCATAAACTTGAGATATATTTCAACAAAAAAGTTAGGGACAAAGAAAATTTACCTCAGAGTGTCCGGAAAAGAGCAACTAGTGGTTGAGATTCAGTTTGATGTATGAGACCCTATATATCAAAGTGAATCTCAACCACTAATTACTTTTTTGGAGTAAGTTTTCTTTGTACCTAGTACTAATATTTTAATATCAGATTATGAATAACAAGAGGCATCACCCTCATTTTCTAATTTTAAAAGTGAGTTTGACCTCCTTTTTTGTCAAATACAAAGGGTATTATAGACTAGTAGTTTTTTTTTTATCATCGCTATAATAATATGAACAAAATTTATAAATATTCATATAAGATCATCCTAAAAGCATTAAAGACAATACTTTTTAAAAAATTTAATCTTTAACAAATTTATTAAAATTTTAAATCTCTCTCTCTCTCTCTCTCTCTCTCTCTCTCACACACACACATGCACACACAATATGTATACGTATAAATAAAAGTATCCATGATACTTACAAAATTGCATTTGAAATTAATACTTAACATATTTATCTGGTTATAAAGCAATGCCATTAGAATTACCTAAGTTGGTTTAAATAAAAATCAACAAACTGTTTATGGGGAAAAAAATTACAGCATGAATGCACAATACATATGAAATAGTGTATTTTTTGTGAAATAGTGCATTTTTATGTAAATGTTCTAAAAATATAATTGTAATGATCCAACTTCGAGATATTTTAAATACGACATCAGTACTTTAAGATGTTTTTAACTTTATCTTCTGTTGAGTTTTTTACTATTATGGATATGGAAAAAATTATCGATACATACACTTCAAGATATCTTTCATTGCTAATTAGAATAAGAAAAGTGACAAATATATGAAGTTTTTTCACCAATTCAATGCGATTGGTGATGAAAACTATTTGTTCCTTTTTAACACTTTTTTATTTTAATATTCATAATGGTATAGTTTATTATGTCATAACGTCGTGATATTACAGAATACATAGGAATATAATTAATAATAACTTATATATAAAAAAAAATAATGAATCCTAAAAAAGGTAACGAAATATTTTCTCATCAAAAAGTTACATTTGGCGAGAAAAAATATTTCCTCGCAAAAAGGTTACATTTGGCGAGGAAAACAGATTTTCCTCGCCAAATATAACATTTTGGCAAGAAAAACTATTTTCTTCGCAAGAAAAGGCTTTTTGGCGAGGAAATTTGTTTCCTCGCTATAAAAGGTGACGAAATTAAATTTTCTCGCAAAATAATATACTTTTAGCAAGGAAATTCATTTTCCTCGCCATATTTCCTCACTATAGCCCTTTCGTGTTGTAGTGCAAATACCAGCGTATCCGTTGCATTCTCTTCCCCTCATGACCAACAAGATCACGTTAGCGATGCCAAATACCGACGTATCCGTCCCATTGTGAAGTACTGCTTCTTGGGGCTGTTGTTTGTTTTGGGGGTTCGGTCATGGTGCGGGTATTTCATCGGAAGATATTATTCACCCAATGAGTTTCAAATCTCCTCCTTCAATTCTCGGGTCCTCCCTAGCTTCAACACTTCCTCCCCCTCCTCTCTTCTTAATTCTAATTGGAATATCATTTTTCTCGTCCGAAATCCCACCGATTGGGACCCGGCCTCTTACGATCAGTTTCAGATTTCGCTTCTCTACCACGGAGTTCCTATCTCATCCGCGTCTTTGTCTCCTTTCCTTCTGCATAAGGAAAGCGAGGGGTTGGTGGGAGCCACCATGGCTACAATATTGCCGTCGTCGTTAGCAACATTTACGACGATTTGAAGGACGGGGCCGTGAACTTCACCGTGTCTTTCGAAATTTGGCAATGACATGAAATAAGATAGTCTAGTAGTAAAAAGTCCAAAAAAAAAAAAAAAGATAGTCTAGTAGATGCCAAGAAAAGATCACGTGCAATGATTTTCCATCTCATTTTGAATTTTCAATCACGGTTTATAATCATGATCCGAAGCAGTGGACTTACGATCTCATCCGAAAAGGCCACGGTTTAGGACCGTGATTAAAGACATACGATCACAGTTAATAACTGTGATCAATCTCATTTTGAACTTTCAATTACGGTTTATAACTATGATCGATCTGATGCAGTGGACTTACAATCTCACCTGGAAAGGCCACGGTTTAGGACCGTGATTAAAGACATACGATCACAGTTAATAACTGCGATCATTTGAGCTTTCGATCACTAAAGTAAGGGACTTACAATCACACCCGGAAAGACCACGGTTTTAGGATTGTGATTAAAGACATACCATCTTGTTATCATTTATTGTTGTATATTCAAACACTCTTCAGGGGAATGCAGGCTTTCACGGCACGGATAGTTGTGCCCAAAAAAAAGGCATCATCTCGAGTCTAAAAAAGAGTATATGAACTGTTTACTATGCAGAGCTTGATGCATAGAATAAATCGGTGTAAAAAATCAAGTCGATCGAATGTCGGTAACTACTCAATCAACAAACCACATTTTTTAGCAGTTATAAATGTTCAAAAAATTATATGCCGGACATATATGATTTGATTAATTACTAAGTTAACAACATTTGATCGACTTGATTTTTTACAAGTTTGTTCTACGCGTCAAGTTGTGCGTACGTATTGAGCAGTTCAAATCATAGTTTTGATTTTTTGGCACAACAGTCCCCCATTCCCTCTTCAGGCATTGTGATTGCGGTGATCGTGTTTGTTCAAGTTCTTGTATGCTTGTGGGTCAATGAGTAAAAAAAATTTCCTCGCTGGTTTAAAATTTTGTGAAAATTTCTCATAACAATTTTGAATAACCAGAGAATAGAAAAAGACAACCTAATAATGTGTCGCTCCAGTAGTCTTGAGAAAATAAGGGCTGCGATTTCCAACGCTCAGACAGGTTGAAAGTCTAATGCCTTGTTTGCAGGGTATTTTGAAAAAAAAAAATTAATTCAAAAAACACTCATTACTCCTACTTTCAATCATTTCTCTCTGCACTCTCCAATCATTATTCTTATTTTTCTCTCTATCTCTCCACTCAAAAAAATTTTCAATTAAAATGATAAAAGCTTCATTGATAGGAAACACAAATACATATCCTCAAAAGGTAGCATCCATTCTTAATCGAAGGACTAGAAAGCCATAAAGGAGGGTAACCTTCCCAAGTACCGATACCCACACCACTACTACTTCTCATGACGAAAGAATGGACCACCATAATTGTAGTCTTACTCCCTACGCACAATGGAAAACTCACACTGATTGAAAAACCTAACACCCGAAGTAGCAAGCCTGCCAAGCCTATCGATCTGATTCGTTATTGAACCTTATCTCTCTTCACTCATTACTCTATCTCCAATTATTACCATAATTTTTTTCTCCACTCACTATCCAAAAACCAAAGCTAAATTTTTTTTAAACCACCATCCAAACAAGGCAAACAAGCCCAATCGTCAATGGAAAGTCAGAACTTGCTCAAGCCCCTATATGTCACCAAAAAAAATGGTAATTGGGCTGAGCCAATGTGGGCCCTGTTCATTTAGGCCCACACGTAAATCTAGGTGTCAGAACACACATGGATCAGGCCTTGCGGTTTAGGCCCATTCATGTTACGTTTTCCTTACACAAGTGGAGAACTTAACCAGCCCCGCAGGATACTAATGAGTAATGATGGTACCAAGATCAACAGTGCTATTGACACATACATTACTGATTACTGCATAGATTTTGCACAGATTTCAATATAGGACCCACTAAGAGGTACACACAAACGATCTGAGTTGTTCATTAAATTTAAAACATGTTTTTCGAGTGCCCTCGTGAAAAATCAGCTCAATCCGATAAGTTTGAGTGTTCGATTCAATCTTCTAACTTTTCATTCATTCACATAGAAGATTGAATCGAGCATTTAAACTTATCGGTTTGAGCTGATTTTTTTCAAGGGCAATCGAAAACATGTTTTAAATTTAATGAACAGCTCGGATAGTTTGTATGAGACCTTTAGTGAGCCTCACATTGAAATCTGTGCAATAAATGTCTGTGTGGACAGACTTACTGTACCACAACAAGATTTGGTTAGCTTAGTTTTTTATGTGCGAGATGGACTCGGCAAGCCAAACAAAATGAATTATTAACTTGAATTAGTTTATAAATCCGGAACGGGACTCGTATAACGGTACCAATCCAAATTATAAGAAGTTTACTGTCAGTGGAGATAGCCCACGGATCCGGGGTATTGTAGTGCACCCATGTGTAGTGCATGTACAGGGTGGCATACAGCCATCAATCTTATCAATGAACAGTTCAAATCAAAAATCAATTATGACCGGTAAACCGATCATAATTAAAAATCATATCTCAACCATTTATTGTCAAGATCGATAGCTCGTGTGCGCTCTACAGAGTTCTTTGCAGAGTCTTGCACAACACAATTTCCCAATCCTAGCTGACCTTATGGCCAACCTTCCGACTTCATATTGGTTAGAACAAGGACCCTCCCAACCTTAGGTTTTTCCCCCAACAAATTGAGGGGAAAATGGTGGTTCTCCTTCTGTATATATATTTGCTTATGGAATCATGGATGCCTATTTGTCAGGAAAAAAAAGGAGGACATGCATATATTGGTGTGGGAGTCACACATTTATATTTTATCGTGATAAATGATGAATGACAATTTTCTTCGCCGTTAGAAAAAAAATATCTTTACTGTAGACTTCTAAAGTTCTTCTCTCTTTTCCTTTACTGTTTTTATCATGGCTTGGGATGGAGTAGTATATACATACCTTAATTATAAGCTAACCAACAATCTTTAACACAACTCGATTTTTTTGGCAATTTCTTTTTGTAACGCAGGGCTTTCCGAGCCAGCTTGCGAACACTTCAGACTAGTCTCTATAATCTCTCTGACAGCCATTTTATATGCTTACGCGTAGGGGTGAGGTGGCCCAATACTTACTGACAAGGGAAATCTAACATGAAATCTTAAGAAATAGCAAACTCCTAACTCTCAAACCAAGACCACCAGGCAGCCCCTTGCCATTAAAACCACCTCAAATTTGTCTTAACGTAGCTTGGCAAAAAAAAAATTTTGTCTTGATGTAAACGGAACATTCCCAAAAAAAATTGCTTCGATTGTTTATTTGCTGCCCAAAGATAAAGTCACAAAGAGTAATATGATTGAGGCATTGGTTTGAAGAAAATAAATACTAGGTATTAGGAGGTTTTAATAAAATGACAAGGCAGATACGAATACGTTAATTTGGTGACATCAGTGCATAAAATTAAATATGATTTCTAGCTATAAAGATAAAGATGGGTCGTCATCACACGGCCGGACCGACGAGTTTTTTTTCCCCAACGTGTCTACTATTTTACTAAATAATTATAATGTTCTTAGGCTAGCTATAAATTAAATACTGTTAAAACTACTTAGTGTTTGTTTAAATAAAACCATATGATAACATTATATAAAATGTAATCAATCAACCAAACAGGAGGTGGGAGAAAGTGACATTTATGGTCAATCAAAGTGATCAGCCGCGCCGTTTGAATTATACCTTTCATTGAAATATTGTAAAATACATGAAAACTATCTATGAAAATGTTCATGGAAGGAAAATAACGTGTTTAGATTCACAGCACAGCAAAACACTCATAACGCACCACCGAAAGCAGAAACAGAGTTATCGGAGACAACAAAATTGTTGGATTCCCATTTCACTAGTTCTTCAGTTAACAACAGACTCAATTGATTTCTACATTCCTTTCCTATATAGGAAGACGTTCTCCATTGAATTCACACACACTTTCAGCCATGTGAATTTGAATACTTCATTTTACTTTCGTGGACACTTTCATACATTTTCCTATTTCTTTTATTATCTCCCTTCTAAGAGCATGAACACGGGTTTCTGTAAATCCCCAATTTTTAGCTACTTCAGCTATACAGAAAACAGAAAAATCTCCCATCCAGAAGACTCGGTTTTAGTCTTCCGCCACTGTACCTCGGTGAATATGTCGAGGCAAGGTTTACGAGGGGTTCCATTAGACTTTGGATTTTTTTTTTTTTTGGGCGGGGGCCACGCTAGCTCTCTTCCCCTTTCTCTCTCTTTTCGTTGGGTAAAAGAACAAAAATATAATGAGCTTGTGGGGTTCTGCAAAATCGATCTGAGCCGTTGATTAGTTTCAAAAGTAATTTTTTGAATGGTCCATTCAAGAATTAGCTCAATCGAATAGTTAAGTGCTCGATCTAATTGTCCATGGGTAAGTTAAATGTGCAAAGTTCACCTGGATTCTTGACCAATAGCTATGGCACATGCACTAACAAATCAATTATCCTATAACCACAATCAAAATCACGAGAAATTATTGGGTGCTAGGTAGGTAGCACGTAATGCCCGCTCGGCATTCACGCCATCTATTTAGATTTTGGACGGCTCAGATTTGGAGACAGAAAAAAGAGACAAAAAGAGTAGGAGAGATGGTTTCAATCTGGATCATCCAACACATTTTTGGACGATCCGAATGGGCTGCTCAGGTACCACGTGTGCACGGCCTCATTGTTCCCATCCGGTACCCAAAAATTTCTCCAAAATCACATCCCAAATAATATACACCGTCTCACAAGATCCAAAGGGCACACACATATTGTCCCAAATACACATCTTCTCACAAAATTCAATGGGCCCTTGGACTGTGTGTGGAGCCCTCGGACTCTGTGAGGTGTATATTTGGGCATGTGATTTTCGACGTGGTTTAAGAATTATCCGTAACAAATATACGAGGGAGTGACAGGGCCCATTACTCGAACCAGAAATTACAGAAATGGTGCCCATCTTAAAAATATATATATTAATAGTCGAAAATATCTTTTTCTGTAACCAAAAAATGGGGAATCCGCCGATTGGCGTTGAATGGGACGGCCGAACTACAAATGCCCCTACATATTCATTATTCAACTTTGTAGTTCTAGTCTTGTCCTGTTTTGTATTTTTTTAAATTATATATCATAGTTCTTTATTCTCTTTTTTTTTTTTTTAGGAATTTCAGAGTAGACTAGTTGAAAGTATACCCACAAAGCTTTTGGTTAATCAAACCCCCAAGGGTATGCGTCAGGATCCTCTGTGCCAAAAACTCTTGTGCTCCTATGTCGAGGGGTACTTTTTCATCCGCTAAATTTCCGGCCATTGGATTTAAAACATAAAAAAAAAATTATATAATCCAATGACTGGTAAATTCCTCGACACAGAGGCACAAAAATTTTTAGGACAGAAGAGATTGGAGTACCCCATGGGTGTGGACCACCAAGTCACCAACATGGATGCCAAAGGGCCCAAAACCGTGTCCTCTCGCCGATTTTTTCCGCTTTCAGGGGAGCACTTGCGTCTCTCCATCAACTTTTGTTTGTTCCTTTCTTTAATAGTCAGTGTGATCAAAATCTTATGCATGATTGATTATTATTTTTTCGAATTAAATGTAAAATTTTTGAAAAATAGATAAACAAATTGAGGCAAATAGAATATATGTTGGTGATTACACTTGGAGACCTATATTTAGGATGCGTTTCCGCTAAATTACATGGACTCTAGGCTAATGACAATAGTCAAATTATTTAGAAAACCATAAAAATATGGGATTTGGTCCGTGTAGTGTCTTTGTAGTTTACCATAAACGCATTATTAGTTTTACTTCGAACAAAAGATGCAGATGTTAAGGACATCTTATGGTAAGAGTACTATTTTTTTCTTTCATTTATCTCTGTTTTTATATGGTGAGAAAATAGAAAAGTTAAATTCTGAGTGTTACAAACTTACAATAACGAGATACTATAGCAATCGTGTGAGTTCTACAAGATCTACATCAAGCTAGCCCTTACACAATCCTATATGCCGTACGGTATATAAGTAAACTTACATTAAAAGACTGCTATTAAGGGGAACTAATAATCAATTAATTTGTTCCTCGGGCAAGACTTTTTAGTAGATTTTGTTTTTGTTTTTTTAATCTATCTATATTTTAGTCATCGCATGGATCAGCTGATTAATATATAGATCTGTCAAAATTTTATCAGGAGTGAGAAGTTATTCCATAAAAAAAGTAGAAAAATATGAGTGAGAAAGTTAAATAGAAAAAAACGTACTTTAGAACCTCCACAGTGGAATAATCAAAAGTTGTCACACCATCTTTTGGTTATCCATCTAAGAAGTTGTTAAGTTTAGCACTGTAGATGTCCATAATGATATAATTAAAATTGAATAATCAAAACTTGCCACATCACCTTTTCAACCTATAAAAATCTAAAAAGCACCATAAAAAACAATCTTTTTTTAAAAATAGTTTTCAAACTAATAAAAACATGTTATTAGAAATAAAAAATAATTTTTTGAAATTTTTTATTTTAAAAAACCACTTTTTGGAAAAAGTTTTTAAAAATAGTTTTTGAAAAAAAGACATTTTTTTAAATAACAATTTTTGAAAGAAAAAAAAGACAGTTTGGAAAAAAAAACTATTTTTAATAAAAAAACAGTTAAAAAATAAAAATTTCTTTTAAAAAATAAAAATTTCTTTTAAAAATGAGAGAGAGAGAGAGAGAGAGAGAGAGAGAGAGAAGTTTTTGTGTAATGATTGGTGTTTTTGATTGAGAAAATATGGAGACCACTAAATTTGGTTATTAGCAAAAGTTATTAGTTTTGATTATCAAATAATCAAAATTTAACGAGTTACTAAGAGGATATTAAGTTTTGTAATGCCACTGTGAGTACTTTTTTTAGAAAACACTGCTAACTTTAGCAATCATATGATTTTGCTTATTCTACTGTGGATGCTCTTACGTCACCTGTATAATTTGATCGTTATTTTATGTCACATACAATTTAGAGTAACTTGGTTATTAAAACGAATCAAAGAGCATTTATATACATTCAGGACCGTTGGTTGTCAAGACGAACAGTCCGAATGTGCGCAGCACCATCCCCTAATCCATTCATCTGTCAAGGGAAATTATAAGTGGTTGAAAGGAATTTTGACCATATGTATGGCACTAAAATGGCACTAAAATGTGAAAGTAGTATTTTCTTTTCATATCAACCATGATCTAGCTAGCTGTTGGATTAGATCCCAATTATTGTGCTACCTTTTCGGTGGGCCCCATAAAGATGGGATTGGAAAAGAAATTGCATTGGATCGGCATTTTTGGATTAACAGTCCAGCCAATAAGAAAGAAATTAACGGGCTTCCTACTAAAATTCAACCCCGAACCACTCATTTCGTTCAACTCATCGAGCTAGTAGAACCCTACCTAATACAGTATCACACTAACGGGATATCGACGGTCATATGATCATCACACATATATCTTAAAGCTTTTCTCAAGATTATATCCTTCAAATAAAAAATATTCAAATACAGACGCGTTTTGTACATGTATAAGGCACTGAAATTTGATCGGTGTAATTTTCTCCAGATATCATGAACTCGGCGAGCTGAGCAAAATAATCGGTGTATGGATCAAACTTATGGGTCTGACAGCTGGGAACCTACTGTATTAGACTTTTATGAGATGCTAGATAAGGGCATAATCTAATACTATTGAGCTAGCTAGCTCAATGGTAACAAAATGCTTAAAGACAATGATCACTTTGTTAAAATAGTGCAAAGTTAGAGATGCAAATATTATTCTATGTTTGAAAGCAAGGTGGCCGGCCGGGTACTATTATTCCATCCACGTACAAAAAAGAGAGATTGATAATCTAATCTAAATTAACAACAATTAGAGTAAGGCTTTGAATGCCTGGAAATAACAGATGCCTAAAATAAATTACAAAAAGTTATCTCAAATTTTTTTTTTTTTTTCGGGGAAATTTTAAGCGACGATTTTCCTTACCAAAATATTTTTATTGTTAAATCCTTTTCTTTCTTTTTTTTACCGAGTTATTCATACGCGGTTTTATTAATATCCTAGTATGGTTTTACCCCTATGAAAAGATAGTTTGATCATGCAAATTAAAATTGAAATAGATTGAATTTTTACACAAAAAAAAAAAAGAAGTTGTTACATACAAGAAGTGTCAAACGTCAAACCTATTTCAATTTTAATGTAAAAGGGCACCGTAAGAATGATCACTTCCCAAGTCTCTTGTACAGTGGTGTCTGTGCTAAGTTATGTGCACCCAATCTAATTCTGGAGGGATCAATATTTCTATCGTAGACTAATTGAGGTCTCGATTAAACTTGGTTCCCGAAATACCGCTACAAGATGACAGTGTAACAATAACCTTTTTCTCTAGAAAATGGATTATGTGCACCAAAAGCAAACTCCTTTTTACTTTTAAATTCCTCTTCTGCCAATTAAATAAATGTATGACGTCAAAAAAACGTCAATGCCGACACCTTCGGAAATTACAAACGAGCCATTGCACGTAATGTCGTTTCATACCCAAAACACTTGGCAATGTGGCCTTTCAGAAGAAAAATTAATGGGTCCGATCTCTTTTGTTCCGAAAATTTCCGTGTTTCTGTGCTAATGAATTTTTCGATCCTTGAATTGTGTGTTTTTTTCTTATATTTTAGATTCAACGGAAAAAAATTCTCTCGACACAGAAGTCCTAAAATTTTCGACGCAGAGGATCGTGTCTCAAATTACTTGGTGGTGTTATGATCACATCACTATCCCCTCCAATTCAATTAATAGAAAATGCAGTACATAATTAAAATCTAAACAGTAAAGTAGGCTCTTTCTCACGATACTAATCTCCCCCCTCAGATAAACAAACCAAAAGAAATAAAATTCTCTCTCTCTCTCTCTCTCTCTCTCTCTCTCTCTCTCTCCATTGCAAAATTAACTACTACTACTACAACTTTCCTTAATTTCAGACAGTGGTGTGGCTTTTTCCCGGTGTCGATATCCTACAAGGACATTTCAGAGCCATCAACTCAATACCATAACAACATTTTGACATGGTTATTTTTCTTCTCTTATCTCAATGCTATATACATAAAATTTAAATTAAAAAAAAAACAAGAGAAAAAACCAAAAAAGTTCATATGGGCAACATCTTTGAACTAAGCTCTAAATATCAGCAGATACGTAACAAAATATCAGATTTCGATATCCTAAGATATCGGCCGACTCATAATCCGATGACACCAATACGTATCCTAATACTGTTATTTAGAACCACCCCAAATGGACGACCACTGAAAGAAGAAAAAAAAAATCATAGACAAAAATAATCACAACATAATTTAACTTCAACCCTCCATTAAAAAAAAATATTTAAACTTCACTCGTCGTCTCACATATGCTCTCCAGATGAGGCCTCCACACTCCGGCGCGCCCTCGCCTCCTATCCTTCTGCGTCGACACCTTCTCCGATAGGATCTCGGTCAAGTACCGATCCGAAATCAAAAAATCCGTCGCAGAAACAGCGGTGGTACTATTGTTTTTGTTGTTGGTGCTGCCGTTGTTTCTGCTGTTGGTGCCGCTGCCGCCACCACTTTGTGTGTCCGCTCTCTTCTTCCGCCTCGACCGGGACTTCTCGGGGGCGGAAGGGACGGGCATGAGGAAGTATATCTTGCCGCGCTGGAGGTCGGCATCGGGTGGGACGATCACGATCTTCGGGCAGCAGCCCTCGCCGGAGGAAGTGGAGGGCTTCTTCAGGACGTGCTTGGGGTAGGCCTTGAGGATTTCCGCGGCCTTGACGGTCCCGCTGATCTCCTCGACGCGGCCATTCGAGTGGACGATCCGGATCACGTCGAGGACTCCGCACGGGAGAATGCACGAGATGCAGCACCTTATGGTGTTCTTCATTTGGCTAAGCCGCTACTACTTTCCCTCCTTTTCTCTTTCTTTCTCTCTCTAGTTAGAGAGGAGGAGGAGAAGAGAGAAGGGAGTGGAATGAAAAGGAAAGAGGGTCATACAAGAAAGGTGGAGGGAGGGATAAAGGAGATGATAGAGAGAATACCCTTTCGGTTTATTATTTTCTTGAGGGATATAGAGAGAGAGAGAGAGAGAGAGAGGCATATGGTTTTTTGTTAATGCCAACAAACACAATTTGATATAAATATTAAGTAATATGGACTATGTTGTTGTCCTTTTATATTAGGTTTCCGGTATGCAGTCTGAAAAGTAGTTATGGAAAATGAACCTAAATTCATTATTCTAGGGGCACACTAATACATTCTCTCTTCTTCTTCTTTTTATTAAAGAAGAGAAACTTCATTACAAAATTACATTTTATATGATGACCAGATATTCGGATCCAATTAATGCATAACTCGAGAAATACAAAACTCTGATATCGACCATTGAGAAAACCTCAAGCTTGCAGGAGACCAAGCTATTTACTTGGTATGTACCATATTCACACTTGAAACCAACCCCACCCGGCCGGCCACAAAGATTATATAGGATTTTTTTTGTTTTGTTATGTATGTAGAGTTTATATCAATCTCTTTCAAGAATTACTCAGTAATGACACATGAGTATATAGAATTTGCACAATAATTCTATGCATGGAATGAGGTCACCCCTCAAAATAACTTTATTTCAATTTTTTTTTAAAATAATCACTAATATTGTGCCTCTTATAGTTCCAGTCATGTCATTTTATATCGAAAGGTTTTGAGGGGTCTCTAACTTTAGTGACATGAGGTGTTTTTATTTGTAGCTTTTGGACATTCCCTTTTTTTTTAACTACTTTTGAAAGGGGAGGGGATCCGGAATTCCGTTTCTCAAATTGCTTAGGGATGAAATCTATGGCATGAATAATTGCACCTCCCTCTGTACTTTACCTTTTGGATCCATCATTCAGGGACCCCCACTGGCTGGCCTTCTCCATCCCCCCCTTTGCCCTTGATCATGACTAAAATCAATAATTAGGGTTTGGAAGGAATTAAATGGATTTGGAGAGCGCTCATGGGTTACAGTACATGTTAGTTCATGATTTGGAGTACTTAACCAAATGGGCTTAAGCGGGACCCTTTTCAACAAGTGTCTGAATCAAATCTTGATGCCTATCGACGCCGCGTTAAATCTCCCATTAGAGTAGGTAAAGAGTCTATCCGAGTCTAAATCACCTTAACAAACACAGAATTAATAAATCATGAGATGGGTTTGTCAAGCTTTCGAACTCATCTTGATCAAGTTGATGAATGATTGCAAGACTAGCAACTAGCTAGCTAGGCTCGGTTACGATCTGTTAAGATGGTACATATCGAGTTTTTTTCGTTATTTCCTCGCATCCATGATGCAGATTGTCCGAAAGGGTTTTGATTGGAAGTGTGTATTGATTGATAGGTTGAAAATGGAGTATATATATCGGCCTACATGATTGTATATCCCGCCGGTTATCCTGCTTGGTGTATTCGGTTTTGGGCCTAACGGCGATGTGGTTTCTTGTCGGGTGGTGCCTGGTGGTGATCAAGACAATGTAGCGCTCGAGATCCATTGGGCCATTCTATGCAATTTCCAGCGGGCTGGGCCGCCGCCGCCGTTCTGGTGGCTTTGGAGCTGTGGTGGCGGTTTGAAATCTACGGCCTTTTTTTACTATTAGGTTTGGGATTTGTCCCATTAGGTGTTTTGGGTTTGGCCCATTTGGTATAGACTTGTCTCAATGAGGTTTTCCTTGTTTGGCATATTGTTAATCTCAAATTTGGGTCTCACACTCCTTGGTACAAGATTGTTCTTAGCTTTGTTTAGAGATATGATACCGTCATCCTTGTTCCTTTTAATTTTTGTAATAATTTCTATTGCCGTTAAAAAAAAAAAAAAAAGAATTGGAGCATCACATGATCATAAGCACAACTAGCCAATACTTTTGAGAGAGAGAGAGGGAGGGAGGGAGGGAGGGACGGGGGGTTTGGAGTGTAATGGTGATGGAGATGGAAATGGGGGCATAGAGAGATCTTCTTTTGAGATAAGGGGAGGGGTGAGAGTGGATCTTTCAATATCCCCCCAGGCAAGCAAGATCATGTGGGTTTGTGGATTTCATTGGAAAGTGAGAGCTGAGTGAGAGATAGAGACTTTTAATTGTTTCCACTTTATGATGTGTATGTGAACATTGTAGTAGTGGAATTTTTAGTTTTTATGAGAAGTAGTGCTTTGACTTGAGAGTAAAGTTTTTCAGTACAGTATAGCCCTTATATGGAGGATTAGTACTTATCAACAGAAATTCTAAGCCAATGGCCTCTAGTCCACATGGATGTGTTCTTGCCTTACCATCACAATGACAGAAAATTCCAAAACTAGTATATCACATCAAATCTCTTTTTCATCATATGGGTAAACTTCAGATAGGTGTGCTGAAAAAATAAAAATTTAAAATTTAAAATTTAAAATTAAAAATAAAAACTTCAGATAGGTCAAACTGTGAATGGCTTTTCATTCAAGAAAAAAGCAAAGACCATTTGAAATGGAGTAAACAACTTAATTGGGTGTGTTTGTTTGAATTTGTCAGGTTACTTTTTAGTTTTAATTTGTCATTTTTACAATTTCTTTTTCATTTTCTATGCATTTTTACCTGGGGCAAATATATATATATATATATATATATATATATATATATATTTGGAAAATGGTAGTTTATAGCCTTTGTTTTTATACTTTTCGACTTTCTCTTTTCACAAACTACAAACCTGGGAAATATTACTCCCTCCATTCCATATTGATGGTTCATTTTTACTATTTGGGATCTCTTACAAAATTATTTAGCTATATATTTTTAATTTATGCTACTGTAATATTTATTATATGCAATATGGATCTTTTTTTATACTAGATCAATTAGTTTTATATAAATATTATAAATTCTGCGATATAGACAATTTTTTGAAAGACACTTGCGTCGAAAATGAACCATCAATACTGATTTGATGCCTCATTTATTTCGATCTGTACCATTAATTTGTTTTGTGGGTCTCCAGTCTCTCAGAAGACCATGATGAATCAGCTAAAACAATGCTTGTTTAATTAAAATTCCAGCAATCGGTTTTAATTAGGCAGTTAATTTTGGTCATGTCTCAATCCAATGGGGTGGCCCACCCATTAAATGGCCGAGATGCAGATGTTAGTGGGCAACACATGTGAAGTATGGAAGGGGGAGGGTCCATGCATGAAGTAGTATTTGAACCTTATCATAAAATCTAGGATTTAAACTAGCTAGCTAACTAGGTGCATGGATTGTTGTTGTTGTTGTGTTTCAAGTGCTTAACATAAGAGCTAGCTAGTCCACTTTCTCCATGTTTTTTTGTGTGTTTGTGTTGCAAGATGTCTCGAGCCAGCTTGCGCGCACTTCGGATTAAATCTTACAGTCCCTCCCATCAGGGCTGGCTCTGACATTTCGGAGGTCTGAGATGATTTTTGAAAATGAGCCCCGTAATATCCTATCACTTAACGTATAATTCCTTCTCCGTCAGTTCGTTAGATTTGTTTTTGTAATGGAAATTATCGTTTAAGGGGAAAAGATGTATCTAAGTTAATGATGCACTCATCACACTAAATAATTTTCCCAGAGATCAAACTTTATTCTCATTTTTTATTTTTTCCTCCGTTCCATTTCCACTGGGCCATTGGGCCTTATGTAAAATATATTCATGGGTTAAAAAAATAAGCCATACATATAGCAACCCATATATATTAGGTACTAAAAACAGGTGGCCGGAGGCCCTATTTTTGGACTTTTTTTTTTTTTTTTTTTTGCACGGGGCTTAAGGCTTGGACCTCATGAGCCTTAGCCCAGAGCCGGCCATACCTCCTACAGCCGTTTCACACGCTTATGCGTGGATATGAGGTGGTCTCATGATAAGGAAAATCTAACATAAGATCTTAGGACCTTCTCCATGTTTGGTTATCACTATAATCTAACTATGTTCAGTCTGCTTTACAATATGTGATATTTAGAGAATACAATGCCACATTACCTATTTATCAAATACAGTAAGTAATTGCTCAATATGATTAAAACATCTGAAAGTTTTCTGCATAATAGCTTACAAATTTCTCTTACATTCAAAATTACTACTATATGTTATCACACTAAGCAATAAATTTTTTGTTTGGAGCCTCACCGCCCACAGTATAAGTAACCAAATATTCGTACATTCTTTTCTCGATCGTTTATGGAGGATAGCTTGACTGCACCGGATGTACGTGTTAAAAATATTAAACAATTGTGTTAGTACGGCTCTTTCTAATTGCTTAATCTCTTAGTTTTGTCGGTGGTTAATAATCTAATACTAGGTCTGAAATCGATGAAAGTGTGGCTAAGTTGTGGTTGGCACATGCCACCGCAGAAACACAAAAATAATTTTCCGCAGGCATTAGAGATAGATTTTGGACCCTGTAATTGGTTTCATTATTGAAGAGCCTGAGAATGTGTGGGTCTCCTGCAATCAATCTCAGTGAAGAAGCAACAAAAAGAAAAGTTACTCGATCTGACAGTATATATATCCACTACCAAAGCTTATTTTTCGTGGTACTATCTTTTAGAGGTTTGGTAGAATACGTGTTTCTCGGTCCATGAAACTGAACATGAAAGAAATTGAATGGTTCAGATTTTTATTGATTAGTTTCGTCGGATAAATACACGAATATATTGGCACAGATTCAGATACAGATGTATCCAGAACCGCTCGACGCACGTGAGTCTCACACTATATCCATTGCAAACCTTATTTTTCTTAGTACAATCTTTTAGAGGTTTGGTAGAATCACAGCCGGCCCAGGCACAAGGCCCAAGAGGCCTGGGTCTTGGGCATCTCAAATTTTAGAGGCACTCCAATATTATTTATAATTCAATATATATATTATTTGTTCGTATTAGAATACAAATGTCTTTGTTAGCTCAGCGGTAGTGCAGCTTTTTCTTTTGAAATATTTTTTCCCAAAAAATAATGTTGTAACTATCAAGTTTCAAAACCAAATCAAGTAGAATTTAAGCCAATCACTTTGGCTACTAGTGACAAAGCAATTAACATGCGCTATAAAGACTAAAGTAGTTATATAAAGAAACATTTCTATCATTGTTGTTTAATTTTAAAAATACGTAGGGCACCACTCCACAATTTAGCCTTGGCCTCCAAATCCCTTGGACCGGCCCTGGGTAGAATGCATGTTTCATGGTCCATGAAATTGAAATAAAAAGAAAATAAACAGTCTAGATCACTATTGATCACTTTCGTCTGATACATAAATACACAGATATAATGGCACAGATCCAGATACAGATGTGTCCAGAACCGCTCAAAGCATGTGAGTCTCACACCGCAAACATAGGGCCCATACATTGGACAGTTCTGAACACATGTGTGCAGAATTTTTGCATGGACGCGGTGTCCGTAACATTTTCGTCACTTTGTTAAGTTGCAGCTTGCAAGGCTAGCTCCAAAACAAATGGTCCAAGAGCATTGAATGGTACTTTACCCTCTTGAAAAAGGCACATGTGGGCTGGCTAAATTAGGTTTAAATACTTCACTTTAGCACCATTAACTTGTGAATTTTGGCGATAGATATAGTGGAAGTACTTTTCTTCCATGATGGGGAATTGAAGTATTGTAAACCCCTGGCCCCCTGCCATTACTGCCAGCTCGAGGAATATGGCTACGCAGCAGATGCATCCAAAGTAGTCCTATGGTAGGTGATAGCTAGCTAGCTATAGGGATATCACCACAACCACCAACAAGGAGACAATACCCATTTCCATCCATGAATATTACAAATAGGGACGTATATCTACATATGTTCATGTAGACATTATAAGGTTTTATCTTATGCTGATCGATAAAGGTAATTAGCTAGGTGTGAAGTTTGATTATTTTTTGAAAAAGTCCTCTTCTATTGCCAAGAAGATTGTTCGTATTTTTTTCCTCGATAAAAATTAGCATCATTAGTTGTAGTTGGTGATTTTTTAATCCCTCTCAAGAAAATTGTTCATTAACTCTTCTATATGCTTCGACCCTTTTCACTAAAATAATGTATGTTCAAGCGTCACGCTTTGATCAATCTTTGATTCCGGCTGCAGAACAACTCATCATTCTGAACCCTTTTTTTCTTTTTTGTATCGGCATAAGTCGGTATTTCCTGAAGACCATGTCATTGACAAATGCAAGGCTACACTCATCTTCACTTCGGTGTCCTACGCCCTGGACTCATATCCCATGTTTTGGTACTATTTCCTTTGGTCTCACGAATGGCTTAAATGGATGTCAGATTTTCGAAGCATGTATAATTTTATATTATAAAAAATACTGTTGTATCTAGGAGGAAATTGTTGGTATTTTTTGTTCATGTGGATCCAAATATTATTGGGTTAGTTGGAAAATGGCCTTGGGAGGATACGGCTCATATATATCTCTATTATAAAACAGAAAAGTGTGGGGATAAATTGTTGGAACGATTTAGATTTATTTGATCCAAAGGCTGTAATGCATCATCCTACTTCCTGGTTAAATGCACATGATTTTCACCTAAATCACATAACTGTCATCCCCTTCCAATCGAGATGCGTAGTGCCGTAGGCACGGGATAGCACTAGTTTGGTAAAAACGCACAGCTGGTGGGTGCTGTGAAATTATATTCATAGCCATTGACGTCTTTGTGGGCTTTGTCTTGTATTGGGATATCCTTGATTGGTCAGCCAATCCTCGGGCAATCTCACAGCTAGCCCACTTATGAAATCCAATTAAAGTCAGAGTAAAATTCATAAGGATCACTAACACCAAATGAATTAATAACATTTGGGAAATTTCAAATTTGAGACCTTAGAAATGAACAAATTCTGAGTTTCAAGCCTTCACCACCGGACCAACCCCAAATTACGTTTAACGGTCTAAATACGCTCTTGTTTGAGATTCTCTTTTCTAGCTTAAGCGGCCTAAGTCATTTGCACCACAAATCATGTGATTGGTAAAATAATTGGCTGTTAAACTAGATTTCGTTCGAGAGATCAAGTTTATTAAGTTAGTTGTCTCATTTCTCTCCCTAGTGGTGACTTGAGTTCGAGTTCCACGGAAAGCAGGTTTGGGGTTCAGGGCTATGGATAGCCTCTGAACCTCCCGTTGACTAACTTATCACCCCACTAACTCCCGTTGATGTATACTGTATGACCAAAAACAAAACAAAAAACAAAAAAATCCTTGATTTCGTTCTCTAATCTATCATTTGGTAGAGAAATTCGTAATACCTGCACATAAATTCATAAAATTTGATACATAAATTTCGAGTTTGTAACATAGATGAGTAAGTCTGTGCACAGATGATTTTGTGGGGCTGTGGGACCCACATTGGTGTTCACACAATTGATCCAGTCCGTTCATTGACTTTTAAAAAAAAATTCGTGTGGTCCAAGAAAAAATCAGCTCAATCGGTCAGATAACTGCAAGTGCTTGATCTTGTCTTCCAATTTTTAAAACACTCATTTATTCGATTGAACTGATTCTTCACGAGGCCACTCAAAATTATTTTTTAAACTTAACGAACGTACTAGATAGATCGTTTTTGTGAAAGATTCAGTCTACTGGCACAGCAAATTGTGCACAGATTTCTATGTGGGGCCCTCTACGGGTCCCATACAAGTGGTCTGAGCGGTTCATTATGTTTAAAACATTTTTTCAAGGGTCTCCATTAAAAATCAGCCCAATCCGATACCTATAAGTACTTGATTTAATCATCTAACTTTTCATTCAAATTTTTAGAGAATGAAAAGTTAGACAATTAAATCAAGTACTTATAGGTATTGGATTGAGCTGATTTTTCGCGAAGGCTTTTGAAAAAATGTTTTAAACATAATGAACGGCTCGAATCACTTGTGTGGGACTCTTAGTGAACCCCACATAAAAATCTGTGCACAATCTGTACACAAATTTACTGTGCCAGCAAACTTTCTGTTTGTACCCGAAAGTGGGTCCCATAAAGCCATCTCTGCATAGTGCACAGACATCTGTTCCCGTAGCTTTTACGTTACGTAACCTCTTGTTATCTGATCTTGCTTCCACTTGCCAATAACAGTTGAGTGACAATTGGAAGAATTATAAACCATTTAATAATTTGCTTTTACTGTTCATGTTAAAGTTGTTCAATCAAAAGCAATTGTTTTTATTTTAATATTCCCCATGCATGTAATGTATCCTGAGAAATACTTCCTCCGTCCCATTTTCATTGTCTATTATTAAATTGTGTCATTTTTTAATTATTTATATTTTTCAGCCTATAATGTTTTTCAGAACTTTGAAAACCTTGTATTATAAAACTAATCAAGATCTATCAAACAAAATTCATATTGCATATTTTTCAAAAGCTGCACTAAAAAATATAGGCAAAAAACATAAAAGAGACAAACAGAATAATTATAATGAAAATGAAAATGGAACGGAGGGTGTATTACGTTCAATACGATATAGAGGACAGTACATGACAAATCATGTGAGGTTTGCAGACAACTAAAAATCAAGCTCATTACAAAAAGAACCCAAGAAATAGCACCATGCGGGAAAAAATAACGAAAGACTGCATATAAGAGAACTAACATCTGGGCAATCTAGTTCAAAAAAAGTATCTGGGCACCCAGTTCTCATGCTTTGATCAAAACAACAAAGCAGATGATTATACATCCGAAGAGAAACAAATAATCAATAACACAAGATGATCCTTCTATGAACTATGGCCTGTTTTTCAAGCTCGGGTAAAAAGAATAACAAAATCACATGGAAATATGCTCCCGTTGTAATCATACACAATGTGATCCTTCTATTTACGGCCTTTTTTTCAAGCTCAAGTATAAGCATGACAAAAGCACATGGAAACATGGTCCCGTCGTATTCACGCACAACTGGGGAGGTGGGGGAAGGAGAGAGATGAATTGCTGGGAACTGAAGACGGCGGGTGCTTTGAAACTTAGAAGTAATGACATTTGCAACTAGCAGCCTTATTGTATTCAGCACTTCCGCCGCGTCCTTCGGGCAAATCAGCATAGTGTATACTCACAGCTGAGCAAACGTGACAGAATTTCCTCACAGCTGGGGCGTCTATCCGGTTCAGCCCAACAGTCTGGAACATCAACTTCCCAAACTTATTAATCCAAGAACTTAAAACAGAACACGAGAGGCAAATTATAAGTTACATTTACGGACCCGAAATTATGCTGCCCAGGGGACCATCAGGGATTTCTAGCCGCAATCCATCATTAGCAACTGAATAAACCACCTGGAAGGTAGTAACCACCTGTCAAATTAAGGATTGGCAGTAAACAAAAACAAAAAAACCTACAAAAAACATACTTGAACTGATGTTACGCCTTCCCATGGTCTATTAAGAGTGCAGAGCTCCCATATTATAACGCCGAGGCTGAAAATGTCACATTTTTCTGTAAAGGGTTCATTACGGATGAGTTCAGGAGCCATCCACTCCGGAGTTCCTGCAGAAGAACCATCCCTCATAGGTGTGTTGGTAAGCACTCGTGAGAGCCCAAAATCGCAGATCTTGACTGTCCAATGCTTATCCACAAGACAATTTGCACTCTTCAGATCGCGATGGGCTATTTTCATCCGATGTATGCACATTAGACCCCTAAATTAATTGAACAGAAGTATTTATAATTTGAAGGCCATAGACGATGGATATATATATCTGGAGTATGAGAGTTACAAAACCAAATCTTTCACCTCATAATACCAGAAACTTGCAGAGCTTTGGCGATGTATTAACAAGAAAAATGGAAAACCAGTCACAAGAAAATTACCAACATGGTGAACAAGTATCCTGACACAATGAGCTCTGACAAAGGCATGCCAAACATAAGGGAGATCCTCACCTCTAGAAGAGAATTATGTAAACGAAAACAGGGTATTTAGTTTAGGAAATAAGAAGGGAATCGATACTGGAGGGGATTGAATTCTTTTCTATTCATGTGCTATCCCATTGACGAAAGAAAAAGTTGCGGGGAGGGGCAACTTGTTACTTTAAGAAAGAAATACGCTATTACGTTTTTTCTAATCAGAGTGGGACATGGAATCCAAAAATAGAAACACTTGGTACTTTAATTCCAAGTACCTTCTAGATCTCATACACACATGTGAGTTCCAGTAACAAGACACGTGATATCACCCAGGACACCATTATACCCAAGTCTCGGAAAATATTGGAAAGCCGTAATAACTATACTGACTCAATCATCAACGTAGGAACTTTAAAAATAAAAAAATTTTAAAAAAAAAAGAAAGAAAGAAAGAACACATCCTTCAGTTCAACTAAAATTTTGGGAGATGAGGACCTAACCCTGATGGCACAATTATAGCTTTGTTCCTTTTTGCTTTACCGTGTTTAAGATTAATGGTTAATAGTTTTAGGGTGTCTATTAATGTTTATAGGGTATGCTAATAAGCCTAAAAGTGAAACTACAGCTGTCTATGCAACTTCCCCTTTACAACTTGGTAATTTAGGCCTTTAAAACGGATTCAAATTGGTCAGGGGAGATCCAATCTTATCCATTAGGAAAAAAATCTTTCTATGCATCAGAAATGGAAAAGAATAGGTATCCACGACTATTCAGGTTTAAGTCCCAAGGAGAGAGGAAGACCGTATTGGGCGGGGAGCACATTTGATGGCATACACGTGGAAAGGAATTAGAAGGCACTACTAGTTTGAATGCTCAATATGATAACCCCAAAGAAAGCAATAATGTTGGAGAGAGAGTGAGCATTTACTTTAAGCTGTGAACTGAGAAACCCATTGAAGCTTTTGCCCTCAAAGGCAAGTTATGAGCCTCTAGTTCAAAAGATATTACTCCAGTAAATATGGAAAAGCTCTTTATATATAGCTTATACTTGGCCAGATAGATTGAGGGATAAATATTCTATATCCGTTAATTCACAGGTCTGTCGGATTAATCGGGTTATCGCATCAACAACTTAATATCGGATTATATTCATTTGTACAATTACCCACACATGCAATGATGTTGAGATGGAATAATATAAAATGGTCAGTATACCTGCATATGTTACACAGCATTCTTAGTCTCCTTCTCCAGTTGAGTCTCTTTTTCTGCCCACTTGCATGGATTAAATGATATAATGATCCCATTTCCATGTACTCGGTCACCATGGACAGCTGAGGGGGCTTTGTACAGGCACCAAGAAATAAAATTACTGCATAAGAAGCATTATTTTCTTCATTAAACCTCTAAACGTTATCATATTGTAGAACATACTTCCAGCGTTTTCCCCTTCCATTCCCAATTTCACCAAGTAAACAAAGTATGACAAAGTGGATAACAAAAAAATAACTAGGGGTATTACCATTTGGGTGTCGCAGACGGCTGTATAGAAAAACAAAAACAGGTAAATCCAAAGAGGTCAATGAATTGAAGAGAAAAAGTAGAAAAATGTGAATAGCTAAGATAACTGGTAGATGAAAGAAACAAACCTCAGGATAGATATCTCATTGCAGAAGTCTTCAATGTTCTCAACAGTTAAATCTTGTTCAAGAAAAACTTTGATAGCAACATCTGTCCCATTCCAGATGCCACGGAAAACTTCTCCGAAGAATCCTTAAAGATTCAGAAAACATTATGAAGTAAAAAATCTAAAACAAATGCCACAAATCTCAAGTTTGTATGGAAAAATTGCAGCTATGCAGCTACAGATTTATGGGTCGTGCTATTTGCACCGACACCAACCCACCGACGGTATACCGACGGCCGCGCGCGGCCGTCGCCGGCCACCGGACGGCCGATCCGAGCCGTCCAAAAATTTAAAAAAAAAAAACCGAGGGGCCCAACGCAGGAATAAACGGCATCCGATGTGTGTAGGGTGCTTGATCTAGACACCCTATTTTTCGTGTATATATGTATATTTTTTGTGTATATATGTATGTATATACATATATACACGAAAAATAGGGTGTCTAAATCAAGCACCCTACACACATCGGATGCCGTTTATTCCCGCGTAGGGCAGATGCCGTTTATTCCCGCGTTGGGCCCCTCGGTTTTTTTTTTTTAAATTTTTGGACGGCTCGGATCGGCCGTCCGGTGGCCGGCGACGGCCGCGCGCGGCGGTCGGTACGGTTTCCCTACACTTTTGGTCGGTACACATAGGATTTCCAACAGATTTATACCATTTATTTACCCCTTAGGCAACAGGTCTCACTGAGAGCAGGGACAAATATAATTTTTTATCAGCCAAAAAACTATGTAGCTAACTGGACATGCAGTTGGCCTGACTTCTTTCCTGGGAGACATAACTAGCATTCTTTTTCTTGTTCTTTCCTCCCCCTCTTAGAAGTAGGTCGGAAAGAGTTATGCATCTGGCAATGGTCTTTATTGTTCACATGGTTGTAGGTGTTAGAAAGACACATCGTACTTAGATAAGAGAGTTTCATTAGATTGTATTGTTATACACACTTAACTAATTTTCATAACAGCAATTACTCAACCAGCAAAGATGAAACGCAGGGAGGGCATATCACAGCTCTTATAACAGTCAGTGACTCGGTAGTCGCATAGCAAGAAAGGGAGTTAGCGCACAGCGATGCTAACAACAGGACGTCTCCTTATATATAGGCTTGGAAGTTTGTAACACATGCATAGATGCATAAACAAAAGAAGATGTTGGAGACTAGTCCCTATATTTCACAATTTTGAGTCTTGTATTCTTTGCTTCATAATAGTACTCTCATCTAACCAAAAGGTCCAAAACAATGCAATTCATTTCTACATGACAGACTTTTTACCGTACGAAGATACTGAAAAGTAATTTATTTTGGCAGGTTTATAAGAAAAGCGGGAATATACTTGTAGACAGCTCAAATAGTCTTAAATAAATTTAAAATTGTCTAAAAATTGATTGTTTACCGGTTAGTTTGATCATTGGCCTCTATTTTAGTTTCTTCAAGCTTATGCCAAACTCTAGAAGTCTCAGATGTGTGAAGGTGATACACATGCATTCCCCACCTGTGTCATAATAGAACACATATTGAGTGTCTTACAAGTGTTGGCATACATACGTGTGTCCCACCTGTGTCATAATAGGATGCATATTGAATGCCTTACAAGTGTAGGCACTAAGGGTATCCACAATGTTATAATCAAAAATTGATAACTAAAAGTTACCACATCAGCTTTTGATTATTCATTTAACTATTTAAGAGATTGCTAAGGCTAGCAATGTAGATGTCTACAATGGCATAATCAAAATTGGATAACCAAAACTTGTCACATCATCTTTTCAAACTACAAAAAACTAAAAATTGTGAACTTTAGAAAATAGTTTTTAAACTAATAAAAACTATTTACTAGAAATAGAAAATAGTTTTTGAAACTTTTTTTTGGAAAAACTGTTTTCTAAAAAAAATTAGGATATGTTATTTTTTCAAAAATATTGTTCGAAAAGAAAGAGAGAGGAAAAGGGAAGAGAGATAGAATATTTTTGTATAATGATTGGTGCATTTGATTGAGAATATGAACGGTCTATTAAATTTGGTTATTGTCAAAAAGTTGTTAGTTTTGGTTATCCAAAATCCAAAATTTGATTATTTCTAAGTTGTTAAGTTTGATTATAGTATTGTGAGCCATATTTTGCATCAACATTGTTAACTTTAAAAACCTTTTACTTTTGATTATAGCATTGTGGATACTCTAAGTGCCTGAAGAGAGGCAAGGCCTGATCCACTCTAAAGTCATAACACAGACATGACAAGGTGTTTGTGCTCCCTAAAAGGCACAAGTATCCTACAATTCAAGCAGTGTAAAAACAAAAAGTTGTCCATAGAAATGTACTCGCAAATAGCAATGATGATTAGGGCTGAAATTCATTGGTAGATGGGACATGGTTTAACAATGTAAATGTAACCTAAATTAAAATGACTCATAAATTTCCAAATTGCAATAATGTGGTTACAAACGATGCATTTATGAACGCTTCAGGAGAATGAGATATGGTTCTAGTAGACGAAGAAGTCTCAAATAAAATCCACAAGGAATAAAATAGAATACAGAAAGATTGTTACTATAGACTTACACAAGTAGCTGATGGAGTCAGTAACAAAAGTCATACCTTATTACAACATGAAGCAAAAGGCTGTAACCGTTGTATTATATTCTGGACAAAAATATAATCGCACAAACTATTTTCCACCAAATACAACATTTTGCTGTTTTCCTATTGCGAATATGGGTTGTACAAACAAGGAGCTCGCTCCTAACTAAGATGGGAGCTTATCGAGCCATTAAGGCAGTTATTCTCTTAGTCAAGAAGCTTTGCAAATTGAGAATATATAACTTCCAATAATTACACTGTAAGATGGGAAAAAATTTCGGTAAGTTTCACTTTTTCTTTAATGGTAATAATTTAAAAATATTTTATATACATATTTTTATAAATCTATATACAATCCTTAGGCACTCCCAAGTCCCAACCTTAGGAGCTTCTAGGTGCCTCCGCTCCCCCACACCCACTCCCACTTCCGTCCCCACCCCCGCTTCATGCTACTAAGGCCAAGACCATCTACCTACACTGAGATAAAGTAATTGACATGGCAGTGTCCATAAACTTTGAGAAGTGAGAACACACATAAATGATTGTTCAATGTTCATAACATGGAGTGTATCCAAGAAAAGGTAAAGAAAGCACCCCTCAAGCAACTTATCAGTTGGTTAGAAAATTTTCATTTCCTAAGCAAATGAACCACCATTGCAGTCATCACGAATGAACATTTCTTATTCTGCAAGATACCTAGCAATGTACAGTTAAGCTGCACAAAAGCTACTACGCAGTCTTACAAGCATTCAGATTTCAGACACAGTTTTTCCTATAGTGAACTTATGACTTTTAGACTGAAGCCTCTTGTACTCCAATCACCTTACAAATCCACATCTACATAGTACAATTCTTAAATACTAGTTACCTGTCCAAGCCTGATGCTTAGGGATTAGGAACAAGTGTTCTAAAAGTTGGTTACGCAATCAAGTTCTCGTTTTTTGAATGTCAAACAGATCACATGCTAAGAGTACTCTCATACCTTGTGACAAGTTTACAGTTAAAGACTTAAGAGCGATAATCTATCAAGTTCCTTACCTATGCCAACACGGGTTCCAACAGTCAATTCGGAGAAATCAATATTCCATTCTTGAAAAGGCAACAAAAGCTTGTCAGAGATATTTGATGATTCAAGGACTTTATTCCATGACGAGATCATATCAGCACTTCCAGAAAGTTCTGTTGCTTCACACATTCTAGAAACCCTGTCCCTAGATTGATGATGGGATGAAGGCAACGAGATGGCGTTCTTTAAACACATCTGCTTCCGGTGGAAATAATATGCTGTAGACTTTTCACCAGATGCTTCATCATGATCATGTGGATGGAAATTTGATACCTGAAGTAATGTCAAAACTCATAAAGAAACCTATACACCGTAAGCAATGGACATATATTAAGTACACCTCTGGAAGGAACACCACAAGGGAAGTATGACTAATAAGTTCACTACAGGAAATGACCAAAAAGTTTCAACCAAAACAGATAAAAGGATCGTAAACCTCCTCCACCTTTGTTTTGGCCTATGATTTGTCCACAAGTATGAAAAGAACAATATAAGGTACATATGAATAAGGAAAAGTAACGCAAGCAATGCATTGTTTAGCATAAAATGTACTTAACAATTAAATGAAAGCAAAGAATGACAGGGAAGTTTCTAAACCATTGTCAATCTAACTATTTAACAGTAGGCAATTGGTTTTGGGAAGTCTAATGCGTAAAGCATGTGAGTAACTCCACAAAGCTATTCAGGACAATAATAGAGTAGTTGGTATTCTTCATACATCAACTAGTAACCAAAAAGAATATAATTCCAGAGTCCGTAACAATATTTTTTTGCCCAATAATTTCATTCTCAAAAATGAAGCCAAAGGAAAGAACATACACTTACATTAGGATCTGACATATTACTTTCTTTACTTGTAGAACACAAATTATGTGCTCCAGTTCTTTCCCCCGAGATACATTTTTGCTTGAATGTTTCATTCATTGCTCGTACAGCCCTAGATTCAGCCAACATATAAATTACGAGCATAACATGAAGGGATGTACATGAAAATAACAGTTAAATGGTCCACTCAAAGAAAACAGAATCTGAATAATGAAGCGACAAAGCAAAGCAATAAATGGCCAAAACCTAAATGATAGAAATGATAGCAGTTCGTTCCTCTCCAGAGTGTAACAGTTCCATGTGTTCAAACTAATATTCATTTTTCCTATTACAAAAGTATCTCTTTTGCTATTCTCTGATTGATGAAGCCAGGAAATTTGTGTCTTCTGCCGGAAAAGATCAGTAGTTTAATCCCATTTATATTTTTTGCACCTCCAATTTTCTTCTTATTGGCAAGTTTTTACTGTGTTCATGACACTATTGATTCCACAAATGCTAGTTTAGCAGTTGTTTGTACGGTTGTACCTTGTGTTAAAGTAATTATTCAGAGGGCCAACACCCTCCATGCCCACACATTCCTGGAGCACCACGTGGCAGTTCCCCAAGAGCACCCTACATTTTTCTGCGTTGTCAGGGTTGTCCTCCTCTTCAACTTGTTACAAGCTCAACCACATAACTTTAGCTGAGCCTATCACATGCTGCACAAACCTCGCATACTATTTTACCTCATGAATGCTTCTTGATTGAAAAGATTAGCCACATGAAAATATTTTTGGCGATGCCCGATACCAAGTCTAAACAATGACTGTCAAAGATCCTTTTTCTCTTTACTGATCAGGATGGGAATTTTTTGTCTTTGGAGAATGAGGATGTGAAATGATATTATTGAAATGCAGACCGAGAGTGCACAGAGAGGAAGGAAATATTCAACAAAATATAAAACAAATGCTGAGAGAATAAACAAAGGAAGATATTCAAGTTGTTGTTTACCATTCTAAACATTGGCATGACCTACGCAGTAACTTCAAGTTAAAACATAGATCAATGCATATTGATGATAATGATATTACTACTTGTCAGGTCCACGAATTTATAAAATAGGCAATTTTTTTTCATATTAAGATAGATAACCTATCACGTGCAACCAATATGGTGGGCAAAAATAACTTGATATTTTTCGTGATCTTTACTGTACTTCCACCATAAGATAGTAAATGTATAAGAGATGAAACTAGCACAAGTATGAGATAGATAATTACAATATCAATACGAATAGCTCTTCTATCTCATTATATAGACCTACTCATATGGAAAGATGCCATTGTATGCACACTCATCTGAATGATTTCAATTTTTTTCGTTTTCTTACTTTTCAATTCTTGTTCTTTCTCTTCTTCCTTGAGGGGCTAGGCACATGAGCATGTCCTTCCTATTTCCATGAGAGCTATGCAAAACTCCCATAGATGTAAGACCCATGTGTGGCATCAGAAATCTATTTTCGAACATTTGGGCATGCATAATCATTGTCAAACATAAATCTATGAGTCAAGAACACCTTTAAAAATGTCCACACAGAGCACATCTGTAATATCCCATTGTGCATTTTCCTTAATTTATTCATTTACTGTATATGAGTTCTTTGTATGTCTTTTATAAGGATTTCTTTACATGAGGAGAAGTTAAAAGATGAAGATAAGAATTAAAAGAGAAAAAGGTTATTGGTGGGTGACTTTGTACATGGATGTGTGCATGTGAGGCACAGACTTAAACATCTATTGTGTAAAATGACAAGGAAATGAATTAAGTGGTGGATGGACAAGTGTCTTAATTAAACACCTGGTGAGCTTACCTAGTAGGTGGTATAAAAACAAGAGCAAAGGATTTCTTCAAGGAGAAATAAGTTTCCAGTGAGTTTTTACACAGGGATGTGAGGAGCATATGGCTATGAGTTCTTGTTCTTATGAGGTTTGGCAAGGCGATTTTAGGGTGATTGTGAGATACATCTTTCTTTTACAATATTAATGTTGGGTTCTTATTGGTTGTGTTATGTGCGGTGACTGTATGTCGTGGAACTGTTTAGTATGTGACGGAGTGACTAGGATAATAAGCTATGCCAAAAGACAAGTTGGCCAATGGGCTGTGGTGATGCTAGTGAGGTGGTACGTCACTCATCATATACTGAGGAGGACCGGATATGTGGGTTCCATTTATGTGGACTGTGTTATATTCGTGGTTGGTGTTATACGTGGTAGTTGATGTTGTGCAGTTTATTTGGTGTTGATATTGTACACGTTATTATGTCTCACACACTCCTGGGGTCCTTTTGGACTCCAGCTTGCAGGTTGGTTAGCACGGTAGGTGCCGGTGGTGCGAGCTTGTCTGAGTTGCTACGAGAGTGGGTGATTGTTTATTTACTTTAGAGATAGTTGTAAAATTATATAGTTTTTGGAATAAAAGACAGATTGTGGTCTTTTTTAATATCTTGGTACTTGAGGATTCCGGGTTGTTACAACATCCATGTATAGAACATGTCCACACAGAGCACATGTCCATACAATACTCACCTACATTTTAAAAAATATATGCTTAGAACTTTGAATAATTACGATAGAAAATAACCCAAGTTACCCTCAGTAATGCAAGGTATGGGAGCATGAACGAGATGAATTCCTGTTTGGCATTATTGTACGACATTACTGCTCTTACTCAAGCTTGTATTCTCATGTATTATTACAATTTATAACACATGCTTTATCACTTGAGCCTTCACTTGCACCAAGCAATGCCGAATAACGTACATATCTCTTGTAAGAAGTAATATAAGTAAGAATGAATGACAAACACAGAAGCTTATAGAGCTGGATTGACATCGCAATTCAAACACTAGAAAATGATAGGCACCCACAAAAGGAATAACCATGTACGTAAAGTTGTGCTGCTAAGTGATGGCAAGGAAAATAATCAACCTTACAATATCATCACCAATCTCTGGAGTAATACTAGTACGTCTTCTTCTTCCACGAGTTCCAGTTGACCTGTAGCCACACTAGTGCATGAACTCAATTCCAAAGTTAAAACTATGCAAGGCATCTATATCATTAGCGAAAGCATCCCTACTTTAGAGAGGAATCCTCAAAATAGAACGTAAAACACAACTGCAAGTTCTAAGAAAACAATGAATGCTAAACCTCATTAATTGCATTAAACTATATAAAGTATCATAAATCATGAAGATCTTAGTAAAAAGGTCGTTTTATGTTTTTTGACTTGGAATAAACAAAACCTTTTCCTGAGGAGGAACGGTATAACTATTTATTCCTATGGGACATCTAGGAACAAGTATATTTAAACGAAATATAGGCAAATTCTTGTGGAGTCCAACGAAAGTAGAGAGAATATCAGCATAGTGGACAGAGTCATTGTTCAATGGGTCAGGTCCAATTACTTTTTTTTTGTTTGTTGTTTTCTAATTTTTACAATGGATTTGATTGGCTCTTTAAATATTAGGGTTGGCAACAGTGATTCATCTATGCTCAGTCATCAGTCCTATCATAGACAATATTGAAGGTACCTGATTAACTAAGGCACGTTTTGCAGTATGTTGGATAAATGAGGAATATTTTGGTACTTAGAGAAAGTGTCCTAAAGTTAAAATTGAGCAACCATTGGCTCTCTTTTTCTATAGTAAAGGCCACCTTAAGGATCTAGGGCTTCCCAGTTGCTTGGCCACTTGTAGTGTGATTCCTTCAGGCACTATCTTTCTCCAGCATGTTAGTGCTGAAAAAGAATTTGTTGTTCACACTGGAAAAATCATGTCAGATTCTGAACAAAACGCTGTTCAAAAAAAAAAAAGATTCTGAACAAAACTTTCAAACTTACGTTTTCTGGAACTCCCACGAGAAATGACATACTTTTAACACAAATTTATACAAGGTACTAAATATGAATGGAATATAATGAAACTTGACGTACATGAATACATATGATCAGTGGCGGCTCCACGAATTTGTAACAAGGTGTTCAAATATTACCTTTACTCTCCAAGCTCAATTAGCCACCAATATATTTGCAAAATCTCATATATTAGTATGAATAGTGCGATCAAAGAATATAAATATACATAAGATTATTTACAATTGTCCTCGACGAGTTTTCATAATTTGAGCGAAGCAGGATTACACCGCCGCATTAATCCACTAATATACTTTTGAGAGAAATTGTGGCAAATAGGTTTGGCATGGACTTTTTGTGGGTGTGCCACTGTCACAAGAATGATATGAAAAGATTTTTTTGCCGCATTTTCTATTTGTGATTGGGACATAAGGCTCAGTTTGGTTCGGTTCGGTTTGGTTTGGATACAAAGAAAGATTGTTCAAGTCAACAGAGCAAAGGTTAGAAGAAATTTGAGTGTTAATATTAACAAAGTTTCCTGTGGAAAATGAATCTCGCAACGTTGTTGAATTTTTTTACGGAAGTCCATAATTCCATAAACTAAACAACAACAAAAATCAAAAGTTGTTCATGTTAAGAATACTAAATTAGTACATTAGACATCATTACTTTTGCTGATCAAAAAAAAATAAAAGTTAGTACATTAGACACAGGCAACAGACATGGAGTAGGGCATCGCTGAGTGAGAAAGCAGAGCACAATAATGATACAAATAGATTATTCTTTTTCTCTCATATATCTCATTATTAATGTGGCCTTTCTTTAGGCTAATGTATTGGGTGTTCAACTATGGGCTCTTGGGGTGATGGTATTCATATTGTATTGGACTGAATGTTCGAATAAAACCTAAATTAAGATCATGGGGATGTAAATATAGTTAGGTGAATGCACCTTCACCATCAATTTAGCGTCAATTAATCCCTACTACGTAAATCTAGACAAAGCACCAATATGAGCAGTACAGCCACTAACTAGTTCATAAACATAACAGAAAGTCGGAAAAAAGAAATTACAAGAAGTAACTACTGAATATTCAACTTTGACAGTATAACATTCTGAGGCTGAAATTTAAATACAGTAATATTAGAGAAGAAACTTCAGTCACAAGATCATTACCTTGATGTAGTCATGTCATTCATGAACTCCCTGGGAAACTGTCTATAACCACTAAGAATAGAACGCCCATGTTTAAGTAATGGATGCTCTGGACTGAAAAGCACAAACAAAAAGATTCAAAAAACCTAGAAAATTTGAAGCCCCACAGGCCCCACACCAAGTTAAGAACAAGAAAGGAAATACACCATTGAGGCAAACTCAAACTACACGATTGGCACTCGTGAGACAAATATTGACATGATTACAAAAAGTGTGGGGGGAAGTATCTCACATTGAATAGTTATTGGGGTTAAAAGGTTACAGATTCAACCCAACACACACAATCACACAAGGAATAAATCAAGAATGAACAAAAAGAAACGACATAGAGATTCTTATGTGGATCCCCAATTGTGTACTTTACATCCACGGCTCTCACCAATTTCCACTATGTGAGGAATGAAAACAGTGTGAAAATTACATGGTTGCTAAGTACAACATGAATTTATTATTGGATTTTTGGTCTCACTCAAATAAAAGCACACCCGCAAAATATTAAGCTCACGCAAAGAAAAATGAGAACACAATTTACGTGGTTTGCCCCCCTGCCTACTCCACAACCAAAAGAGAAATTTGCTATATTGAAAATGTTACAAAGAAAAAGAATACCCAAAACCCGAGCCCCGCTCAAATGTAGTATTCAATTGGGGTCGGCTATATGAATCCTATTTTTCCATTGAGCTCTGTCTAGGGCTACCAAAGTACAAAATACTCCTTTTTATTTGCACATTTGTGATATGAACAACCAAAGTCAATTATCAAATCTTAATTTCTCATCACCCAAAGAAACTGTGAGCACGTAATCCTCAATATCGTTGGTGCTCTTTCCAACTGTTGCATCCGCTGGTTTCATCTTGTCCGCCTTGAGCTTTGGACAATCCTTGATTAATGACCCTCTTCGTCACAATAATAACAACACCGTTTGTAACCCTGAGAACAACCCCTCGAGCTCTAACCACCCTGCCTCTCAGTTGTCCGAGCTCTTACATGACCCGCGTTTGATGCAATCATGGCCCCATCTCCATAGGTCTTTTCGCTTTCCTTTTTCCACATCAAAGTCATGGGAAATAAGTAGCCACCACCACATCAAAACCTACGGTATCTTTTTCGTATATCAGAGTAGTCCTGTCCTGACATGTTCATATGATGACGGTAGGGAGACTAAAAAAAGGATTGCTTTATCATCCTCGATTTTCCCACCAATAGTTTCCAATTCAGTCACCAACCTCTTGAACTTGTCTGGAGGGTCCATGAAATTCGGTAATTCTGTCATTTGGCGTGCGTACAATTGCTTTTTCAAAGACAACCGATTAGTCAATGACTTAGACGTGTACCTGCTTTCCAATTTTTTTCCAAAAGCACTACCGGATCCGTCTCGTTGAAAACTTTGCACAGTGGAGTTTATGAGATTCAATTGAAACGTGTTATTCGCCAGTTTTCTCATATTGAAAGTGCTACAAAGAAAAAGAATACCCAATACCCGAGCCCTGGTCAATTGTTGTATTATTTTTCTTACACTCCAATATGCCTTAAAGCTCTCTAATTCTATCTGACCTATCCAAACCATTGGAATGATTGGCTTTGTTACAGATGATAGAAGAGACACAAAGGAAAGAAAAAGAAAAAATGGAAATCACATGGCCACCTTCCTGATGACCATTCTTTTACTTCATGCACATCTTCATCGAACCAAAGTCAAGCTCATCCCATCAAAGGTAGTTTTCCATGTATTCTCCATGTCATTCTCATCCAAAGAGAATTATGTGATCTCCAAAATCACGCCAACCACAGCTTGACAAATTCAACCAACCAAAGGATATTATCCCACGTTGGTGAAACCAACATTTATATCCTAGGATTTGCATCATCAATTACCATACTCTTGTTCAAGTGGAACCCCACATAGTCAGAGAAGTGGCAAAAACCAAGACTAAGTCAGGCTTCACGACAAACCCAACATAAACCACAAAAAAACTGTAATTGATAAAATATGGTAAGTCATTCTCCAATAGAGTGGACCAATGACATGCCAAATTTTTGCTTTGTAAGTTCTAGAAGACATTTGTAGTGAAGGGTAAGCTAGAGCAATGGCGTGTCTAAGTATCGGATTCAACTAATGTTCATTTCAGGGATACGGGGACACGTCCAGGTACTTTAAAATCGTCAATATCTTCTACTTTATAGCTTAAATCGTGTTTACTAGTTGTCTTGGACCCTTTTCATGCATATTATAGGAGTTCTACGGATAGCTCGTGAGATATCTTGGTTAGAAATACATGCTTGCTAAAGTATTGTCCAAATATAAACATGTCTGACATGGATCCCATACAATTACCCGAATATTGAGTGTCCAACAGGGGTACTTTATACATTTTGAAAGATCCATGTAAAATAGCTCAAGAAATAGGAAACTTTTGACTCTTTGAGTACGAAAACGAAGCAAACGATGTGTAATAACCACCAAAGAAAATCATGACTATTGGCCACAAAAGCAATCTACAATTTATGAGTATTACTCACTCCTACAATTCCATCAAACAGTCAATCCTACAGGACTCATTTATTAAACCAGTAACATGACCTAATAGTCCATACAATGACAACATATCATTTTAGTAGAGAGCAATCAGCCATCAGAGAACGCTACCGAAGTTAATCCAGACAATAGCATTGATTGATCAAAAGGCAACTCAACTTAGGAGGTTGATAATCTTAGCTCCAAATATTAGTCTAGTTCTCTTTTTCACATTATATCTAAAAGCTTTCTGAAAGTTTTCCCTTCAACTTTCTTTCCATTGTTCTTAATCAGACATGTTTGGTATTGTCTTGAAAGGAAACAGTGACTTTACAAGTGTATAAGTAGCTTTGCACTCATGTAGTATTGAAAACAGGAAAAGATAGTGCAGATAACTACTAGTAACTAGCTTGATAAAACCTTGAACTGGATGTCCGATCTTCTCCGATGACTTTCTTGCGCCGCCAAAATGCATTTCCTATGTTGGGTTCACTGTGTGATAAACTGGACAACCACCAAAAACACAGCAACAGGGAAAACATAATTGTTACCAACACAGAGATTTGGAAAGTCAGAACAGATAAAAAAAAAATGTCCAATTTTTTTTTCTTTGGGAACACAAGTCATCAATATGATTATAATTGTTACTTTAGCGTTCCATAAATCTTTGATTGTTGCCGAAGCATTACATTCCTCGATGATGGACCGGATACATTATCTGACGCATCTACTTTAGAGTGATATAATGACTGAAGGCTCTCATTGTGCTCAGATCTGCAATGCATAGCACAAGTAAATTTCAGACCACCTACACTGTACATTCTGGTGAAGAAGTTTTGCCATTAATAAAGCTAAAATACAGAATAGCAAACCAAAGTTATGCACGCTAAAGCCAATACAAAGAAATCATTACCCTTCAAAATCCACTCCAGCTGGAAAGCCACACAGAGGACTATTTGGTTCTAGCGGTGAATCACAGGAGTCATTGTCTGCAGAGTCACTCTCACCGGCGGCAGATAAATGATACAGGAAGATTGCCTTGGTTGAGCAGGGTATCAACTGGCCAGGAAAACGTGCAAGATCAACCAGCAGCTCCGCAGAGTTCATCAATACTACCACAGACATATGCTTGTTTGAGTCTCTTCTCTCCATTTCACCATCCCTAGGCAAACCCTAAGAATGGAAATGTCATGTTTTCACCTCCAGAGACTATTAGAATGTTAAGCAAACACAACTCTTTCAAAAACGCATACGCCAGATATCACGGTCATAAGGTAAAAGGGCAAAAACAAAACAAAGTAGCAGTTTACTCCAAGTAGCAGAGTACAAACTTACCACCACAAGCCTACTATCAAGACCTACAGTATCTGCAAGAACTTTAAATAAGATTGCCTGAGCATGGCATGTACCATGCCTTATTTGACACAACATCTGGACTCCCCGGTTATCCACTAGGTGAGAAACTTCCTCCAGTGCAGCTTTCACTGGGCTTGTATCCAGATTTGGTCGTTTATAAAAGTCAAAAACCTATGCATGGAACATGGGTCAGAAACAAAAGAACTCACAAGAAATTCAAATCAGTTAATAATTGAGGGAGAGAGAGAGAGTTATCCGGCTAGAAGTGCTAAACTGCTAATCACAAGGCATTGCCTGGTATAAGTATCAATGTGGCATCCAATGCAACTGGAAAGTCTTCAATAAATAGATTTTTATATGGGACTTCTTCGTTTGATATTTGAACCGGCCAGTTATTGTAATTTCATATGAAAAGGATAAAACATTAGCATTTTTCAGTCTTGTCCCAAGGAAAGAGAAATTATATCTTTTGCATTATGACTGGTCTCAGTTTGAACTTGGAGAGGATCTAACAAATTTCATTCAATCAGGAAGCAATATCCCTTTACAAGTGGAAAGAATATGCACCAAATTTCAGGTAAGAAAATGGTTATTCTTTAAGACTGGCAAAGGATCCTAAAAACCTAATAACAAGATAACTATCATTGCAAAAATAACACACCAATCCAGCTATCTTCTTTATCACTGCTGGCGGGTTTGAATTTAATCCTTTCACCAGGGTCACAGCCAGCTGTTTTAGCAAGGAAAGCTTCTTATCTTTGTCTGCATCCACTAGAATAACATCTGCGCTAAAACCCTCTGGTTCCAAAGCATAAAGCTCATCTAGAGACGGAATAGTGTCACAAAAATCCTTCAGTCCACTTTCCTGCATAAAATTGAGGTTTATGAGAAAATTCTGGGTATACTAGGCTGTCAAGAGAAAACATGAACCAGTCATATGACCTCACTATGGTTGCAAAAACTTCTAGATAATCACAAGATTATCTTTGGATGGCTAATACAAGAGGAAAAAGGAAGAGGGAAGTGCCCATCAAGAGCACATAGATCTTAACACTCTGGCATATATTACGGACAGAACATGTTCAGGAAACCCATAGTTTCCCAATTATTTTTTCGTGACTGGAAAAAGTAGTGCCAACTTAAATAAACAACAAAACATAATGTTCAAAATCACATTTTTTGATCCACGTAATCCTAATGAACTGACTTGTAGAAAAAAATCACAATTGGTACATACTTACTACTCTTTTCTGTTCCCCTTTATTGTTTTGCATGTTTTCATTATAATACCATTTTGATTCAACAATAAATCTTAAACTTCTATAGCTCATATATATTTAATTTATCTATTTCCATTTCATATATCACCATTCAACCATCATTTGATTCATTTGAGAGTAGCGGAGCCCTGTGGAAGAGCCCTTTCATGTCCACTTTCCTGCCTCGGGTTTGGCCTCCATTGAATCAAACATAATGAGTTGTTGATTCAACTATGACAAAACTTTGTTTTAAAGTAATTGATTTTCCTATTCCAGCAAAATGACACCTTGCAAGGCCAAAACTCATCATGGTTGGCTTCAAACAAATAACACCACGGAACATACAAATTATGAAGTGCATCTTGGTAGAAATGTTAAAAGCAAAAACCTGCTTACAAAATAGTACCCAATGGCTTAAATTATGAAAAAGTTTAGTAAGAATATATTATTGATCATATAGCCCTTGACAAATAGAATTGGGATACAACAAATTGTGTAAGCCTTCTGAATCATTGGGATACAAAGCTTAGTTTGGTAACTTTGGTTTAGTTCGTTTAGTTCGGATAGGTTTGGTTTTGTTTGAATGAAATATGAAGAAGTTAGTGCATGAGCTGAAGACAAGATTCAGGAGCATCAAGAAGTTTTGACGACTGTGCTTGAGTAGCAATAAAATGGTCTCACAAACCTGGTCCCCAGATGGTACAAGTCCTTCTCTAACTGAAAAGCATCGACCTAGACTTCACATCACAAAAACTTTTTTATTTCCTGGCCTTCTAGATCTCTTCCAACTTGAGCATCTTGTTATTTCTTACCACATCACAAGTCTATCAGAAAATACAATACTGAGCTTACAGTTCTCATTTCCAAGAGAATATGTACGATAATTTGCACCTCAATGCAACCTATGTTGAAGTTAATTCTGTGCATGGATTAGTGGCTGAACAGGCCTGCGTAAGTGCATTGAGGCATGCTGATCCACGCTTACATGCCACAAGTGAGTTTCGATATGATCAGCCATTGGGAAGACAAGAAATTCTAGAACACTATCGGGATTCAGATAACAGATCCTTTTAGTTTGCTCACTCGTCACTAGTGCATTCCAAACATGACACTTGCACTGAAGATATGGTAAATAACACAGAAAAGCAAGGACTAATTAATTGCACAGTTTTACAAAATCACATACTGCTCACCAGAACAATAGAATAGAAACCATTGGGAATTGGTTCAGATAGCTTCCCAGTAGCCCACAGAGTCTGTGAAGCTGTATATGATGCCAAAACCTCATCATTTTTCCCGCTAATTGATTCTCTGTTTAGACTTTCCTCTGAAGAGAACAAAGAAACTGTTCTCAGCCTTGCCATAAAACTTGATGGCCACCATGGGTCATTTGAAAGGCCTGGTTCCATTGGCTCTGGATCTTCTTGTGCCGGCTCCATCTCCAGAAAGACACAAAACGTATAATCATTTTGCCCACTCCTTACCCCATGAGTGACAATTGGTCCTACATGAAGTTCCTTCAATAAATTGGTTATGAGCTTCTTTGTCCTGCAGATATGGCCTACAAAATTTGGACACTGAAATTAGGCTGACTAAAACTACTTCATAAAGGTGTGCAATTTGTGTTTACTTTGCTTTTATAAGGTCCAAAGTGGTATTTACCAATAGATAGCTACCACTTCTAATCTAAGTAAACAGGTAGCTCTCGACAGAGCACAATGGAAAAATAGGATTTATGTAGCCGCCCCCAATTCATTGGGACAAAAGACTCGGTTCGGTTTGGTTTGGTTTGGGTATAGTTACCACTTCTCAGAACTACAGGGATTAAAATGAAACGGGATAGTTACTAAAAGATTATCTAGAATAACAAAATTCTACAATATGCAAAATACATCAGTTACATGATTCTATAGAAAAACTATGCTTATGGAATTTGAAGGAGAACATAAAATAAACAGAGACCACCGTTCCAAAACATGACATATCAAGGAAGACAACAAATCGTACCTTACTGACTGATGCAAACTTTCCCTGACACATGTTTTACTGCCGCAGCCATAGTGCCAACCTGATGATATATCAATGCAGTACTTAAGGTTGTAACAAATATTAGCTGATGATTACATAAGTATCTTTGCCGAGCATGTCACTAGAAAAACTCAAAAGAACCAGTTGGAATCTGACACATCAATTATCCACCCTAATTGGATGATGTTGGAGGACTTACATGAGGCACAATTCTCATGGAGCTTATCATTTGCAGAAAGGAAAATGTTATTGTTGGAAATTATCCCACATCGGTTAATTATCTCATCCAAAACTAGTATATGAGCATGGGCGGCCTCTCCTCCCATTATCGATTGGTTTTGAGTTGGATGTTTTAACATGGTATCAGAGCTAGGTTTTCGGAGGCTTTTCCCCTTTGTTTGTGCCATACTTGCACTTTGTTCCATTGTGATCCGTGTGTTCTGGATCCTTTGTTAACCTCTCCACGTGCGAGTCGGGAGTCGCACGTGAGGGGAGTGTTGGAAATTATCCCACATTGGTTAATTATCTCCTCCAAAACTAGTCTATGAGCGGTCTCTCCACTCATTGCCAATTGGTTTGAGTTGGATGCTTTAACAGTTATGTATGCATTTAAGGGTTTTAGCCTCCCCTTATTACAAAACTATGGTTCTCGTAATTATTTGGCTAAAAACAAATCGTTTAGACTTCTTTATATGTTAAAATATATCCCCATGTTACTCGGCTTTAATGGCTAATATGCCAATCCTTCAGAAGAAACAAGTATTTTTTGTCTACTAGGAAATTTCTAAGCTTAGTTGGAATAAAAGATGCAATAAAAGACAGCAGCAGCAGCAACAACAGCAAACTGAAGAATCAAAATCAGAAAAAAAAAAAAAAAACCATGTCAAAAAGTGCATCAACACATTTCCTCGATTGTCGGTTTGTAAATTCAAAAGGTTTTCAAACCAAACCCAAAACCACATTTTATGACTATAATTAACATTCAAGGGCATATAAAGTCCCTCAGGATATGTGATTCCACCAGAATGATAGTGAGAGGAATCTCCAGTACCGCATCTCCCAAGGCATGTAGGACATGTTAGACGGATCAACTAGGAAAGGATTGGAAAAGATTGCATGGTTGATGAATGGTGATAAGGATGGCGGGGACAAGTGGGCCAACAAAGTAATAAGTAATTAATGACATTACGTGAATTATGATATGATTGTTTGAGTGGGATCAAGAATAGAATAAAAGGAAGACGGTTATTTAACTTATTTTCACTATTGCTGAAAAGGGAAGATAGTGTAGAAGGGGAACTAACTAATTCCACCTTCCATTTGGTATTGGCAAATATCTACATGGGAAAGTAAATGAGCAAATTGTGGGGGCCAACATCTAATCCGAATAACGTATATGGTCCACATGCGCTCCCAAGGCCGGCCACAAGGGGGTGCCTCTGGATCCCCTTCAAACTTCATATATTCCCAGTATACCAATTTCTCAGGTTAGTTTGGAAACTTCTATGGAATTTACCCCTACAAGTGCCTTGTTAGCAAAAAAAATCTCTAAATCTCCTTTATAAGCGTGAAAAAACTTCCAAAAAATCAAGTCATCAACCATTTTTTGGCCGCATGAATAAAATTAAACGACTACAAAATATAGATAATCAAATTTCTCTCTCCTCAAACCTAACAACTAGCAACATATTCTTGGAATAGGTATTTTGTGTTATCTTTCGATACGAAATGTAGTTTAGGCAACCACTAGCTACAAATCCGGCTTACCAAGAGGCTTTTGAACCAACGGCATCGGGAGTGCAATTAGGTGCCAGTACATAGGAGGTCAGAGTTCAACTAATCTTCCAAGGGAATAAATACAAGTCAATGTCTGTGATGCCTCCCTTGAGTCACCTTAGGAAGAGACTAGTATGAGTATTATTCGATGCCTCCTTAGAGTGACCTTCGGACTAAAGTCGATAAACAAGCAATGTTGTGTCTGTTAAGCCACTCCTTCTCTTTAGTCATTAGGGCGAGTGATTCCCTGGTAGCAAGCCCGAGCAGAATGGCTTTCAATATCGTCATAATGACTGCACAAACTTTCATACTACTGGCGTTGCGTGGTTGTCGCCAGCTCGTGTCGTGAGACGTTTAGTCACTTCACAAACCTGTGAAACTGCCCCTTCAGCTGATCAAGCCACCATTGTGTTCCCAAACACCCAATCAATACTAACTTTCGCCCATCAAAAAATAACTACAAATTATGCGTCCACGATTGTGTTTGCAAACACCCACTTATATCCTACAATAGAGCTTTAAGACTCTGTTCGTTTTGGGATTTTGAATTTGGATTTGTAGGTAATGTGTGTAGAGAGAAATAGAGTAAAGATTGAAAATAGGGGTAATAATTGGAGAGAGATAGAAAGAAAAATGAAAGTAATGATTGGAGATAGGGGTAATAAGTGAAGAGAGAAATAGGCTCAATTTGGATGGCAGAAATCTTGATAGAGGAATGTGAATGTGACGTCATACTTCCATGATTCCGACATTTGGAAGGAACATGAATAGAAATGTGATGCCACTCTCAGAATTTGTTTGAGAGAGACAGGAATAGGATTGTGATTCCTGATGACAGAGCTAACCAGGAACCAAATTGAGTGGGAATTTGATCCCTCCCTTACCCCATGGGAATATTAAATTCCTGGCTCAATCAATAAAAAAAAAGAAATATTGACTTTGATAAATTTCCAAAATAATTGATTCCTGCATAAGATTACTGAATTAATCCAAACACTGGAATGAAATTACTTCAGGTATTGTATTCCTAGGAATGAAATTTCCTAGTAATCATATTCCTATTCCCACTCGATAAAATTCCTAGGAATTTTTTTTTTTTGGGTAAATTCTAGTAATCACATTCCTATTTCTCCTGAAGATTCTGGTCATCCAAACAGAGCCTATGGATAACGATTAGAATCCAAAATTCAAAACCCTTAACCGAACAAGGTATAAGGGATCAGTCATACACCAGATTTCTAAGCCCTCCACCAATCCCATCGGATATGCAATCCAATCCCATGACTAATCAGGGCCGGTCCCGCGGTAAGCCCCGCAAGTCCTCGGGCTAGGGCATCCAAAAAAAAAATGTAAGTTAGATATAAATATAAAAAAGCTTCCCATATTTTGCGCAAGGCATCTGCTTGGTGTATGGCCAACGCATGCTGTTAAAGACTTAAAGTGTCTGGTGACCAAGGTTCAATTCCATGGTGCGACTTGCGCCTCAGTCCTTGTTTTACCTCTTTTTGTTTTTCTCCCAATCCACAATTTATTTTTTCATTTTTGTTCTAGCTCCTTTTGTTTTCCTCCTAACCCACAATATTACGGAAAAAAAAATACTAAATTCTTTTGTTGAAAATTTTTTGACTTAACAAATACAATAGTGGAGTAATGTATAAATGATATGTTCTTACATTTGATTAAAAAAAGTCGTAGTTAAATAAAATTAAACGAGTTCTTTGATAAGTAAAGTACGATGACCCAATTGACAAATTTGCTTTAAAAAATGCAAGGAGAAGTTATTTTCTTTGAATCGGATCGTGCTAAATAAAGCACTATAACCGGGGTTATATTTTGATGTTGATTTTTTTGATATTATTCAAGCTAAAGGAACATGTAACTTTGATTTTTTTTTTTTTGGGTACTTGTATTTTTTTTTTTTATGCGTTAATAGTAAGTGGGCAACAAAGCATAAGCCCAAATGTCAGGGCCGGCACTGTGCCTAATCTCGCCAACCAAACAGACTCTAAAAAACCCGATCAAGAAAAGAAAGGGAAAAAAAAAAAACAGACTCTAAAAACCAAGACAATGTGCGTCCACACTTTACTCTGACAATAGAATGATTCGTATGTTTTTCAAACGATCAAGTAAGTTAAATTGAAAGCCAAGACAAGGGTATCAAACAAAGATCAAAGCGGATCAAAAAAAAAACAACGATCAAAGCAACATCAATGTGACTGGAGATAAGTACAGGTAAAAGCATGATTTTCCAAGCGAGAGAACAAATATACAGACAAAGACACGTACATAAATACGCAAATACAAATGCACAACAACATTCACGTACCATTAGATCGAAGCATTTGGATCTCCGATGAGGTTTCCTAATAACAGCATCTGAATCACAGAGAGAGAGAGAGAGAGAGAGAGAGAGAATTTGATCCGTTGCACCAAATCTACGCCAGATCGGGGAGTTACACATAAATAATCAATTTATTTAAAATATTTTTTAAAAACCCCTGAAAAAAATCAGTTGAGTTGGATTTTGGTCAAGGCGCGATCCATTTTTTATTCAAAATTTCATGTCAGAAATTTGAGCAAATAGAGTAAGGTAACCCATATCCAACGTACCTGATTTTTTTCAGGCTTTCTTACAAAAATGTTTTCAACAAATTGAGTCGCTCTTATCATTCTGGTGTACCCATAATCGGATTGATTGATTAATTTTTGCAACAAATGGAGACTGTTGAGGAGCCATTTTTTTTATAACTCAAAATGTTTGGACCAACTTTCACGCAACAAGTTGAAGAGCCTTTATAACAATTGCACGTTACTACTCTTATTCAACCTCTAAACTTTTTTATTAATCTTTTAACTTTGAGAACCCGCTTCATCAAATAAATTTATTTATTTACCAATTATTGTGGCATTTCATCATGTGATATTTGAAGAGTCATTTCTTATTTTTCAAATTTAAAAAGAAAATGCAAATCCAAAAAAAAACTTAAAAAGAGAATTACACCAAAATAGTACAACAAGTTTACTACCGTAATAGCCGAACACTATAATTTAGTGTATAGACCGATTGTGAACTTTATTATGCTACTCTAAAACTATTATATTTGGGTAAATTTCAGAACTATTAATTCCCCTTTAGATTTCTGAAAATTAAATGTACATTTTTCTCTTTCTTTTAAACCCATTTTATAAATTGCCACTCTTGTTAACTTATGGTGAATGACCTTAACTTTCAATATATGCAATGAAAAATTGCCACTCTTGTTATTTTGTTCCAATTCTTACCATTCTTTATCACTAGAAGAATGGCACGTGCAAACGTGCACGTATATTATGAAAGGGATTGGATCATTTCCGGTCCAAGTTTGGGAGTGGAGTAAATAGTCCAAAATTGAACCATGTATTGAGAAAATCAATGGTTCGGATATACTTAAAAGACTCCTCGCGCGAACCATTAATTGCAGTATTGGACGGTTCAGATTACGACTATCTCCTCCAGCCCAAAGCATGAACCGGAGAGGATCCGCTATAAAAAAAAAAAAAAAAAGATTAACTATTGGGAACGGATCAGAGAGCTAGTAACATGATGAAAATTCAAATGAAATGGAATTTTTACGAAGTATTGTGGGGCATGACTTTCTAAATTTTTGTTTCAAAATTTGGCTTTAATTCGTTTCTCAACTTAGTTTTAGTTTTAGTTTTGTTTTTAATCATTACCCTACTTTTTTCTTCAATTATTACCCTATTTCTCCAATTATTACTTTCACATCTCTCTCTATCTCTCTCCAATCATTACCCCTATCTTCAATCATTAATCTATTTCTCTCTCTACCCACTATCAAAATTAAACTAAACTAAACTCTCAACCAAACACTATTGGTGTTTTCATCTATCGGAACAATTAAACAACGATGCAATTCTCCATTTTATCTATCGACCACTTATTTTGTATGTATAATATAAAAATTGTATTCCTTTTTATTTTCGTATTAGGAAGTAAATATTTGTACGAGATACAAGATATTCAATTTTAAATATGTTTTATTATGCACTTCAAACAACGCACTTTAGATGTATTGGGCCTAATTTTGTGCGCCCTACGCGGAACTCATTCACCAGTGGATTTAAAATCAAGCACACATCATTGGATACTCTATGCGGGTGCTGCTTCTTTTTTCCGGCTACTCTTGGAGGGGGGTTTTTTAATATTTTTTTGACCATGCCAGAAGTATTAGTTGCTAGAGTTAGTGAGACTTGACTATAGGTATTGTGCATGAGAGTATATATAGTCCTTAACTTATTAAATGCGGACTTCCCCTTTTTCGATCAAATTTTGTTGATTCGAATCGTTCAATATAATCAGAATAGGGGTGCTAAATGAGCCAAACAAGCCAAGCACAGTATTGCTTGAGCTTGGCTTGACTCCTTATTACATGTGTTCAAGTTTGGCTTGAGCTTGAAACTTTTTGAGATCAATTGTTCAAGCTTGGCTCAAGCTTAAAATTTTGTGTTCGTGATAAGCTTAGCTTGGTTTGTGGAATATGCAAGTCAATCTCGAGTTTTCAAGCTAGGCTCGTTAAGTTCCAAAATGAAAGGAGCTAATTTAAAACCATAAAGAAAAACTATCATCATTAATCTAGGCCAAAAAATTCATAAACATAAAATTCAATTATTAGTTACATTCATTAAATTAAAAACTCTCAAACCCTTAAATTTTCATATTTCACATAGGATATTTCTTACTCTATCCGTCCCTTTTTAAATGTCCAACTTCGTAACTCCAACTTATTAAAAAAACATCATTATTATACCTTTCACATCAACTTTTTCTTCTACTTTCCCTACTTACCCATCATCATTACACTTTTTACTCACTATCTTTTCAAAATAGAATATATTTTTAGGGACAAAATAGACAATGTACCAACTTTTACCCACTAACTTTATCAAATGGACACTTATTAGGGGACAGCTCAAAATGGAATACTGGACTTTAATAAGGGGACGGAGGGAGTATTTCGATGCAATGGTGCTATAAAACTCGTGAAAATATTCATATGAAAAGCCAAATCAAATCGCATATTTTGGGATATTTATTAAATCTACCCCTATATTTGTAATATTTATGAAATAACCTCTTTGTTCAGGAGCCAAACACTTATAAGCTCAAGCTTGGCTTGATTTCTTAAACAAACAAAAAAAATGTGATTGAGGTTGGCTTATAGTTTTTTTAAACGAGTTTGAACAAACTAAAAGTCGAGCCGAGCTCAATCTATTTGGTTTGTTTAGCAGGCTTAGACCATAACGTGATTTTAAAGGTCTCCGCGAGAAATCAGCAAAAAATATGATCGGGAAGTGCTTCATTCGAGCAATTTTTTTATTGAACAGTTCAATGTAAAACTGCTCGGATGAAGCACTCTCCGATCATATTTTTTGTTGATTGATTTCTCGTGGGGACCCTTAAAATCACATTCTAAACACTTTTTTTTTTTGAAAACAACATTCTAAATACATTGAACAGTTCGAATCATTGAAATTTGATTGAAAAATGAGAGAACCATATTTTAGCAAGTTAAGGACGCCCTTGTCCCAATGGAAGCTTGGGGTGTGTGTGGTGCCTTCCAACTTGGCTACCAGTCCACTTGCTCTATGAGGGTGTACTTTGGATGACCAATTTTTCTATTTTCATTTTCACCTTTTCAATGTAGGTGTTAACCTTTTGACTTCTCATTTTTCATTTTTCTTATTTTGATTAACATAAAAGACCTATAGATCGAACACTACTCATATTGCTAAATATATTATGCACATGTCTCTCAAACTCTCTATAAATCCATAATAAATTTTGGCCATAATACGAAACGCCAACCGCAAAAAGTTTTAAAAAAATTTTAGGCTCCTAAGGTAGTTTGTGAAAGAAGAAAATACCTTTTTGTTAGTAGTATTTTTTGTTTTTAGAGGAAGAACAAGAAATTCAATAGATAATAACTTAAACAGCTTACAAAAATAAGCAACACGGGAATAAAGCTACAATGACTATGTAAATACAATGCAAGTTTAAAACCTTATTGTTGAAACAATTTATGTAAAACACTTACGGGTATTGATCTTCTGTGATAAATTCATGACAATCGATCTACTTTATGAGATTGAATTCGGAATTTTTATTAGTGAACTCTAGTTCTACGAAACTTCTTAGGTTCTACCGTTGTAGCGGTTTATGAAAACGTTATGTACTAACCCTTCGTTTGATTCGGGCAGAACATGCTTTTTGGGGAAAAACCTGCCGTTTGGAGCGAAGGAAAACAATAGTCAACGACAAATGTTTTCCATGGTTAACCAAAAATCAATTGATTTTCACAAAATAAATGTTTTAACATTTTTTAAGGATGGAAAATGTTTTCCGGAGCCATGCATGGCAACCAAAATGATCAAAATACCCTTACATATTCCATAAGAAAATTAACAAAAACTAATAAAATAAATATGTACTCTGCTCAAGTTTTTACGTATTGGACATCAAATGAAATAAACAAACCAATGTTATTCTAGATCGGCTCATACACACCCCTAGCGCAAATACTTTTTTTTTATAACTCACGTATTTGGGCTAGCTTACGCGATAATACTACTAATATGCATCGATCTCCATTATTTGGGTCCTTATGACTAAATCCAAAGCCATCTTTTCGCTGATATTAGCCAAGGACTTGAGGTTGCATCTGATTATAGTATCGGCAAACAAGCATGTATCTTCCTCACTACTCCCCGCCGGAACATCCACGACGTACGATTCGATCACGACGGTCTTCCCGCCATCCTCTCTACCGTTATCCTCATGCAGTGTCGTAGTTGCGTGATAATTCTCAAGCCTATGGTCTCCTCCGATAATACTAAACATCATGACATGAGTCTCGTCGTCAAGCTTGTCGAGCCGCTCTGTGCTAAATCTAGCCGGTAAGCCGGAGACGATCTCCACCTTGTTAGAAATATACACCATGAAGTATTATAAACTGTAATAAAACAGAAGAAGAAAAAAAATTCTACGATGAATTTAACTCGATGATTTCGTATAACAATACCACTGGATAAACTTTTCTTTGCAGTTGATTAGGGTTTGGTTTGTGTTTTTTTGGCTCGACGTGGCCCATTACTGTTTGGGTTTTTTTTTGTTTCAGGCTTGGCCCATTTAGGTGTTTTGGTTTTCGGCCCTTCTAGTGTTCTAGGCTTGGCCCATAAGTGTTTGGGCTTCGGCCCTTTAAGGTATTTTTTTTTCATCCAGTTGAATTCTCCTCTCATTTCCCCCAACTTGATATACATTTTCCCTATACTTTTTGTCAAGTTTTCCCAAATAACATATATACTCACTTTTCCCGATAAAAAAAAGATGAACTTTTCTTCCGGGAATATACTGTTGTGCGGAACCCAAATAAATAGATGGTGTTTACAAATATCGAATCGAAGAACAAAAACAGATGTGCGTAAACAAACCAAAATAACCAAGCCAAACATGAGAGAATGTGAGAGGAAAAAAAGAGAGAGACACAGATCTTATGTGGTTCGACTTACTTTGGAATGTAAACCTATTTCACAGGTAGTCGATCAATGGCTTCCACTAAAACACTGGCAAACAGATGCTCAAAGAACTACAAAGAATAAGCTCTGCAAAAACCTTTCTATCCAAATCTCACCAAAGCTAATTAAAGACAAATGCAAACTCTCTCAAACCCTAATATTTATTCTCACACCAATAACGAGACCATAAAACAATGTTTTATAACTAAAGACAAGTTGCCTAACAAAAAAGCAATTGGGGTAAGAAACCCCTCCAAAAAAATCCTAAAATCCAAAATTTTTCCATTTGGACAGAAGTAGCGAGCGTTGAGACTAGAATGAGAGTAATGATTGAATTGCAAGATATTTATGTACTTATTGTGAAGAAGATACTCAAATTTATAGCAATTTTTTTGGTGCGTATACTCAAAATTAGTAATTATTATTAGTAGAAAATGAAATTTTTGGGTGGGACCGATTCCTCCGCTGCCCCACTGTAGTTCCGCTAATCCAAATTTTCTTGCCATGCAGTTGTGTATATCACCTAGTATATATTATGACGCACAACTCCGTTCCGTTAATGTTTTTATTTTTTAAATAATTATTTTTTATTTTACGAGATAGATTATTTTCTCACAATACATCACTTTTAAATCAAAAAATAAATACTTAATTTAGTTAGTAAAATGCACCTTTAAGGTCCTTTTGAATTTAAATAATACTCATTCACATCGCAAGTATGAATGTCATAGAGAAATATAAAAAAAAGAGAAATGATATAGGTACCGACCATGGGGGAGAGAAAACGTACCAACGGCGGCCGGCGGGCCGTCTCCGGCCACCGGACGGCGGATCCGAGCCGTCCAAAAATTCTAAAAAAAAAACCCGATGGGGCCTACGCGAGAATCAATGGCATCCGAGGTGTGTAGGGTGCTTGATCCGAGCACCCTTTTTTCTTGTATATATGCATATACGTGTATATACACGAAAAAATGGTGCTCGGATCAAGTACCCTACACACCTCAGATGCCATTGATTCTCACGTAGGCCCCATCGGGTTTTTTTTTAAAAATTTTTGGATAGCTCGGATCGGCCGTCCGGTGACCGGAGACGGCCCGCCGGCGGTATATTTTCTCTCCCCCATGGTCGGTACATATAGCACAACTCTAAAAAAAATATGTTCCAACTTCCATGCCAGTTAGTTGGCTAGTAATGCACATTTGATCGAGCTAGGTCCCAAGTTTCGGGTTTGAGCCAAGAGAAAGAAAGAGAGATACCTCTCGGATGCTTCCAACACCACCATTGCCGCCAGATTGCACGGTGCAGCTCTTTACGAACTTCTTGTAGGATTGTGGGTGGTCAAAGCGCCGGACCATGGACCACACTAGGGGCAGTGGTGCTTCTATGGTCTGGACCAGGCTCGAGCCACACTGATTGGGCGAGAGGTTGTGGGTGTGGTATAGGCTCATCATTTTTGCTAGTTTATTTGGGTGGTGGTGGTGGTTTGCATCATGGAGTACTCTACTTGAGCCTCCTGCTTTATATAGCCTCCTGCTTTATAAATTATGGATGTCATCTGCTTGTTGTTTGTTTTTTGTTCGACGGTTAAAAATTGTACGGACCAATTTACACGCACCTTAATTAATTATGTCCTTTGTTCGGAGGTGTTGAAGAGAATAAATTATGGTTGTCATCGCTTTGTTCTTTGTTTTATGTTCGACAGTTAAAAATGTACGGACAAGTTTATGTGCACCTTGATTAATTCTGTCTCCGGTCCGGTCCAAGGCATACCATCAACGTCAAAATTAAGTGATTCACAATAAATTTCTTTCTTCCGACCTGACACCAAATCCATAACAATTGTGTAAGGAGCAAATCCACTAGTTAACCGGGTTAATTCTTTGCGTTATCTGCTTGTCCTTTTCATGTGGCTACAAATCGAGGTGACGAATTATATGTAGTACCACTAGCTTAAAAAGGTGGAAGGGCATAGGTTTAGATTTTTGGGATTTTGCTAAGATTTTCTCTTCTTCTCATTGTGTCGTTTATTGGGGTTTTTGTCTTCTTCTTCTTCTTCTTTTTGGCGCATCGACTTCGGACGGTGCATTCACTCACGAACATACATTGCGTACATACGCACTCAGACCCGTCTCAAGTCCTAAAAAAAAGATACGAGCCACTTATTTTGTTCAAAATAGCTTTGCTTATGATCCTTGTAAAAACTGTAAATGGATTTACGAAATATCCAATTTTACTATAAAATCTAGGCCTGAATTCTAAAGCAAAATTAGATATTTTGTGAACGTTTTTACTTATGTCGGGTGGAGTTGATTTTTTTATAGGGGTTGTAAACAAACTATTTTGAACAAAATTTGCGTCTCGAATCATTAATGTAGGATACGAGACGGGTCTAAAATACATATATATGTGATGTATGTATATGAATGCAGGTACCCATAGACTTAGGGTTTCGTGGTTTTCAAGTTGCATGTTTGATGTCATAAATTCTCTCTCATCTTTGCTGGTTTATGTGATGATGCTCTCGGCTAGGTACACTGATTCTGCAACTCAGGTTTTATGGCCTGAAATCCTCGGTTCCCAAGAGTCCTTCCAAAATGACCATGTCAAAAAAAAAAGAAAAAGAAAAAAAGAGTCCTTCCAAAATACTCCTATGATATTTCAGATAAGCTCGACAAGTTCAATAGTTGTGTAAAAAAAAATCAAGTCGGTCCGGATATTATTAATATACAAAATAAAAATATTCTGTTGTGTACTTTCCTATCTTATTTGTTGATCATTTACTGCATAAAAATGTGATTTGCTTATTAATTAGGGGGCGTTTCTACTACTAAATTTTTACTGAAAAAACGTAGGCCATTTGCATCTTGTTTATACTAATCAGCAAGTTTTAGCATTTTAGCTTGTTGTTCACATTAACTAACAACTTGTCAACAATAATTTCTTTCTCAACAATTTTTTCACTCACATACTTTGATACTCATTTGCAACTTATTCAGGGGGTGTTTGGTTCCTTCATTATTGCATTTTCATTATCTCATTATCCTTTTTTGGGTGTTTGGCAACCTAATTGTAGAACCCATTTCCAAAAAATCGATTCACTGCTGGGTTTTGAGGCAAGGAGCCAAAAAAAGAGCCCAAGAGGTCCTTTTTGCATTTTTGGCTTTTCGCATTCTCAGGTCAATTACCAAAATACCCTCACTTAAATTGAGTAATTAATAATGGTTATTTAAATATATAATTAATTTGTGTAATTATTGAATTCACTGGTGTTGGAATATGTTTTTCTTGTTATTTAAATTTGTAGGCTTAATTTGTGTAATATTTAGGTGTTGGAATATGTTTTTCTTGTTATTTAAATTTGTAGGCTTAATTTGTGTAATGTTTAAGTGGTCTGTTTTACTTTTCTTTTAGTTCGTATGTTTTTGTTTTTTTTGGATTAATGATGGTTGGAACTTGGAAGTGTTCTTGCTTTTTTGCAATTTAACTTTATTTTTATTTTAATAAAAAAAATACTCCAGTAAGATTGTTCGAGGCTTCAATTACCAAAAAATAAATCAACAACAAAAAGACTTCGAACAAAACAAATAATCGTTATTTATTTACCGCCATTTTTCCGAGTTGCAAAAAAAATATAAAATAGTCGGAGACTTTCAAATAATGAAGAAGAAAACGATTTCACAATATAACTTTACAAAAATTGCTTAAAACATTATTCATACACATTGCATATCATAATAAATAACCAAGGGCAATATGGTAATAAACTAACTCATAATTCATTTTCATCACATATCTCCCAAACGCTACTCATGTTGCAAAATGCATTCTGTATATATCATCCAAACACTCTATTAGATTCAAAATACATTTTGACAATAATCCAAAAAGCCAAAAAATCAAAAAGTAAAAAATGAAAAGCCAAAAAGTAGGCTAGCTCCCAAACACCCCCAGACTCTAGTAGAAACAACTTGACATTTCTCAACAACTTATTTACTACCGAAAATAACTAACTTCTTTGCAATAAATTTTTTCTCAAAATTTATTCACTACCAAAAATGCTCCCTAAGTTGCAGATATTTGATCAACTTCCTTCTTAACAGGACTCGGACTCAATAAGGTGAATGTTTTGAATCTGTTTTTGAGATTGGAACAAGGCCACAGGCCGACACAACACCTTGATGCATGTGCCCCTTCTCCAATTGTAGGGCTGCAAACGAGTCGAGCCGAATTTTACCGTGCGCAAGTTTGTTTATTAAGTTTTTAACGAGCCCGAGCTCGAGCTCAATCAAAACTTAACGAGTCGAGCTCGATGAGCGGGCCTTGGCTTGACTTGAGCTCGAGCTTGTTCACGAGCCTTAACGGATCAATGAAAAATGTATATATATCCTCGCATAGGCCTAATACAACCAAAAATATTTTGATTGTGAAGGTATATACATCTTTCGTTTTCCTATAATCTACAAAAAAAATAATCTCAATTTTAGAATAATAATAACATGTAATATGTTCTTGTAAGGATTCTGTATCAGGGTATCAAAATGCTAATGCTAAATGTAATAAATAACGTAAAAAGGCTACTAAGTCTTGGCTTGCGAGCCGACTCGAGCTAAGTCTCTACTGGCTTGTGTTCGGCTTGATAACGAAACGAGCCTAGAATTTGAGTTTGAGCTTGTTTATTTATCTCTCGAGTCGAGCTTGAACGAGCTTTTACCGAGTCGAGTCTCGAGCGGCTCGCCAACGGCTCTGTTCGTTTGCAGCCCTATAGACCACAGGGACATGCAGTTGTTGCACATGGAATTATGGAAGGGATTGAAATAGTCCCCCAAATGTTAACTCTAGGAACACTCTTACTGATTATTCCCTGACCACACCTCTCCCATATATATGTAGAGTTCATTCCATAATGTATGGGACTGACATATATATAACTATATGAAAAAAGTGTGATCGAGAAGTAATCGATAAAAGTATACGTAGTATTATCCTCAAAAGGGATATTAATTGCCCCTTCGAGATTAGATGCTCTCCTTATTCAATGGTCAATATACTTTTGTACCGTAACCAAACCACATTCCTCCTCTATCTTCAACCTAGCTTAATCCCATTTTTTCTTTGCATTTTCACCATTAATTCGGGAAACAAACGTTCCCTTAAGTACCATGTAAGTACGTGACTCGTAAATAAGTGTATGAGCTTCCATGAAGTCTTTTCATGTAATCGTTACGTAACGAAAAATAGGAACCACCATGATTTTATTAGTCAATTTGAATCGTGGTTTATTAGGTAGGTTTGATGTATTAATTTATCTTCCACGGTTGAATTTTGTGTAATGGGCCAGTTGCTTTGCTCCATTCTGTTGCGCTTCGCTTCACTCCACTACGCTCGCAACTGACCTTTATTGTAAAACTTTTTTGTAACTCTCATAATATGAGCCACAAGCTCTAACAATATAGGATAGTAACAAGTTCTCGACACAACTAATTATGCGGCATGCTACTGAATACTTTACTTGGGTTGAAGGACTACACACAGGAAGGGAAAATTACTTTTTGCTGTTGGAGCAATGTCATGTGCTACTCCACAATTTTGTGATTGGTATTTTTTTTACTTGACTTTTTTTGTGTTGGTAAATTAAAAGATAAAATAATATTTGATGTGCTGTCATTGGTGGAACATTGCCCAAACAACACTCAATAACCTCTCGAGGGAGAAGTGGTCAATGGTAAACAAAAAGTTTACCTCCACAGCTTCTCTCATTACTTTCAATCTCATTATTCAAAACTGTTTTGAACGGTTTGGATTTTAAGAAAACCCTTCCACTCTTTTCTGGAAGAATTTCTTTAAAATTCAGAAAATTAATTATTAAAACGGACGATAAAATTGAATGTTACAACAGGGAGCGATTAAAGAGAGCAATAGAGGTAACATAGCTGAATGGGAAAACATGTCAACGTTAAAAGGCGCTCCCGCCACCAACCGGTGCAAGTTGAACCGATTATCCTGCCTCCGACAAAACAAGTTCTGGCCCCCACCAAATCTAAACATAGGACTATGTTTTTTCCACATATTCTAAATAATTTAAATCAAGAAACTAGGACCACAAAATAAGGGGGAAAAAATGAGCGAAAAAAGAACCACCTGGTACAGTTGTGGGGTTGTGGCCCTGGTGTTGGGTTTGTTACTTGTTAGAGAGAGAGAGACACGCAAAAACAACACAAATTTAGAGAGAGAAAACAAAAATCACCCAGGAGCTTTTTTTTTGCCCCCCCTCTTTCAGAGAAGATGGTCGGAGAGAGGTTGCTCCTCTGAGATCATCCTGAAAAGGGCAGCCAAAGGAAATAACACTTTCATTTTAATTTCTTATTATTGTTTCGTTTTTTCCTTGACAATTTTGTATCATCCCCAGGTTCTAAATTTTCTTTGCTGCCTTTTTTTCGAGTCTCGATTATCCCCAGGCTCCTACCGAAGGACCCATCATCATCATCGTCAATCCCCATTTTGTTCTACTTCGATTTTATCTTCAACAACAACAGCAAATTATTTTTCTTATTGACTGACCTCTTTTGCCCCTTGTTTTCTGGCAAAAAATCCCTTCTTTTCTTTTTCCTTTTTGATTGAAACTCAGAAATTTATCTTGATCTAGGTTCTGCAATTATTGGCCAAAACGGAGTTCTAACGTAAAACTTTTGAGGGGAAAAAAAGAAGATGAGGGACCCCAATCCGTATAAGTGGGTAGCTGCATTTTCTGTTCTTCGTAAATTATTTTGTGCGTAGTAGTAAATATTTGTATACATATATATATAGGACCATATTTGTAAATCCCCCCCCCCCCCCAAACCAAAAAAAAAAGGGAAAATATTTTGTTGTTGTTGTTGTTGTTGTTTTGATTATTAAATTGTTACGCCGCTGATTAAAGCGAGAGGGGTTTTTGTGCAAAACAAAAATCTGGCGATTTTGTGCAGAGTTCTGGCTGTCATTGGCCTCCACCACTGCTACATATGGTTAACCAAGCAATGGGGTTTAGATGGAACACTTGTGGAAACAAGTTATCTAGTTTCGCGATATTGATTCTTGTTTTGGGTGTTCAAGGGTGTTGGTCCATCAATTCTGAAGGTAATTACTGCTTGACATTGTTGGAGGATCCCATGAGAGAAACCATAATCAGTAACCGTCGGTGAAAGATGTTAATTTGTTTTTATTGTAATTGGAATCAAAGTGCAGGATTGGCATTGTTAGAATTCCGCGGAAGGGTGGCTTATGATCCGTATGGGGCGTTTGACAATTGGAATCCAGAGGATAATGACCCGTGCATGTGGTTAGGTGTTCATTGTGTCAACGGAAAATTGCAAATGCTGTAGGTTCCTCTTTATGTTTATGTAAAATTTTGAAGTTAATCTAGTTCGGTACTTTTCTTAAATATGTGAATGAATTTCTTGTCTCTTCAAGAAGGGGTGAATGTGTTGAACTTTTGTTGTAAGAATATGGTGGTCGACATTGTGAGGATTTATTACTTTGAATCAGTATATGTTCTGATTATTCATGTTATGTCTAGGGATCTCAATGGGCTTTCTTTGGAAGGAGAACTGGTTCCAGAACTCGGGAAGCTAACTCATCTTAGATCTCTGTAAGCATTATTACTAGGTTGCTGTGAATTATAGTCACAATTTTGGGGGCTTTCGCTTCTGCCAGTTTGCTTGATTGAAAATGGGTACCTAGCTAAGACTTCAAAAACTGCACATTCTTCTTTGTATTTTGGAAGTAGTGGGTATGCTCCCTCAGATGGTGAAGGTAGTAAGTTTAGGATTTTGATGTATATTATGTACTTGCGTGTGAGGACACTGTACCTTTATATTTGTTCATATTACAATGTCAAGAATAAGTCATAGGCCGTTGATAGAAGTTAAAATTCACTTTGGTACAGAAAATGTGCAAGAGTTATGCAATGTTTTATTATAGGCATGAATGTTACTCAGAGTAGTTTCCTGGCTTTTGGCATGTTTACTTTCTATGCCATCATCAGCGATTTAACACTGTTACCTTACTCATCAATTATCCCCCTATGACATTAGTTCTACAATTTATCACTGCACTATTGGATCTAGTCAATATCACAAGACTACTAAGCCAAGCTTCTTTCTACAGAGATTTATGTAATTTTGTGACATTAAGTTTTTATCAGCTAGATTTCCATTGTAAAATTACCTCAGTTTAGATTGTCTACAGTCTTACAACCTCAAGTATGAACAATCATGTTGTTCTGTACGAAATTCCTCTGAGAAGGTTTTCTTAACTTGAGTGGTTTACACATATTTCCAATGTCTTCATTTTCTGGTGTGATCTTTTCACATTCATTGTAACAATAGTCTAGTGCATCCAATCAATCCACGTGCTATGGTAGATAATAAGTCTTTGTGGGTGCAATTTTTCTTTTATTCAAAGACACTATCAAGTTTTTTGGTCGTCTGGTTTTAGTTTATAATTTTTCTAAATTAGTTGATGTGGATTCCTATGATTGACGGTTAAAATGAGGGTCTAAAGACACTACTCTGGTTCTATGCCTTGTTGATATCTTATGATTGTAATAATTTTGGATTCATGCGCTTCACAGTGTAATTTCCAACAACCAATTTTCTGGTGCCATCCCGAAAGATATTGGAGGACTAATTATGCTGGAGGTACTGGACTTGAGAAATAACAACTTCACTGGAACTATTCCGCCAGAATTAGGAGGACTGCAGTCATTGAAACGCTTGTAAGTTCGTCATTTATAGGTACTTGGGTATTTATTCGACAGGATGGATATTTCATATTCTTGGACTAAACGACATGTTGTTAAACAGGTTGCTTTGTAATAATAGCTTCAAGGGAGACGTTCCTTTGGAGCTTGGGAGGCTCAATTTGCTCTTTGAATTGCAGTTCGACGAAAACCTTACGTTTGCTGCAACCACTGGAATTAGCTGCGTTAATAGAAAATTTGGGCATTGGTACGAGTGTTCTTTTTGACTGAATTCGTAGATATTTTGGTAACTTTGTTACGCCTTCTATACACCTCTAGCGATCATGTGACTTTAGTTGCTCCAAGACCGTCGCATAATACTTTTGCTATATGCATACCCAATTTATGCTTCACTGGGATGATTTTCCAGCAACTTATTTTTATACATCCAATGGTAATTGACCCTTTTTATTTTATATCCATTTTTGCTCATCTACTATTACCATATCAAGTTAATGTTGTGATTATGGGTAGATTTATTAGGAATCCCTTGTTTACTGGGATCGGTCAATATTGATGAGAGTATTTCTATTGAGTATTGCTACAGGTACCGACCGGTACCGTAGGGAAATCGTAGGGACGGCCGCGCCAGGCCGTCTCCGGCCATCGGACGGTCAATCCGAGCCGTCCAAAAATTCTAAAAAAAAAAAAAACGAGGGGGCCCACGCGAGATTCAATGGCATCCGACACGTGTAGGGTGCTCGATTCAAACACTCTATTTTCATATATATATATATATATATATATATATATATACGCGTAGAATTTTTGGACGGCTCGGATCGGCCGTCCGGTAGCCAGAGACGGCCCGGCGCGGCCGTCCCTACGATTTCCCTACGGTACCGGTCGGTACCTGTAGGATTTCGATTTCTATTTCTATTCGCTTTTACTAGTCAGATACGAATATCTCACTTGTTTGCTTTTCTGACCTTCTGATGCGCTTTTGTGCAGCATCTGGCAGGGCAGTTTGAAAAAACAAAAGAAAGCAGATCTGTTTATGTTTCCTGTTAAAGAGACACTTCTACGTAATCTCAATGCATTGCCATTGTATGGAATCAACATGTCCTTTTGCATCTTTGAATTTTATTACATTTTTCTTGCAAGTAATATTCAATTGATGACATTGTCTTTCTTCAAGGTTCAAATCTGGAAAGGATTCCTTGAACAGTCCTGAATATGAAAATCTACCAGGTAAGTTTACTCAGTTGGTTTGTTCTTAGCTCATTAAACCTTGGGCCCTGTTTGTTTTACTGGACTAGTGTAGGGATATATACTCCACACCATAAGTTGTCAAATGGGTTTAATGACTTAATACCAACGTTTTCAATAGTTGAGTGAGGCTCGCCTCCTTATCAAGGCTAAGCTATTGACAAAAGCCTATATGCTTCAAATTTGTGCCTTACACTCCCAAAACCTATGCCTTGTCAACGGGGTGTTCGCACAAGGTGCGGCTTTTGCACATTTTTACGCATTTCATGTGGGAAGTACACTTTCCAAGACCACAAGACCACAGGGCCTATAGGTCTTCACACTCTCACCTAGTCACCTTCTCTTTCAACCGTCGACCTGCGCTTGTTGAGAGAGTACCTATTTGGGTATGTCTTTTTTCATAACAATTGATATACACCTCTAGGTTTAGAGGAGTTTTTATAAATTTTACTTGCCATTGTCATCACTCTCCCATTTTGTTGTGATCTTTAGAAGTTTTTTGTTTTTTTTGAACTCAAAATTGACATTCTACATGCTTACGGCTCAACGCCTTGAGGCCTACGTCTCACTAGGGATAAAATGCCACAAATGCGCATTTGCCTTTAAAAAAGTTGCTTAATACCACCACATCTTCCAAGGTGATATCACATCTGATGAACATTTAATCCTAACCGCAATAGTCTAAACAAAAGTGAGATATGTGGTCCTCTTGGATTAATTGCGTTATCTGTTGCTTTAATCCAAACAAACAAACTGGGCCTCGATGTATGTTTTGAAGGGGAATCACAGTGATTATTGCAATCAACAGGTGTGAATGAGGTGCATAATGTACAAAACCTTGTTAATATCGTTAGGCGCAAGCTACTTGAACAATCCAGCAACCTCATTGCCACCTCAGCTAGTGGCGGATCCCCTCCTGTGGAAATCGTTGCTCTTCCAACAACCCGGAGTAGTGGGTCTTACCCTGCCGTACAGAAAGGAAAGGAAGGACAATTGCATCAGTCTACACCTTCTACTGGTGATTCTGTGACCCAACCCAATCCTAAAACAGCCAATCCTGATAGCCAGTCTTCTGGCTCTGTTAATAAGCCAGCTGAAGAAAAGCTTTCATCGGGTGGGATTTCTGGATATGCTTGGAAACATATAGGTATGATTTCAGGTGGTGTTTTACTTTTCATTGCTGCAACCATGTTCATTATGTGTCGGAGACGAGCAGCATCAACGATTGGTCCTTGGAAGACTGGACTGAGTGGACAGTTACAGAAAGCATTTGTTACAGGTAATTTTTCCGTAAGCTCTGAAGCACCGACACTCCTAGAGATCACTATATCCGTGCCAGACACTTGGGGGAAACATGACACGCCGGGGACACATGGGACACACCAAATGGCATGTCCACTAAATTATAACATCTTTTATGGGGGACATGGCAGGGTGATTTTTTTATAATTTCTAAAATATTTTTCTGCAGACAAAATTTTTATCACTTCAAAAGTATTACGGTAAAAGTGTTATATAAAACATATGTGTATAGGCATACACCATTGGTCGATATTGCATTCAATAGTAGTCCTAACCTAAATATTTAGTGGGTGTAATTTGTGTTTGCATAACAAAACAAATTATGTTATACCAAATCGTTGCGTCCCCTGCCGTGTCCATTTTCCCATTTTTTGAGAATTGCCATGACCTGTATCCATGTCCCTGCCTCCAGCCGAGTCCATATCCATGCTACGTAGTCCTTAAGCAATCCAAACACTATCTTAGAGTATTGATAGACATTTTTCAATATCGCTATATGAATTGATTGAGCTTTTACAATGCAGGGGTTCCCAAGCTAAACCGGGCAGAGCTAGAAAGTGCCTGTGAGGATTTCAGCAACATTATTGAAACCATTGACGGTTGCACGATATACAAGGGAACGTTATCAAGCGGAGTTGAGATTGCTGTTGCATCAACTGCTATATATTCTGCCAAAGATTGGTCTAAGCGCTCAGAAGTGGCCTACCGGAAGAAGGTTTGTTAGTATTCCATCGGTAATGACTTTGTTTCATGCAATACAGAATGGACCTCTCCTCTTTGGAGTTGGTTTATTTATAGATTTTTTTATATGATGGTCTTCCTTCAGATCAATACGCTGTCAAGAGTAAACCACAAGAACTTCGTTAATCTTATTGGTTTCTGTGAAGAGGAGGAACCTTTCACTAGGATGATGGTGTTTGAGTACGCTCCAAATGGATCCGCCTTTGAGCATCTGCATGGTAAATACTTCTTGCCATATGGACCTTTTCAAAATTGGAGGTTTCGTATCTATAATGAATTTATCACATCTCTGTTTGTGTCTCCAGTTAAGGAAGTTGAACATCTTGACTGGAATGCGAGGATGAGGATTATTATGGGAACTGCTTACTGTCTTCAGTACATGCATGAACTGAATCCACCTGTGGCACATTCCAACTTGAATACAACCTCTATCTTTTTGACAGATGATTATGCCGCTAAAGTAGGCTTCTTACTGTATCCCATGTTCTTATAGTCTTTTTCTTTTTTAGGTTTTTTGATGCATGTGCGTGTACATATTATGTTTCTCTTTTTCTCAGATTGCAGAGATCAGTTTCGGAACGGGGGCTTCTTCCAAGTCAAAAATTTCAGGGGAAAATGACTCAGAACATTCTGAACTCCCACCGTTTTCTGATCCTGAAACAAATGTATACAGTTTTGGAATAATGTTGCTTGAAATCATTTCTGGGAAGCTCCCCAACAAAGAAGAACAAGGGCCTCTAGTGAATTGGGTACAATTCTCATTACCTTTTTCCACGGCCACTCCAGAACTTTTTCCAGTGCGGTCTTTGACTTCTTCTTTTTGTCTCTCCATAGTCATCTCATTGTGTATCCTACCAATTACATAATCTTGGTTCGGTGAAAAAGAAATCATAAATAAACGTACAGAAAATGGGTTCAACTTGGTCTACACACATTTAAACGTACATGCATACATATTTGCATGTATGTGTGTGTGTGTAATATATATTGTATATAGTTTACATTGTTGATTTCTAGACCACCCTTTATATAGAGTTACCCATGGTTATATCAATGCTCGTTTAGTTATATTTACTTTATGGTTTTCAGGCTGCTCAATACTTGAGTGATAAGAGGAACATCAGCTATATGATCGACCCAACGTTGAAGTCCTTCAAAAACAATGAGCTTGACATCATCTGTGAAGTAATCCAGGATTGCATTCAACAGGATGCGAGGAAGAGACCGACCATGAAAGAGATCACATCGAGACTGAGGGAAGTGATTGCTATAACACCCGACGCAGCAACTCCCAGACTTTCTCCCCTATGGTGGGCTGAACTTGAGATCCTTTCCGCGGAGTCAACCTAATTCACTGCAGAAATTTTCTCCTCTGTTGCAAGTCGAGATGCTCTCTTAGTTTGTACCAATTTACCCAAAAACAAAAAAAAACAACAACAAAAAATAGGACCACTTTGCGCACCATGGCGACTAAATTCTTTTACAGCTTACTATATAAGTACATATTTTGTTTTATTATTCTGGTTTTGCTCGCTCACTTTCTGTCAGCCCACATTTTTGTTCCAATATTTTGCATACATCTCTGTCTAATTTAATAGTGTACATATGTATTTCCGCGATCTAAGTTTGGAATGTACAAAGAAATAGCATGAGATGGGGGTTACAGTCCCACCGTGAATGTCTAATATACTTTTTTCGTGTTCTGATCTATTTTCGATTGTTGGTCCGAAAACAATAATCTATTTCCGATTGCTTGCGACAACTTGATTTTGGCAATCTTGGCTACACTTGATTTTAGCATTCTTGGCTAATCCAAATTGTTGTTGCAACTTTGGTTTCTAATGTAGATTTGAATGGTAATTGAGTAAATCTGTACCTTTTGGACCGACGTGCATCATACGTCTGGAATGACAACATTTGAACTGCACGCAAGTTGGCTCAGACATCCGGTTATCAATATAAAAAAAAAAAACCTTCGAACTTTATTCAGTTGATTTTCTCAATGACTCCACTTCTAGTTGTGTTACAAGCTCAAGCATTAATTCTCTGTTTCAGAACTCCATTATGGGGTCTTTCAGATAGAGGCACAATCCCGTAATCAGTTTCGGAGGAGTTTTTGCATTCTCATTCTGCATTCCATATTCCAAGATTACGTCTTTCAGGAAGTACGTAACGTCCTTCGTTAAAAAGTGACCGCAATCAATTGAAAACACAATGTATCGTCACTCAATAGTTTGTTAGAACAACGGGAGATATATACAAGTCAACTGCGCAAGATGTACCACAAGGAAATCCATCAATATTTGAACAAGTCAACTGCGCAAAATTTGAACAAAATCCTGACTTCGCCATTGGGTACGGTTGCATGACATAAACATACCACATCGTCCGTGACAGGATTAGAAATTCAAAGAATTTGAACCGCCTATGCAACTTGCCAATCAAAAAAAAAGAATGATATATATTCCCGTTTCCTATTTCAAAATAAGTAATTAAAAAACAAGAATTTATTTTCAAGTTTAAAAATAAAAGAAATTTATATAAATAGTTCGCTTAATTTCATCCGAGTCTTATTTTCATCATCCAAGTATCAATTACAACTCTTTTGACCTTCAAGTTTGATTTTCGTACCAAATTGGTCCAATTGACTGTCAGCCAAACTGGATGAAAAAAATAAGATTGATGGCAGTTTGAATGTTGCAGTTTGTACCTGTAACGCCCCTATTTTTCAAGGAATTTTGGAAGCATTAACCCTAAAATACACTGAATTTTATAAACTACTAGGCCCTTATTTGTCATTATACAAAATGTACATTAAAAAAATACAAAAAAAGAATCTAACATTTTATTTAAATATCTTTAGAGCAACTCTAGTCTTGATTCAGATCTCAAGCATATTCGGTCTCCGCTCTTGGTATTCCTCCTGTGTCAAACAGCTCTACCATTGAACCTTGTACCCTCTGACAAATTGATCGCCGAAACAAACGATTTACGAGGATACAAACGTATCCGTGAGTGATAATTCACCCAATAGAATAATATCAATCCTACGAACCCCTTATTCTACATTTAGCAGATCAACAATACTCATTCCGTCCCAAAATATTTGTCCGGTCCGCAAAACGGGTTGTTAAAAATAATACAATTTTTGCAAGAAAAAATCAAAAGTTTTTAACAACTTACTAGATATCAATGAGTATTTTTAATTTGTGAAAAAAATTTAAATTTTTTCTTGAAAAAATTGCATTATTTTTATCACTCTGTTTTGCAGACCGGACAATCATTTTGGGACGGAGGGAGTATATCAATTCACAGGAGGTATAGAATAATAACACATCGACATTTGCTTTACTATCCATTATCTTACATGAAATCTAAGGATCTTTTTCACAAGGTCCTTTCCTCTCATATCCACTAACTTTAACCGTCCCATGGAATAACTCTCCCTTTATTTGTCCTACACCAGGGTTCTAAGCGAATACTGCTAAATTATGTATCTAGTATGGATTCGCTTACAATCATAATAAAGAAACAGCTCACCATGACAACTCAGCATTAGATGTCACACTATCTCATTGTTAGGATCCTTTACCGTCTCCCAATTCTGCACACTAGGTACTTTACCATACCTTTAATCTACACAATGGGTACTATACCGTATTTAAGGATCTTTTACCGTTTCCCAAAATATTGTACCCGGAGTCCTTTACCGTCCTCCACACACACACTGGGTACTGTACCGTATTTAGGATCCTTTATCGTATCCCAAATACTGTACCCGGAGTCCTTTACCGTCCTCCACACACACACATTGAGTATTGTACCGTATTTAGGATCATTTACCGTATCCCAAATACTGTACTCGGAGTCCTTTACCGTCCTCCACACACTCTGAGTATTTTACCGTACTCGGGATCCTTTACCGTTCCCCAACTCATCTAAAGGTACTTTACCGTACCAGGGTCCTTTACCGGCACCCAACATCCTTAATCAATTTTACCATTTTATCCTTTACTTAACCACGTCTACTTGTTCACTACTCGAAACCACCCATGAACCCAAGCCCATTCCAACACGAACAACACGATACAATCAATAACAACTCGATTCATAACATAATACATTTCAATGAGATAAAAAGTACATATCAAATAATACTGTGCGAGTAAATAAACACATAATATTTTATAATTGGACCGATGACCTTAAAATTCGTTGAACAAGTAAATTAATTAATTATAGCATGCGCTTATTCTACTAAAAATAAATCAACCATATAGTTTAGGTTCAAATTGAGAACTAAAGTATATTTAGGGGGCAAACTGCAATTTCATAATATCTCACTTTAAAAGAAAAATATGCATGCTACAGTAGCCTTCGATTTTCAATTTTTCAGGAAACAGAGTACTTCTGGTTTGATTCGCGAGTATGATAAATCCCATTATAACTTTTCAAATTCATCATATAGAAATTATTTAATACTTAGTAGAAAATAAGGAAGCAATTATTCTATCTTAAATCCGGCCGAAAGAGTGGGTACTAGTTTGCGGACGATTTCGGTAAAATGAAAAAGATGATGGCGGCGGCAGCGGGGGACTCGAAGCTAATTGGAAGGTGGTTTGTGAATACTTGGTGATGTAGTGGTTGATTGAGAACTTGAATATGATGTACGGAGGGATTTTATGTAGAAATCCGTCTCTCTCTCTCTCTCTCTCTCTCTCTCTCTATTCTAGACTCAATAATAGAATTGGAATTAAAATAATATACTGGTGTTCAATTTTTGGATTTATATGGTTATGTATAATGGGAGAGAATAAGATAGTAAGAATGTAAGAGGATAAGTGTGGAAGTGGTAGAATGGGAAAGGAGAGTGAATGAGAAAGATACTGATAATGATAAGAGAGATAGATGACAAGTACCACATTTGGTGGGGTTTTCTTTAATCTAATGCATGTGGACGCGTACATGTATAAGATAAGAATGTATGTAGACGCGTTTATGTATAGTGTGAGAATATATGTGGACGTATATATGTATAGAATGAGAGAGAGAAAGAGAAGTGGAGAGTTAATTTAAATAGAATTTTAGTTAGGATTTAGATAGGAAATATAAGAAATGATTATGAATCCCTAATTTCTTGTATATCTAAAATTTAAATATATATCTTAAACAATAACGCAAATAATATCAATTGTACACGTAATAATATATTTTAATTATTCAATCTAATTAATTATTGAATTAGAAATTTAACAATATAAATTTGTATTAAAAAAAATTAGGTCAAAAATCCGGATCGTTATAGTACCAAGTTGGTCTAATTAATGATGTCAGCCCTCAATCTGATTTTTTCTGTCCAATTTGGCTGACAGACGTTATCAATTGGACTAATTTAGTACGAAAATTAAATTTGAAAGTCAAAAGAATTGCAATTGATACTTAGAAGACGAAAATGAGACTCGCGTGAAACTAGAAAGACCATTTCTATAAATTTCCCTAAAATTAATGGGTCAACGAAAATAATGTTTCAATTTTTTTACAGGGCTTGATAGATCTCATCAAAATCTATGAAACTAGATCCATATTGCATTTTTTTTTATTTCAATAAGTTTCAATAAGAGTATCCACGGTAAAATAACCAAAATCATAAAGTTGTTAAAGTTAACTATGTTCCTTAAAAAAAGTGCTCGCAATGGCATAACCAAACTTAATAACCTCTTAGTAACTCATCAAATTTTGGCCTTTGAGTAATCAAAACTAGCAACCTTTTGCCAATAACCAAAACACACACACACACACACTCACTCACTCTCTCTCTCTCTCTCAACAATGTTCCTAAAAAAATAATTTTTATTAAAAACTATTTTTTTAAACTGTCTCTTTTTTTTTTCAAAAGCAGTTATTTAAAAAAAAATTGTCTTTTTTTTTCAAAAAACTATATTTTTTAAAACTTTTTTGAAAAAGTGTTTTTTCAAAATAAAAGTTTTTGAAAAATTATTTTCTATTTCTCATAACTTGTTTTTATTAGTTTGAAAACAATTCTAAAAATTTTTTATATGGTGACAATTTAGATTTTTACAGGTTGAAAAGATGATGTGGCAAGTTTTAATTATTCAATATTAATTATGCTATTGTGGACATCTATATTGCTAACTTTAGCAACTCTTTAAATAGATAATCAAAAGATGATGAGGCAACTTTTGATTATCCAATTTTGATTAGTCCACGGTGGATGCTCTAAACCTGCTATTTTTAAGTTTGAAAATTGTAAATAAGTACTCATATATAAATGGTGCTTATCTTCCACAAATACATAATTCTATGATGAGAATACAACTATTGTTAATTTCACAAATAATGGTGACTTTTCAATTGGTAGATAAATCTACACATTATCAAGGTGTGACAATAGTTGTATAGAATCCGATTTTTCAGCAATTGGATTGTAGAGAAGTCTTTACCGTTGAATTTCGATCGTTCATATTGACAATCAATAATTCAAATTATTCAAAAACACTTTTGAACGATTTTGAACTAACAAGGAAGGGCGAATAATTTTGCAGAAAGATTTTTTCAATAAATTTAAATCATTCAAAACACTTTTGGATGGTCTTGTACCCCTCATATTCATAGTCCACAAAAGTAATATACTCCTTCTCGGTTGTGTGTACAATGTATAGCTTTGGGATGATAATTAAGGTCACAAGGGGTGCTAGAACCACATGCACAAACAAATGTAAAAACCCACACTCACATTTAAATGCGGGTAGGTTTGTGTATTTATTTTGTATGCATTTGTGGTTATAGAATTATTGTTAAGGTCGCAGAAGAAAAATTATTTGGTAGTCTTGGGGCACTCTCACGTTGTGTCACAAGACTCACAACACACTTTTTCCACACACACTTATGTGAAGTCGATACTAAATGCATGAACTTCAAAAAAATATGTAGTGGATAAAGAACTTGAGGTAACGGAGCGATGACCCAATTACTCGTGACTGAGTGAGAGGGACATAGGGCATGAAATGTGGGATTTCGATTGGTGTGTCATTGTTGGTACGATACTTGGATATCTCGCCAAGGTGGAGATTTGTAGTTTTTTGGCTCGTTTTGGACTTCTCGATCTCCATGGTCCGGACAAAGGCCTTGGTGGTCCGGACCAGAGCTTGTATGTGTTTTCTGGAGTGATCTGTTTTTTCTGTCTGGACCACTACGACAAGGTAGTGCATTCTAGAATCTTCGTCTAGATCACGGTATGCGGTGGTCCGGACAAGCATGCACATTTCAACCGATTTTGGTTATATTTTGGACTTCCTAAAGATTGATTTTAGAATTTCCTCTTTGATTTTGGACTCTATATGCAAAAGAAATATAATCTGGCAAGAATTCTGACTTTAGGAAGCAATCTGTGGCTATAAATATAGTCTTGCTCTCTCATTAGGGTTTGAAAATTCTTGAGTGAATCCCTTTGAAAGGCCCCTAGGGGGTCTCATCTGTAGAACCTTAGGGTTCGTCTGGAAAATCTTCATCTGTTTCTAGTTGCCCCTTCTATGGTGGGTTCGTTTCAGCAATTCTTTATAGTTGAAATTGTAGGGTTTCATGAGAATCATATGTTTCTGTGTGACATCCGGTCACGTCTGTGGAACTCTGTTCCGTCTGTGTCTCTTGGTTAAAAGCCCTTGGGGTATTGTAAGACTTGATGAGAGAGAGTCTGAATTTGGTGAGAGTTTCTAATTTGGTTTTTTATTTGGTGAGAGAACTTGTATTTTGGGATTGGTGAGAGTCTCTTTGTGAGGGTTTTGTTTGTTTGTCACCATTGTAACTCTTCGGAGCATCGTTCTCTTTACATAGTGGAATCGTCTCTCGTTTGCTTGTCCGTGGAGTAGGTTTACATTCATAAGCCGAACCACGTATATCTTGGTCTTTCTTATTCATTTTCTTTGTTTGGTTTGATTTCTTTGTTAGTATTTCGCATATGTTTGGTTTGGTTATTTTTCTAATATCATAATAATCAATGATCGTCAGGTTGCGGTTGAATCCTTCGGGGGTCCGCAGCACAACATGAAAAACTTGAACGTGGGCGGATACAGACTCTCTCAAGTCTCATCTCACTACACGTTTACCATCCCCCAGAGGCCCAGATTCCTTAAAACGAGAAGCTTTTGGGTGTTGGGCGGATATTACACACATGATACTCCATCAACGATTCCAACTGTCGGTCTAGATTCTAGAGAGAGAAAAAGAGTAGTGGGGTGATGAGAGATAGAGGGAATAAATCTGGATTATCCCAAACATGTTCGGACGGTTGATATCGCCGACAAATACCGCCACGTGGTACCCGGCCCAAAAGAATTTCTCCCTTAAAACACCTGGTGGTGGTGGCTACGATACCCTCCCCACTTGATGACTCTTCAATACCAGTCAAAACCCATTAATATAGAAACAAACAAAACTCACACCCACACACACAGAAATTGGGCACGTACCCTTTACACAACAACAAGTCAACAACTGGCTAATTGCTTCGTGTAAGCCATGCAGAAGCCCAAGTCACACATTTCTCCAGCTCACTACCGCACACCCCCTCCTCCCTCTTGCCTTCGTGGCCTCATCCTCCATCTGTCCCCTCACACATCCCAAAATTCAGAAATTATCAATTGCCCTTGGAACACTACAAACGTAGTACTCTAAGAGTCTCTATCACCACATATTTACGTAGAACTTAGTCTGAAGAGTACGGAGCCCACGTGAATCTGTGACAGTCAAAATCTCTGGAGCATCACGTGACGGTGTTCCGGAAGCACAGAATAATCACTCAGACCCCAGAACCTCCACACGTACATATATTCACTCGTTATATATAAGTAGCCATCCTGAAGTCCACATGATCAAACTTGACAATCTATCTCTAAAAATGACGAAGACAGAAGTAGAGGAGAAGTTCACAGGCTACTTCGACAACTGGGTTTGCCAGCTGGAAGCATTCCTCCAGTTTCTTTTACGGGCTTCCGACGAGAATTCTACTAATAATACTGATACTGATATTGCCAAGAAATGGGACAGTGAGGCTTTGGTGGCCCAGCTCACGTCCCACCACAAGGACTACTACACGGCCAAATGGGCCGCGGCCCATGAGGATGTGCTTGCCTTCTTTGCTCCGGCGTGGTTGAGTCCGCTGGAGAATTCCTGCCTCTGGATTACCGGTTGGAAGCCGTCCATGATGTTCCGGCTGGTCGAATCGGTCCGGCTGACTCGGCTCCCCGGTGGGAGCCTAGCCGGCATGACCGATAGCCAGCTGGAGAAGGTGGAAGAGCTGAGGGGGAAGATCAGGTTAGTACATGGAGTATTATAATTACCTCATTTAACTAGGCTTTGTGTAAATATAGGAGTTACAATATTGGAAGCCTTTTCCGTAAATAATAATTTTTTGTGAAAATTTTATGATAGCTACAACCAAACGGGGGTGGCTGCAAGATTTTAGTTTATCGGTGATAAAAAATATATAAATTTTGATTTGATTTTTTCTCAGGCCTAGTGTTGTTGAGCTATATATATGATCTACCTAAGCACATATTTAAGTAAATTTTCATTCAATATGAAAAAATATATTTTATTGAAAAAGTTAAATTTTTGTTCATGTTTTGAGCCCAGGGGTTCGCTTGAACCCCTGTAAGTCAGGTGGAGCCGCCCCTGCCATCAAATTGCACTCTGTCTCACTCTTTATTTGCGTTCATTCACGATACTGCTACATCCCGATAACATATTAATTTTCCTGATTGCTAAATTTTAGAACCTTGGCCAACACTCTTTCACGTATGATCAGACAATCTCAGACTTCGGAGGTACGTGCAAGTATTGTTAAGGAAATAAGGGAAATGCTTTAGTAAGGGCGTCCTATACGCACCCTTGAATCTTCTTGAATTTCTAACATTTTGTATAGAAAAATTCTTAACATTTGTTTGAAATTCGTAATATGAAGGCAAAAACTCATCACATTTGATTGTTATGAATTCAAGATTGCTGCCATGAAGGCCCCGTTTCACTAAAGAAAATAAATATTTTTTTTGAATTAAATATTATGTATTGTAAGAAAATGACATATGTTGTAAAACGAAAAATAATTAAGTATTTAAAAAATAAAAACCCAAGCAGAACAAGGAGGAATTCATTTACAAATGTCTTGGAATTCAAAATACTATGCTAAATTAATATTTCTATTTGAAAAATGAGGTCCTACTTTGGCCTCATGCACATGATGGACCACATTGATACCATATGGTCCATAGCTAGCCAGTCCCTTAATAAATTTTGGTTATCGATGTTCTCAAATAGGCTAGAGGAGGAGAAGGTGGAGATGGAAATGGAGAGGCAACAGGTGGCGATGGCGGACAGAAGGATGGTCGAGCTGGCCCGGCTGTCCAGCCGGGTGATAGGCCGAGGCGGTAGTGGCGGTGACAGTAGTGATGAGGTGACGACGGCGGCGAGGATGGCGGCCCAAATTGATGGGTTGGTAGAGGCGGCCTTGAAGAACTTGTTGGGTGGTCTGGAAAGATTGATCAAGATGGCCGACTGCGTGCGGCTAAAGACACTCAAGGGCTTGTTGGAGGTGCTGAGTCCAATGCAGTGCGTCGACTTGTTGGCGGCCAAGTCAATGGTTCAGATTCAACTGAGGAAATGGGGGAAGAAGAGATATAATGATCGACGGAACCACGTCGAAATCCGCGAGAATTCGCAGTAATGTTTAGGGGAAGTGAGCGCATATATAGATGAGCATTGTGCTGGGTTAGCGGGTCCATCTCGGGCAACGTGCTGCGATTTGGTAACCACATGATCGATCCCGTCTTTTTTTTAAAAAGGCGATAAAGTATTGTTGTTTTTTTTTTTCCCTTAAGAAAAATGGTGTGATATCATTGTCTAAATTAAATGTTTCTTCTTCATTACGCAGATATTCTTCTTGACGAGCCCTACAAGAAACACAAGAATCGGATGATCGATGTAGGTGGATCTATCTCGTGTGCTCATATGATCTCAGAGTGCCCTGTATTTATTGGAATATTGTAGGCTTCTAGCTGTATCATGTTTTAATTTTGTTTTTTTTTTTTTGGGTGCGTGTGTAATATATATGTATGTAGGTTGCATAATACCAACAGGAATATATGAAATATATGCAAAACCTTAATTACAAACCACAAACAGCATTGCAAGAACATTAGGTTGATGACTTCCATTGCCCTTGGAATAGCCAAGTTAATTGGTGGCGCCTACGTCATAATTTGTGGCAATAGGGGCCTACATGCACAAGACCCCTATCTAATCTCTCATCAAAACTCTAGCACTCAGTGATTGTTCCGAAATTATTAACGCCGCGATAAAGTATTCCTGAATTAGTGATACTAGTGAACCCGATTGACGACTCAGAGAGAGTATCAGTGTTTCTTGCAAAATGCCCAAATGTGTCTAGCCATGGAGGCATTGGTTCATACCTTCAACAGCTTAAGCCCAACCACCTTCCTCAGGCCATTGAAGTTGTTGGTTCATTTTCTGAAGACACAAAATAGGCTCAAGTTTGTCCAAAGTAATCTCGCTGCCGCAATACCCTGAAACTCTTATGCATTCATTTCTGCATACGTCAAGTAAGTGTGTGTGTGTGTGTGTTACTTACCGAAAAAAGTGTGTGTTTGTGTTTTGTTTCCCAACCTGGTAAATTAAATCAGACACCCAACGCTTAAGCTTAAGTTTATTTTGTCGGTTCCCTTTTGCCATTTGTGGTTTTTGACCCAAAAACAAATTTTTTGACGGTCGAGTATGTGCCGAACGGTCGTAAACTAGTCAGTGAATTGGAAAGAGACTCGATATGTAACGGGAATTAGCAGATACATTGTGATTTTCCATCTCAACGGAATATCGGAAGGTAATGGTATCGGAAGTCTCAAAAACCGTTACATATTAGCCGATACGAGACGTAACAAACTTAAAATCTTAAACACTTTGTGTTGTAATGCCCTTTGCAACAACGCAAACATGCCCCAAGGCCCCCAACTACGGCAGGACTCTGGAGTGCCTTCGGTGCAGGAGAATTTAAGTCCGGAGATCACCTCATCTTTTAAAAATTGCTAATCTGACTATTTTAATTATACTGATCTGACCTTAACAATCTGGCCTAACGTGTAGAATATGGGAATTCGGAATGTTTTTGAGAAAACCCTACGTAGCTAGTTTGTGCTCTTTTGAGAGTTTTGTTACCGTAGAAATTTTATATCCATCTCAAAATTAATTGGTAATAAGTGAAGAGGTCTCAAATGTTATTAAGTGATCACCAATTCTACCCTCAAGCAACATGAGACTCTATTTTCTTAACATCTCTTCTCACGTACAGCCGCGTTTTGAGGGTCCTATCACGTGCAACCTTTTTGCTGGTTGTGTGTGTGTTTGTGTGTGTGTGTGTGTGTGTGTGTGGGGGGGGGGGGGGGGGGGGGGGGATGGGTGGAACGGATTCCGCTCTGATACCATGTAGAAACTTTATTTCCATCTCAAAACTAATTGGCAATGAGTGAAGATGTTCCAAATATTATTAAGTGATCACTCATTCCACTTTTAAGCAATGTGAGACTCTATTTCTTTAACATGGTGGAATTCTTTGTTATAGGAGGCTGTTTTCCTTCTTGTGGCTGGTTCTGCCTTTGGTTAGAAAGAAAGAAATCAAACCTTCGTCTCTTAGAAGGAAGAAAACCCGGGGAACTGGACCGTGACTCTTCTATTACGTTACGGAGAAGCTCATTCTCGTTTTGATCGATCCACATCCTACCTAGCTAGCCAGATTAGTCTTAGTCAAAGTTACGGACGAATCTTGAAGCTCGTCGCGGACAGCTAGAGTCACATTCACCGATTTATTCCACCCCACAATCACTATTCTGCATGCGTACGTAACAAAATGTAATTAACTTCAAACACTAACATCTCCATAAAGTGAAACAAATTAAGAAGTACAAAAAACCACTAGTGGTACAAATTAAGAAGTACAAAAACCTACGTAATCATTAATCAAAGCGAAACATATTATGTAAGAAGTACAAAACCACAACTACTACTCTCTCCTCCTCATTTCGTTTTCTCGTGTTTCTATTTTGAGCGGTCCCAACAAAATGCTCGCTTAATTTCGAAAATAACCATCAAAATAGGGAAAAACTTCCAATTTTAGCCCATAAATTAAAGTAGTTATGAAAATCTGTTTTTTTTTTTTTATTGACATATGAAAAATCTGACGTTAACTCTTAAAAATTGAATCCCCATGAGACGGAAGAATTAGTACAATTAATAATCACAAAACCTTAACCTATACTTATACATATATTTTACTTACTCCGTCCCAAAATAAATGCCCAGTCCGCAAAACGAGAACTTCAAAATAATATAAATTTTCAAGAAAAAGTCAAACTTTTTTCATAAATTAATAAAAAAAGTTAGAAATTTTCTTGTAGATAACGTGTTACAACTATTTTTAAGTTCTCCTTTTACGAACTGGACATTTATTTGGGACATAAATGTCCGGTTCGCAAAACGTGAACTTCAAAGAATACAAATTTTCAAGAAAATATTGAACGTTTTTTCATAAACTAATAAAAAAAAGTTAGAATTTTTTCTTATAGAAAGTATTATTTTTAAGTTCTCGTTTTGCAAACCAGATATTTATTTTGGGAAGGATGTAGTACTATTAATAATTTACCGGTATTTAGTTCCTACCATGCATGTGATCTCTCTTCCTTCTCCACCCACGAGTGCAATTTTGTTTACCCTCCTTAAAAGAGGGTGAATATTTTCCTCATTTTTATTGATTAAAATGGTGTGGATCCTACCACAAGTGATGTCATGCTTATCACTACAATATACTTTTTAGTAAGCATGACATCATTTTGTGATGGATTCACACTTTTTCAACCAATAAGAAAGAGGATAATATTCACTATCTTTTAAGGAGGGTAGACAAAACTCAACTCCCCACTCACGGACACAAAGCTGAAGCTTCTTGCTAGCCACCAAATACTCCACACCCTGTACAGGTGTCAGTATACCCATCAACTCCCTAAGTGTGCTTAGCCGCAGCTGATCAGCCCCCGACGCCACCTCGGCCATGCACTTGCCATGATCGTCCAGCGCCTTCTCCGAGTCACGACTCGACTCCCCCACTGGACTCGCCGCCCTCGCCATCCCCGCCAGCGACTGGTCCGCTATCTCCTCCTGCAGACTCGCCAGCCGCAACGTCCGCTTCTCCTCAGCTTCTCCTCCTCCTTAACCGTCCTCATTTGCAAGGCGTTCACCAGGGCGAGTTGACCAGCCGACAGCTCTCTGAGTCGGCCGGTCCTCGCGCCGTGAAGGAACTCGGTGAGTTGGGCCTCGAAGTCGGCCCCGCACAGCGCGTAAACGAGCCGGATGAAGATGGAGGGTCTTATTTTAGCTTAGAGACAACATACTGCAAGTGGTGCACTTTTAGAGTGAGGTTTTTAAATAGCAGTAGCAAACTGCGTACAGTTGCGTCAGGTTGTGGTAGCAGAAGTATTCAACGATAAGTAACAGAAATCGGGTGTAGAGATCAAGAATTTAAAATTTTTTTTTTTTTTGTGCCAGAGCACCTGAAGCAGCCATAGACCCATAGCGGTACGTCGCGGTTGCGAAGAGAGCAAAAAACCGTTTTCAAAAAATGTAATTTTGGAGAGCACCGATGTAACAGGATGTAGCTAGCGATATCGGAGAACCGAAAAACCGATAAGTAGCGTGCATCTCTTTACTTGTATTTTTGTTATTTACTGCTTAAATCAGTAGAGTGGCCATATTAATTTCTCTCCACTTCAACGTAACAAATACTATCTGACAAGTAATAAAATAAGTAGCGTAGATAATCTACGCAGGTTTCATGGTATGACGCTATGGTTGTTAGTATCATATTTTGAGTACAATATGATATGTTACTAAAATATTAATAGAACGTGCTCGATCTAGTACTACATGACAAATGAAATATATTCCATCAATACATTGATAAGGCATCACATGGTTATACCGGTCACCGATGTATTATTGTTTTCATTGTATTCGTATGCATGCTCTGCATAGCTCTTCGTATATATCCCATGAGAAAATTATTGGGTGTTCTTGAGGCACCGCCACATGGTGTCTGAATACGCTCGATCACATTTCATATGAGGCCAAACACTTAAGTATATGAACCTCACATGAAATTGTAGTGAAGAATAGTATTGAAACACCACGTGAAGCAGTATCCCGAGACAACTGAATAATTACTCATATCCAATATCATGCCATTCTGTCTAAGCTAGCCTCTACTACTATACGATTCACATGCATCTCCTTAACAGCCGGTTTGTAAACGGAATATAATAGATGGATATACTATCATCGTGGATAATATATCTGATGTACTTATATCCGGTGTTTGTCACCCGGATATAGATCAAAGATATAATATCCTATGAGATATAATAAGGATACAGGAAGAGATGGTATTATATTCGTCTTCTTAATTACAAAAATATCAGCATTCTTTTAATTCTATATCCACCTCAAAACAAACCAAGCGTATACATATCTCCTATTCTAAGAATTATTCAAAGTTTCAAACAAACAATCTAAATTAAATCATATTCCTCATCCATATATTTGCCTTATCGTATTTTCACTCTTATTATATTCACCCAAAACTTGTCAGATTAGCAAACAACCCGAAATGCTTCTATATTTGAGCAAAAGGGACAAGATTTTTTAACAAATTAAAAAAGGTAAACGGCCCACCCCACGGCTGGCTGATTGAGCACAGCAATTGATACATTATTGTAATTTGGTTTCTGTCTTCTTGTTTGATGTGCACTGTTACATGAGGGAAAAAGAAAATTCATTTAGTGGTGGCGGTGCTCGGACAATTTTCTCCACCACATATTTTTGTGAGATTCAGGTTGAATTCGCAAATGTTTAATCCAACCGCGGACGATTCTAATATTGAAATTGTTACAAAGACTAAGATACATAATTTTGGATGGAATGAGGACCTAACGGAATACTTTAGTTCGAACTAGAGATATAAGTGCAAAATGAAATTTAGAGTAAACCTTAGGACTCGAAAAATGTGTTTAAGCATTAGCGGCTCCAACGATCTCTAAAATACACTTTCGACCCAATTTTCATACACCAAACTTCTTAACTGTAATATTGACTTCTACGATGTTTTGATACTTTTTTGAAATCTTTTTTTACCCACATAAAATAGATCTTGATTTGATTTTGTTTTTTGCTCGGCCAAAAAACATTTCTATTACGTAGAAATCTGTTTTAGAACAAGAAAAATGTGAGCACTTCCCTAAAATTCACATATCTAGGATAAATCATCATATGGTTCAAATTTAAAATTGATATTTAATTTAGTCACACAACGTGGGTTAGAAAGTAGAAAAAATTAACATTGCAACCATTCAAATTACTACTTCTACAAGCGAGTCGTAGTACTTTGTGAGTGGCCGGAGCAGCGTCCAATGTTTGACCAGCGCACAGTTGGTCACAACATCTTTTTTCTTTTACGTAAGGAAAATTACCCACAGGTGACGTGGAGCAGAATAAATCACCACTTTCATGGTGTCAAGTCTCCAAATTATCAAGACATGACACTTGCAAATAATATTACCAATATATGGCATGAAGTAATAAGCATGATGAGACTGGACAAATTTGTCCTTTGCCCAAGACAACACTCTCTTTGGGCGCCCCCCTGACACACTCCCCGGCCGACCCCACCCCCAAAGACCAAACTACCCCGGCAATAATACCCACTCAATCCACGGCAATTTCTTATTTTTTATTTATTTACTTAATAACTTTTATATTTTTTTTCATTTTTATTTATTTAATATTATTTAAGTGTTTCAATTTTCAACCCGGTCGAATCGATGCAAAAATCTTATTTTTTTTATCATGCTGTCTTCAATGATTATAATGAATTTTTGGCTCGAAAGTCTTTCAACAAGTATCCTAAAACTTATTATTTAGTTTCAGGTCTCTCTTAGGGTGCTCATTGAAAGGCCTTAGAGCCAAAAATTCATTACGACCATTTAGAATGAAATGATAAGAAAAGGGAAATGATATTGACACTCCAAAAATTGATGCAGGGACTCCAAAATCAATGTAATTCCAAAACCATTTTCTTTTATTTTTGGAGTGTCTGCATCAATTTTTGGAGTGCCAATATCAATTCTTTAAGAAAAATAAGATTTTCGCACCAGTTCAAACAAATTAAAAATCGAAACACTTATTCTTTTACTCTTTATATGTATTTTTAAATAATTTAATATTATATACGTGAGTAAATTTCTTTATGTTATTGAAATTTTACTCTTATTTTTTTACTCACTTTGTGCAACTTTTACTCACTCCCCATTGAGATTTCCTCCAGTTCCAGCCGAAGAGCGCATTGAAATAGCTATTGTCCGTGTTAGGAACAATCACTTTGTGCAACTTTTCTTGCAGCCTCGATCATTACCCTGTACCACCCTTCTCAACACGGGTCTACAAACCACCCAAACTTTCTAAAATAATTTGGCAATAAAAACAGGATTAGAATATGCTAAACAAGTCTATCTTTATGAACATAAGGTCCTAAGGTAAACATATGAAGTTAGATATCTAGCCTCAAGAAAATAGTCACAGAATCTGCAGTACCATCTACTTTAACGCAAAAATTGACTTTGCACAAGAATAACTACGACACAATCTTCATGCCTTTTTTTAGGTCTATGAGTCTAGTTTTAAAATCAGAAATCAGATCGCAATTTCATCGCCGAAGCTCAAACATATGGCCGTTTTTCCTAACATGTGTCTGTGTAGTCAGCACAGTCCGAAACTGCGCGCTGCAAGGTCACGAATTTTTATAGAATTGAATACTTTGAGTCTGACCCTGAACTTTTTACCATAGACAAAAGACTTATAGAGGAACTCTCCATAAAAATCTCATGATTTTTGGAATTTAGGAAGTGCCCCAACAAAAATTTCCAAAATCAGGGTAGACACAAGGTTTTCAATTCTGTAGATTTTTCAGAAAAAAACGCAGCGTGTTCCTCTCTCGATTTCTGACTCCAAAACCTTTCAATACACTTCAAACTCACACGAAAACTTCACTAATCATGCTCAAACTTAGATATATTAAAGAGCTATTTTAAGAACATCGAATCCATGCATCAAAACATATTTTAAACACTCAATCTAAGGGATCTCAAGTTAGGTTCTTAAGTTTCTTAGGAATTCAACTCTAAAATTCATATTCATACAGATATAGAGTGTAATCTTTTTGCAATATGGACTTGGTCTTGGTCTTGAAAGAACCACCACCTAACTTTTTACTAATCACTTGCCAAAAAATATGATTTGCTCTTTATACAATAAACATGTGGTCCACGCAGACATAGAGTGTAGTCTTTGGATAATATGGACTTGGTCTTGAAAGAATCATCACCTGTCTTGAAAGAATCACCACCTAATTTTTTACTTATCACTTGTCAAAAAATATGATTTGCTCTTTATACAATAAACATGTGGTCCACAGAGACATAAAGTGTAGTTTTTGGGCAATATGGATTTGGTCTTAATATTGAAAGAAACACCACCTAACTTTTTACTTATCACTTGCCAAAAAATATGACTTGCTCTTTATACAATAAATATGCGGTCCACATAGACATAAAGTGTAGTCTCTGAGCAATATAGACTTGGTCTTGATCTTGAAAGAACTACTACCTACCTTTTCACTTATCCCTTGCAAAAAAACTTGACTTACTCTTTATACAATAAACATGTGGTCCACACAGACATAGAGTTTAGCCTTTTGACAATATGAACTTGGTCTCGAGTAAGTTAAAAATTTGGTAGCATACCGTGCGACGTCGGGGTTGATTTCTCCTACTCCGAAACGTTAAACAACAATGCATAAACACTTATTATACTTAGGAGAAGGTAGGATATAGATTATAATACATTTAATCCGGACAAAGGCAATTCGGTGGAGTCCGGTGGGTTTTCGTTTGATGGCAAAAGATTGATATTCTAGCAGCAACTTAGGGCTGGAATAACTTGACCAAACATCTGCCGTTTTGGATGATTCTTGTGTCTCTCGCGAAGATCTTGAAACGCTCTACGACTTTCATGAAGAAGTCTAAGCCTGAAAACCACTCTAAGTAGTAGAAAAATGAAAGTTTAGAAGGATCGCTAAATCTGCCTGGAAATCAAAATCCGAGAATTTTACCTAATTTTGAATGGCGATAACTCTATCAATTCTTGACCGTTTTGGGCAATTCTTGGGTCGAAATCAAAGCTGTCGACGCTCTCTACAACTTTCGTGAAGAAACTTAGGCCTAAAAACTACAGCAACTAGGAGGAAACAGGCTGTGAATAGAGGGACGTGATATGGACGAAAATCGAAAGGGTGTGATCCCTTTTTTCTTATTTTTTTTTGTTTTTGTAGAGGACTAGAAGTGTTGTATTGTGAGAGAGGAGAGAGGCATTTATAGAGGAGAAATATAGAGGTGGTGAAATTCGGGAGGAGAGAGAGATATAGTTTCAATAGAATTCTAATTAGCGTTTAGATACGAAGGATAAGAGATGAATATATATCTCTAAAGTATAATATGTTTCGAATACGATTTTCTTTTAGTAATATCAAATATACACATAATAATATAATTTAATTAATAAATCTAACTAATTATTGAATTAGTTTTAACATTTCAAATTAGTATTAAAAAAAAATAGAGCAAAAATTCGGATCGTTACAATTACAGACGGATGATTGAGTGGTTCCCCAATCTCAATCAGTTTCGTTAACGAGTGTGGGTTTAAAAAATTAAGTATTCTAAATTTCAATCCGTTTGAACTGGTGGAAAGCTTTTAATTTTTTGATCATTTTATCCTAAATGGTAATAGTTAAATTTTGACTTTAGGGCTCTCGTTGATTAGCCCTAAAAGATATTTGATTCTACAATTTTCTTAGGGCTAATTAACGAGAATCCTAGAGTCAAAATTTAATTATGACCATTTAGAATAAAATGATCAGAAAATTAAAATCTTTTCACCGGTTCAAACGGATTAAAATTTGGAATACTTAATTTTTTAATCATATTTTTTAATATATAAACTGTATAAAGAGGTTAAAAAATTAAGTTTTCCAAATTTCAATCCGTTTGAACCGGTGAAAAGATTTTAGTTTCTGATCATTTTATTCTAAATGGTCATAATTAAATTTTGATTCTAGAACTCTCGTTGATTAGCCCTAAGAAAGTTATATAATCAAATATCTCTTAGGGTTAATCAACGAGGGCCCTAGAGTTAAAATTTAATTATGACCATTTAGAATAAAATGATCAGAAAACTAAAATCTTTCCACCGGTTCAAACGAATTGAAATTTGAAAAAGTAATTAAAGTAAAAAAAACTAAAATAGTAATTAAAGTCTTAGTAAAAAAAATAGTGAAAGTAAAAAAAAAGTATTTAAAGTCTTTTAAAAGTAAAATTAAAAAGAAACTAAAAAAAAACTTAAAACGGGGGGCAGGGCGGGAAAAGGAGGGAAATGGTGGTGGGATCCGGAGGAGGGGGGTTGTCAGGGGGTGCGAAAAGAGCCTCTCCAAAAAGCCCATTAACCCCAGATGCATGCGTGTCCTACCCTATCCTAGGCAACAATATCGGGAACGTTAATACGTCACTGCATGCATGTTTCTTCCACTGCATATGTTGGGCCGGCCCACCGGTTTCTGAGTGCTCGAATTTTAAATTTTTTATTTTATATATACTTGATTATGAATTCATTGATAATTATTTGTATATAAATTATTTATAATCTTAATAATTTTAGTTTAATTTGACAAAAAAAAAATTCTATTTTTATTTCTCAAAACACATAATAATTGAAGTAGCGTAAATAATTATATGAATTGAATAGCAAAAATCTTATGATATAATAATTATACATTTTGATAAAAAAAAAATGTCTATTAAATCCACTCCGGATCAAAATTCTGGCCCCGCCACCGACTGTATTTGCTATCCACCACTGTTCTATATGCATATATACGGGGAAATTTTTGGGTATCGGATGGATACCACGTGGTGCCTGAGCAGCTAATCAAGATCTTTCAAAAGTGTGTTGGATAGCTCATATTAAAACCCTAGCTCTCTCTCCTCTCATCCCATCATTCTTTATCCTCTTTCTTTCTATTTTTTCTCTCTCCAAATCCAAGCAACCATGCATCACGTACCCACCGGCACTGAAAATTTTCTCATACATACATCTGTACGTATCTACTACTCTATCTCGGACTAGTTGAAGTGCATTTACCACAGAGTCTTGCTACTGACACAGCAAGTGTCCCATACATTGTGCACAGATTACGTTGTGGGACCCACTAAGGGTCCCATACAAATAATCTGATCTGTTAATTATGTTTAAAATATTTTTTTAAGGGCCTTCGCAAAAAATTAGCTTAATTCAATACTTATAAGTGCTTTATCTAATCATTTAATTTTTTATTCAGGTTTTTAGAGAATGAAAAGTTAGACGATTAGATTAAATACTTATAGGTATCGAATTGAGCTGATTTTGAGCATGATGCATGAAAAAATATTTTAAACATAATGAACGTATGGTTTGGATCACTTATATGGAACCTATAATATACCCCACATAACAATATGTGCATGATTTGTGTGCATAGATTTGTTGTGTCCACAGACTTTCTGTTTTACCACCCGACCCGACGCCATCTCTCTCGCTCTCTCGTGGCCACACAAAGCCACGTGATGGGATGCTATCAGGACAGTTGTATCGCCAATCCACTTGGCAATGTCTTGGATTAACATCTGACCCATATATGATCCAACCAGTTGTAAAAGTTCTCTGAAAAGATGTGGTTTTAATGCCTTTGTCCAGTTTTTCAGGCAACACGTGGCCCTGTTTCATGGGCGTGCCTTACATGTGGTCACCATGGATTTAAATATCAGAAAGTCTACACACACATACACTTTGTGCACAGATTGTGCACAGATTTTATTGTGGGGTCCACCACGGGTCTCACACAAATCATCCGAGCCGTTCATTAAATGTAAAACACTTTTTCAAGGGATCCCATAAAAAATAAGCTCAATCCGATACCTATAAGTGCTCGATCCAACCACATAACTTTTTATTAACCGGAAATCTAAATGAAAAGTTAGATGGTTGGATGAAGCACCTATAGGTATTAGATTGAGCCTATTTTTTACGGGAACCTTTGAAAAACTGTTTTACATTTAATGAACGGCTCGGATGATTTGTGTGGGACCCGTGGTGGGCCCCACAAAAAAATCTGTGCACAATCTGTGCACAGACTGCTGTGTGTATAGCAGCTCTCTTTAAATATCAGGCGGGTAACGTAGCGGTTTTTCGGTCCTCCGATAGTACCCACTATGTGCCTGCGTCTCACTATATCAGTACTATCAAAAATTCACACCCGTATCGACTGAGTTTCCCTTGATCATGTCGCTTTATATGCGATGGTTTGTCTGCTTCACGGCCATTATGGCTGTAACGGGACCGGCCACTATGACCGCTTAAGCTGCTCTTATGCAAAGAATAATCTTTCAAAAATCATGACCGCTACGTCTACACCGAGACCCCTGGCATCCAATATTGGCCGGGGGCGTACTACACTTGCTTGGGTAATTCAGACACGGGGACGGCACTGGTCGTAGCTGCGGATAACGTGCGGTCCAATGTCCTACGTACATTATTTGGTGTGTACATTTAATGTACACCAAATTGTACTGGACTTATCTTGGAATCTCATACAAATAATCAAAACTGTTTAATTTTTTAAAAATACATTTTTGGGGATTTTTATGAAAATTTAGCTAATTCGGACATCGATAAAAACTTGATCGATATGTTCAATTTTCTGTTCTTCAATTCATAGGGACCGAAAATTAAAAAAATTGATCAAACCTTATTCGAATATTCAACTGACCTGACTTTTTGTAGGGACTCTTAAAAAAATATTTCAGATAAATTAAACAACTCTGATCATTAGTGCAGGATCTCGAGATGAATCTTGCACCAGCTTTGGTGAGGCCCATTTTGGATTTCCCTTCGACAATTGACAAGAATTGCTCATGCTAGAATTCAGCTCAATAGCAAAATCCGTAGTCATGGACCAAAGAATTGAATTTTCCAATTGAATTTATACCCACCAGCAGGCCCGGCCATTGAGTTTGAACTTTTGCATAATTTCTTAACCAATCATATATCGGTATTGCTATTGTCAGCTCATTGGACTAACGATTAGTACACTAGAAGACAAAAAAAATACATATTTCTGTGTACTTTTTATACTATTTAATACACATTCACACACTTATTATTATCAGCTCATTGAGCTGATTTTGGAATTTTCCATCATATATTTCATACAAAATGAGTGATTCTGATCATCAGGAAGAACTTACTTAAAACAGGCTTTGCAAAAGGTGGCTAAATTAGCTACCCACGCAGGATGGGAAGGTGAACAAATTTACACTCCCGAATATTTATTAATTCCCACATGACAAAGGGATTCAACACCTCAATTAGCTCTCTCTCCCCACCACTTATTTCCAATCTTCATGTCCTTCTCGACCCTAAGAAATCGTTTTATTCTTTGAAGCTTTCTCTAGAGAGTTTACAACCTCAAACTTCCTACATTATTGCATGAGCACAAAACAGCACATAATTAAATATGGCCATTACAATACATACATACATCCCCGGCCTCCATTATATGTACATATTTGCCCCTAAAGATCCATTAATATTCCTCAGAAGATCCCTACCCATTTGACCTATTAATTTGTAGCCCTACACATAGTGGCCAACAGATCTTTGCTATTTTTACCCAGCCCCCACTCGCAATAGTTGGTTTTCTGTTACTAGTTTTTTTAGAAACCACGAAAGCTGTTCTTGTTGCCCAAAATTGGTTGCCTTCCTCTTATATCTGCCTCACTGGGGAAGTTATATTCTTCCAAGCTTGCCCTAGGGCAAGGTTTCAAACCCTTCCCCCTCTCCTCTCCCAATCTTCAAAAAAGAGAGGAATTTTTATCAGTTTCTTTGCACCCCATATGGCTGAAATGCATGCACCATCAAGGTGTTGAAAGAAATTAATCGGGTCGAGTAATTTCTCTCCACAAACTGCTCTGCGGAAAGATACCTTTTTTTCCGCAGAGAATGGAGAAGAAAGGGTCGACCATGTTGCTGGGGAAGTATGAGCTGGGGAGGCTTCTCGGCCAAGGCACGTTCGCGAAGGTCTACCATGCCCGGAACATAAAATCGGGCCAGAGCGTGGCGGTTAAGGTCATCGACAAGGAGAAGGTGATGAGAGTTGGTTTGATTGACCAGATCAAGCGAGAGATCTCGGTTATGAGATTGGTTCGGCACCCTAACGTCGTCCAGTTGTACGAGGTGATGGCGAGCAAGACGAAGATCTATTTCGCGATGGAGTACGTCAGGGGCGGGGAGCTGTTCAACAAGGTGGCCAAGGGAAAGCTCAAGGAAGACGTCGCCCGGAAGTACTTCCAGCAGTTGATTGCCGCAGTGGATTTCTGCCACAGCCGCGGTGTCTACCACCGCGACCTGAAGCCAGAAAACCTCCTGCTGGACGAGAACGGGAATCTGAAGGTGTCTGATTTCGGACTGAGCGCATTGTTCGAGTCAAAGAGGCAGGACGGGCTCCTCCACACCACGTGTGGGACGCCCGCCTACGTTGCCCCGGAAGTGATCAACAAGCGAGGGTACGATGGGGAGAAGGCGGATATCTGGTCTTGCGGGGTTGTGTTATTCGTACTTTTGGCGGGTTATCTTCCGTTTCACGACTCGAATTTGATGGAGATGTACAGAAAGATAAGCAAAGGCGATTTCAGGTGCCCTCAATGGTTCCCACCCGAGGTTAGGAAGCTTTTGTCGAGAATTCTCGATCCAAATCCTCACTCGAGAATAACTTTATCCAAGCTCATGGCCAATTCTTGGTTCAAGAAAGGGTTCAAACCGATCGAAAACCCCGTGGTAACCGATCGGGACAACGATATTTCGCCTAGGAGCCTCCTAGACTTCAACGCGTCGTTTGAGTCCGATTCGGAGGGAAGTTACGGGAAGAGAGTGCCGGATCGAGCAACAACTAGTAGTGGCACGAGTGCCATGCGTCCGACGTGCATGAACGCGTTCGACATCATCTCGCTCTCCCCGGGGTTCAATCTCTCGGGCCTTTTCGAGAGGGAGAAGAAGAGCCAGAAGGCGGAGGAGTCGCGGTTCACGACCAGGAAACCGCCGTCGGACATCGTGTCAAGACTGGAGGAGATAGCGATGATGGAGAGCTTCAGGGTGAAGAAGAAGGACGGGGTGGTGAAGCTGCAGGGGAGCAAAGAAGGGAGGAAGGGGCAGCTGGCGATAAACGCGGAGATATTCGAGGTGGCGCCGTGTTTCCACATGGTGGAGGTGAAGAAGGTGGCCGGGGACACGCTGGAGTACCATGAGTTTTGTGACAATGGGTTGAAGCCTTGTCTCAAGGACATAGTTTGGAACTGGCAAGGGTCTGAGCAACAAGAAGAAGAAGAAGAAGAAGAAGAAGAAGAAGAAAAATGCTGAGATGTTGTTGGAATGCCCTTGTCCTTTATGCAAAACTAATTTTGCTCCTTTTTACATATGCACACACTGGCCCTTCCCTTCGTCACTTGTTGGCTTTGATTGTGGTGAAGCTGCCAAAGAAGGCCAATAAATGATTGTGGTGAAGCTGCCAAAGAAGCCAATTATTAGGTATTTTCGGAGTACAATGTGGCATTGTCATATGATAGTTTTCGTAAGATTCCGGGAAGGCTGGGAGTGAGGGAGAGAGACAGAAAGAATGGTGTGCATTCTCGGATATTCCATTTTTTTCCGGTACTGTTTTGTCAGTGTTGCAATATAGTTAGGCGATCTTTCATTTCGATTTTTTTGATTAAAAAAAAAAAGGACAAGATTCTCTGTATCTAAACTTTTTTATGCTGTATCTGTATACACTTCTAGCAGTACAATTATGCTTCATATTCTTGTGTTATACAAAATTATGACATGGTTATGTTCTAAGAATTGAATTTGGCAAAGAGAACAGAAGTACTTGGGGACATAGGAATACCCCTGGCTATCTTAAAACTCTATTTGGTATAAAAATAAAAAAATAACAAAAAATAGTCTATGACAATGATATTGGAACAGATGAGAAATTTTTAGGTAACGAGTGCGTGGCAGTAACCGTCAGCAATTCCAATCGTCCAAACGTGTAATGTGCTCATTAATAGCTTGTAATACTTGGTATCTTCATGATTGCAATCATCTTTTACTCTCTCTTGCTTTCTTTGTTTTCCCCCTCGATCTTTTGGGTTAGTTTGTATTGTTTTTAAGACTCGGCTCCTGTTCAATATGAACTAGAGTATTTCGTTTGCCCAAAGGCCATACCCATCATGCCATCTTGGATAAAGGATTCAACCTTTGTGGTTAGAGACCTCCATAGATTATACACCAGTCTCACCAAACTTGTGATACAGTGGCCCGAGCCGCCCAAGAGGATGTCAATTGTAGAGCCGAACAAAAGTACTACTACCATTTCCTACTATATGCTTTACTATTAAACAAGCTCGTTTAGTAATTCAACGCACTTGGGCTTTAATTTGCACAAGTCTGGCCTGAACTCGGCCTGAACCAAGATATGTTCACCCCTACAATAGTCCCATAAGATCGAGGTTCTTCAACGTCTCCAAAGCAAAATCAACTACCTCTTATTGAACCCATAGACCACAGCTAGAGATGTAGAAACAAGCCTGAGATTGAGATTGAGGTTGTTGAACATCGCATGTAATACGTGGAATGGAAGATGCTGCCAAGCTTCTTCCTGTACAGCGGTGCAGAGCCGACGCTCATCTCAACAATCGATGGCTTAGATCTTAATCGAGCAATAGACGGTTCAGATTTGTAAGGACTTAGATTCAATCCGAGTCGTTTGTGCGAAGATGAACGGCCAGATCTGATATGCCGCTCTGCCCTCGCTCGACAACATTGCTCATCCACCATTACAGGAGCAGTGTAAACCAATAAATATACCAGGAAGGCAGGAAACAACTAGATATCCTAGCTAGCTACAATTCTAGTGCCAATATTAACAATAAAATTCACTACAATAAATTTTGCTTTTCCGGCATTTCATAAATGCCGTTAAAAGTTCAAAAAATGCCGACAAAGAGTATTAGAACATCCACAGTGGTATAATCAAAACAAAAAGATTTATAAAATTAGCAACATTTGCTCAAAAATAGCTCACATTGAAATAACCAAACTTAAAAACATTTTAGCAACTCATCAAATTTTGGCCATTGTATAATCAAAACTACCAACCTTTTGCTAAAAATCAAATTTAATTGTCTTCACATTTCCTCAATCGAGTATATCATTATTACACAAAAACCTTCTTTCTTTCATTCTCAACATGTTTATAACAAAAATACTTTTAAAAACAGTTTTTACTTTTTTTGCAAAAACAGTTTTTTTACACATTTTTTTTTATTAAAACTGTTTTTCCCAAATTTTTTTAAACAGTTTTTTTTTTTCAAAAACTGTTCTTTTGAAAGAAAAAACTTTTTCTATTCAAAAACTTTTTTTTTTTTACTTTTTTCCAAAAACTTTTTATTTTAATCAAAGTTTTCAAAAAACTATTTTCTCTTTTTCTAATAACCTATTTTTATTAGTTTGAAAACTATTTAAAAAAAATTATTTTCTATGTTACAATTTCTAGATTTTTATAAATTAAAAAGGTGATGTGGCAAATTTTGGTTATTCAATTTTGATTGTATCATTGTGGACATCTACATTGCTAACCTTATCAACCCCTTAAATGGATAACCAAAAGATGATGTGGCAACTTTTGATTATTCCACTGTGGATGCTCTTACCGACATTTGTAACAAGTGCCGTCTAGAAGTGTATGCTCTTACCGGCATTTGTAACAAGTGTCGTCTAGAAGTGTATCAGTAAAGGTACAAACGCCGAGAGTCTCTATAAATGCCACATGGCGCTTGTGTGGCACCAACGTGGGCGCACAAATTTTGTGGAGAAGTTGCTTACCCCAGGATTCGAACTCGTGACCTTGGCCTCGTGCATGTGTGAGGCTACCGACTGGGCTAGCCACCATATTGAGTCACCTTGCACAATGAAAAATATTTATATTATACGGAGATTTTTTCGGCGTTTTTTTGACCAAATGCCGGTAATAATTTCGCGGTATTATTTTGACAGAAAACTCGACTTTTGCCGGCATTTTTTGAAATTTGAAATGCTGGGAATAAAAATGTTGGAAATGACCATTTTTCTTGTAGTGATTCCATGGAGAAGGTAAATTGTTAGGATCTTATCATCTCACCAAAACCCGTAGGTGGTGGTAAAGACGCAACTCTATTTTTTTCAGAAATCCTATTGGTACCGACTGGACCCGTAGGGAAAATGTACCGACGGCCACCGGACGGCCGATCCGAGCCGTCCAAAAATTTTAAAAAATAAAACCGAGCGCCCTACGCAAGAATCAATGGCATCCGAGGTGTGTAGGGTACTTGATCCGAGCATCCCTTTTTCGTGTATATTTGTATATACGTGTATATACACGAAAAAGGGGTGCTCGGATCAAGTATCCTACACACCTCGGATGTCATTGATTCTCACGCAGGGCCCACTCGGTTTTATTTTTTAAAATTTTTGGACGGCTCGGATCGGCCGTCCGGTGGCCGGAGACGGCCATCCGGTGGCCGTCAATGTATTTTCCCTATGGCCCGGTCGGTACCAATAGCAGCTCTCATTTTTTTAATACTAAAACGTAACATGCCCCAAGCGCCATAGTTTGACCCGCGTTGACAGAATATTAGTCCGCGACCAACATAAACAATGCATCATATTAGTATTCAGATTATTCAACCTAACTTTAGTCTCAACCAAAACAACAGAGGTTAATTTATTCTCATTAATTGATTTGAATCACTTCCTTACCTGATTTTGTGTCATGAGACCATTCAAACCCCGGACTTCAGATTGGTGTTGTACAGTGAGGTGCACAACACCGTGCTGTGCACCTCCGAGCCGTCGGATCGTGCATCATATCGACAACCAATGATTGAGAGCCGTTCATTGTCAAGATAAAGATCCGAGCCGTCAAATGTACGATCCAACAGCTCAGAGGTGCGCAACACGGTGCTGTGCATACCACTGCACAGCACCATCCCCATTTCTTCAAAACCCTTGCATTCCAAGATCCTGACTTAAATCATCTCTTTCCCCCTCTCCCACCCGGAGACTTAGGCCCCGTTCTAGTTTAGTGTTAAAAGTACTTTTTGAAAAGCAAGGTAATTTCAAGTTAAAAAATCATATGTTTACGCAAATAATTTTTCTACCAATATGAATTTTAGGTAATAGATTTTATTGAGATCTTTTAAACGGTGCAAAAAAAATTAAAAAATTATTTATTATTTTTATTATATTTGAGTTTGAAATTATCTTGTTTTTGAAAAAGAAGATTTAAAAAATAGCGAACGGCACCTTAGGACCCCTCCATGGGAGAAGGGTTTGTGTTTACGCACCTATGCACAGCACACGTGTTTCGTTTTGCATCTATTATGGGGCCCACTCCGGGTTCCGTTATTTGTTCTGAATTGTTCTTTCTGTTTGTCTCGTCGAATCCCTATCTGCAAAAATTAAGTTGATCAGACATCGATAATTATTTGATCGGTGAGTATTTATCTAACTGTTTTTTAAAAGGAAAAAAAAACTGTTTATCTACCACACAAAAAAAAAAAAAAAACTGTTTCTTTTTTCCACTATGGTTGTCTCTTTTTTAAAAAGAGGGCCTGATATGTGCCTAAACCCAAGTTTGGGCCTCTGGACTTTTCCGCGGCGTAACATACTCCATATTTAGGCTGGATCATGGTGTACTGGGCCATTGTTCAAAAGTGCTACACACACAACGATTGTGTAAAACACAACACACAACCAATTTCTAGCCGTTCATTGGTGTAATAAATGGTCAGGATTCGTTCAAACTGTTTCCCATAAAAGTTAAAGTTTTCCCTGGAAGAGTTTTTTTAAAATCTAAGTGCTCCAGGTGGATACATACGCATGGACTGAAATTTTGGAATCAATCATTCTTCTCAACGAGAAAAATTGAAAATGCATGAAAATATTAACTGAATTTTGAAATAAAATCAAATCAGACGACCCCTGAAAACACTAAAGGCACCTCTTTCGAACTTTTTTCCATCTTTATCGAACTTTTTTTTTTCCAGTAATTGTTCTGCTTGAGGAATTAATTCATCAAGTTAAACGATTAATCCAAAAAAAATCGACACATTTTCGTCTTGTTGGCCCTCTATGAAAGCAAAATAACGAAGTACTTTATAGAGCATACGATTTTTTTTTTTGCATCGAGTGACATTCCTCCGAAAGCACTTAATAATTGCCGCATCGGCGGCTGCTTACAAGATGCGCCTCACTAAAAAATTAGTATTATCTTTTAAGTGCGTTGTACAAGATTTGAAGAAATAGTTATTAAAATCGTTGGTGGAAATAAAATTATGTACTCCACCAACGCGGCACTTCCCCAAGTTGGATTTGAAACGTACTTCTAAAAGAAAAAATTAAATTAGTACGGAGGTGGTAGGTTTTTCCATCACGTCAGTCACCAACCAGTGCCAAAGGTAACTTTTTAAATAGTAGTAGTGGCTTTGTAATAATTAAAAAGAAGGGTAGAAAGTGACACCAAAGATTCAAACAATAGCTCAATTCAATTTCTACAACTGGAATGTGGGTCCATACCTGACGATTTGCTAGCACAGTTCCAGGCAGAAAAGGAGTGAAAAGAAATGAGTACTAGTATAAAACTCTGTGAGGTCCCACCCGCGTGAAAAAATCTGAGAACAAATCTACAATGAGGTCAAGCTCATGGATCTTCTCCTGAGCTCTCTTTTTTGATTGGTCCATCAAATTCAGAAACGGGGTGGGTGCTATGCTTTATTCAAGCCGTCTATTCGACAATCCACTACTCCAGATTTCATCCCGGCAAAAAATGGCTCGGCTGTTACAAAGTAGAGATGAGATCTTAATCGTTGAATTTGCCTAACGAACGGCTCGAATGGTGCACAGCATGGTCTGTGTTCCATCAAAACCAAAGAAAAATCCTTTATAAAGCCAAAAAAAGTAGAAAAAACCTTGGTCTAAGGGGTTGTGTGATAAAGGTTTTGAGAAAAGTTTTTTTTTGAGTAATAAGAAGATAAAGATAGAGAGAGATGGCGATTATAAATAGAGAGAAAAGTTATTTTAAAGCCTTGTAGAAACTCCAAGTTTCTAATAGGACCCGTCTCGCTCTTAATCCTCCCTATGCTCTTCTTTTCAAATACTTGCTTTTACGAATTTCAGTACTAGTTTGAAATATCTTCAAAATACTCTTCTCGGCTTGCACTCTCCCTAACATACGCATAAACACCTATTGTAACTTAGGTGAAATGTCTATTCCAAGTGCATGTGAATTACATCTCGGGTCTTGGCTATAATATCCTGAATGGAAGACTACAATACTAGTGGGGTTTTTGCATACCTCACTTTAGTTTCCACTTTGAATTTCTATATACTGGGTGTTTGGTGAATCCCCATAATACCGGGCCAAAACACATTTCCACACATGTCCTAGTCGTATTCATGAAAGTGACTACTTACTTCGTCAATCAAGAGAAATTTGTTGGTGCCGAACAGGTATCACGTGACGGTATGTGTCGGAGATGTTAGTCGTCCAAAACACTTTTGAAACGACTCATATTTCCATTCTCTCACTTTAAAATCCAGACTGTTCAAAAATATTTTGGCTGGACGGCTGATACTTGGCACCGAAAAATTTCTTGTCAAGAAAAGTAGAGAGTGCCCTCAAGTCCCTGATTCTTTATCTCCCAAGAAAAAACACAAGTGACAAAGGGACCTACCTCCAATAATGTCACAGTGGTTTTGGAGTCTTTGGGAAATGACAAAAAATAACAACGGTGTATAGGAAAAGATGACAATATCTCCATGAATCAAGATCCTCACGTGAATGCCAAAGGGGACAAATCACGGTTCTACAATTCAAGTCCATGATTTTGCAAGTCGTTATAATCTATGCAAAATTAAACATTAATGAACTCGATACCCACTTGAACGAAACATATTTGTCTAAAAAAAACAATAATATGCGAACAGAATGTCAACGTTAAATTTAGTTAAACAAATATGATTCGGTCAAACCTTTAGTGTTAGACCGATCAGATTGGTCTTTTAGCCTGGATGATAGCCACATTGACACCTCCAAATTGAACGTAATGAAACCGTGATGATTTTTTTCTTTTGCATCGCATGAAAGACCAAGTATGGTAGACCATCACGTGAGAGAATAGTCAAATATTAATCCAAGTTCAAATGGAAGAGCGAAAGTAGAAAAGTTCACAAACGGTTCCCAACAGAAATGTCCAACCACGGTGACAACGACGATAACTGTAGGAAGATTAATGGCAAACGTAACAAACACGGATTAAGAAGTAAAGAAGAGAAATTGAAGAAGAGAATCCTACGATGCACCCGGGAAGGACCCCGTAAGTATTAGCTCTTTTTATATCAATCGGTCGCTTAAGGTTTATTGCTCCCCATATGATAGTATTGTCCTGATACATCAAGATAAATGAAAGTCATAGATGAACAGACACGCAACGTATCCCATGCGTGAAAAAAAGGACACTTCGTTGAAATGAGGCTCTCGCCACTATAAGATTGACAAACGATAATCTTTCTACGACTGTTTTCCATGCTCAGTCAAGTTATTAGTGAGCAACAATGAAATTCATCACCCAGCCACCATTCTCTGGCATTGGATGAGCAAGTCGGGTTTACCAGTCAAAGAGGCACATTTAGTAGTTGCATTCTCTAGCCAACTGGTCCAACTATTGGAAAACGTACCAGAAAGGACGGAAAAACAAACTAATGTTGACGTATGTTGCCACATCAAACTAAGACATAACTGTCTTATTGCCGTCCGGCCTATAAGAGTAACCCACGTTTTCCTCACCCTCACCGTGTACTCTTCTTCTATTACTAGCCTGTCAACAAAGTAGGAGACGAAACGGCCTCGTTCCACTCACTTTGTAAGAACGGCGCCCTACACCCGTAGAGCATTGGCACATAGGGTCCCTTGGTCCCAATCAATTCTTACACAAACTCTGATTATTTCCATTGAAACTCGCATGATCTGTGAATTCTATCATGCAAGAGGTCAGGTTAATCCAAAATAATACAGCATAACCTAGGCTTCACCAAGTTCCTAACAACTAAAATAAACAAGCATATACGTTAATTGCAATAGCCCTAAAAACATGAATACAGACTTTGATATCCTCTGAAATACACCCGCAAAAACATCTCCAGGTTCTACGCCGGATTGGAACGCAGAAATGATTACTTCTGCTGCAGCCTTATTTGACGTCATTATATGCATACACCCAATGTTGATTGACACATAAGGTGGCCTTTCATGTCTTTACGCCCAATGTTAATAGACACATAAGGTGGCCTTTCATGTCTTTATTAGCTGGTTACAATAACGCAGACACAATTACTTATGGTCGCATGTCTTTTAAGGAAGCTAGGCTAAGCAGTCGTAGGAATTGAATTAGAGACCCATCAGAAAATTATTAACTTCTCATTTCTTGAGATAAATACACACTGGAATTAAACAATCACGCAATATAAACCCATGTAAGAATGCATCCCTCCGTCTATGTGTCACTGTCATTTAAACCCATGAACAGAATGCATCCTGCGGTCTATGCTCATTTAACCTATATGAAAAGAATAAGGCCATATAAGATCTGGAGAAATCTCTATATTTCGCTGTCATTTAACCTAGACAAAGACAATAAGGACATGTGAGTTCTAGAGAAATCTCCAGCTCTAGAGAAACCTAGGGAAAAGAGAGGAGAGTGAGAGACGAGTAAACCAATGTTCCTGCTTTTCTTTCTACTCACCCAAGTCATCCACTACAGCTAACTCTCCAGCTTGTCACTAACTTTCTTCCTAAAAGAATGATCCCCACAAAATGGCAATAGACCCGATGCTGGAATTTCAAACAAGCATAGACAACTTTACAAGTAGGAAAATTTGCCGTGAATTGCAAACTCACGATCTTGTTGCTTAATTACTTTCTGTTGACGAAAATAAATTCAAATGTTTCAACTCACATAAAACTACAGGGTACAGGTGCTTCGACATACATATCCTACACAGCACAATGTCTAAACTAAGGGGATGCCAGAGACCTGAAACTCGTCATAAGGTATCTGTTCCAGCATTGCTGTCCTGCTATGTAATAAACAATCCAAATATATTATAACTCCAATATCTGTTCCAGGATGTTGTAATTTTCCATTTCACCTCATCAGAATGCTGTAAAACATTGGCATCCATACACATTGGACTAGAGTTCCCAAATGTGCAATTACAGGTTGCACGCTGCACGGTAATTTCATAAGCCCACAAAATGATACGGACTGGTAATGGCTTCATGGAACATGAGGAAAATACTACTACAATTTGTATGCTACAAACAAAAAAAGAGAAGTAAAGTCACCACCAAAACGGCAAGATAGGTACAATGATATTCGTGTATTTCATTTGAATGATTTCATATAATCTACCATTGTACTTAAAAACAGGAATGGAAAGACAAATAACCTAGCAGCCGCTAAATCTTAGCCTGAGCATTACAACAAGGTAAACTAAGGAAGACCAAGAGTTATCTGCCAGTAAAGAAAACAGAAAGAGAGAGAGAAAAAAAAAAACGTACTATTTTCTCCTCTTTCTCTCTTCATTCAGTATCTGAAGGCAAATACGAACTATCAGGCACCAAAGTTGAAGAAACAGGAGGTGACGAAGAAGTGGCTGAAAGCAAATGTGAAGAATCCAAAAGCGCATGTGAAGACGCTGCAGATTCTTCTATCGTGAGGTTTTGCAAACCAGGCTTCAATTCCCGATTACAAAAATCATCATACTCTCCTTTATCGCCTCCTTTCTTCTTCACCTCCAGCACTCGTAGTGACGGTGTTAATTCAAATATCTCAGCTGCAATTGTCAATGGCCCCTTCACTCCTTCCCTAGTCCCCTCCAAACTTACTCTGAAATCCTTCTTCCTCACCGTAAAACTAACAACCTTCGCAATCTCCTCCAATTTCGATATAATCTTCGGCACCGGCGCCCCTGAAACAAACCTTGCCCCTTCCCCTCCCTCCTCAAACAACCCAGAAAGGTCAAATCCAGGTGAAAACGAAATAATATCAAACGCATTCAAGCTTGCCGGCCGTGGCAAGCATGCGAGTCTCCTCCTAGTCTCTACTTCCGATTCTGATTCGGACTGCGATTGATCAGACTCTGACCCTACATCATAATCCCCATCCGGAATACTACACAACTTATCGTCCTCAATATAAAACTTAATATGCTTGAACCCTTTTTTGAACCACTTATTATTCATGATATCCGGAATCGTTATCCGCGTGTCGGGATTCGTATCGAGAACACGGGTAAGCAATCGGGTTAACTCGGGTGAGAACCACCGAGGGCATCGAAACTCGCCTTTGTAAATTTTTTTATACATTGCCATAATATTTTGGTCATGAAATGGCAAGTAGCCAGCCATTAAAACAAACAAGATAACCCCACAAGACCATATATCCACCTTGGCCGCATCGTAGCCTTTCCGGCCTAAAACCTCCGGCGCAACATACGCCGGGGTGCCACAAAAGGTATGGAAAAGCCCGTCTTGCTGTATCTGATCAGAAACAGTGCTTAGGCCGAAATCAGATACCTTAAGATCGCCGTCCTCGTCGAGTAGTAGATTTTCAGGTTTGAGATCGCGGTGGTAGACGCCGCGTGCGTGGCAGAATCCGACAGCTGAGATCAACTGCTGGAAGTACTTCCTAGCCACTTCCTCCTTCAGCCGGCCTTTGGCTACCTTAATTTTTTCAAAACCAGAAATACAAAAAAAAAAAAAAAAATACCATTAACCCTCAGTACAGAGCTTTGAGAAGGATCCACCAAAATTGTTGTAAAGTAATTCCATTGTTGGCCTACACTGGTGGCAATTCAATTTCTTAATGTACCTGAAACTTCTTTCATCTTTCTACTTTCTAGCGACACGTTCAAATGAACAGCTCATTCCAACTTAATTTCAACGTACAAAAAAATCAAAGAATATTCCCAATAATATGCAAAATCAAAAAGCAAAACCAAAATTGTACTACCTCCATCCAAAAATATTGCATTTTTATCAAAAAGATATTTTTTTTCACGCAACTTATTGTATAACAATGAGTTTTTTTTTTTTTACTTATGCTAAAACAATGACCCATTTTTTACAAAAACATTCTTTTCTCGTTTTGCAGACCGGACTTTTTTTCTTTTGGGACAGATAGAGTATTTAATTTCTTGTGTATGGGGAACTCTTTCACCTTTTAAGAGAAAAAAAGTTGAAATTAGCATTTCAAAAGGGAATGAACAGCTCATTCCAGCTCATATTCCCAATCATGTGCAAAACCACAAAAAATAAAATGCAAGAGTCAACCAAAGAGAAGAAACAGATTGAAGAGAACAGTTTCATCCCGAAAAAGTTTTTGCCGAGCTCATTTAAATGATCTGGACCGTTCATATTTTTGAACTCTTCAAAAGCATCAAATTAACATCTCAAGGGAATGAACAGCTCATTCCAGCTTCATTTAAAGCATATTCTCAATAATATGCAAAACCATAAAAATCAAAATTCAAAAGCAAGGAGTCAACAAAAAAGAGTACGAAAAAGGATTGAAGACAACAATTTCATCCCGGAAAAAAGGTTTCCCCAAGCCCATTTCGATTGTTATGATTTCGGAAAAACATTTATATTGCAAAAAAAATGATTGAAATGGATTTTCTATTCATCCGGTGTTGCAATCTCAATTTCTCGAAGAGTACCTTGTTGAACAGCTCGCCGCCCCTAACGTACTCCATAACAAAGAAGATCTTGGACTTGGTCGCCATGACCTCGAACAACTGCACAATATTCGGGTGCCGGACGCGGCGGAGGATGGAGATCTCGCGCTTGATGTGGGCGATGAGCCCGCCCTTGAGGATCTTCTCCTTGTCGATGACCTTGATGGCGACGCTCTCCCCGGTCTTGACGTTCCGGGCGTGGTAGACCTTGGCGAAGGTGCCGTGGCCGAGGAGCTTGCCGACCTCGTACCGGCCGAGGAGCAGGCCCTGGGCCTCCTTCTTGGTCTTCTGGGTTTTGTCGGACATTTTTACGGGGATCTGGAAAACCTGGAAATGGGAATTTGGGATTTGAAGACCCTGGGGATTGGTGGTGTTAGGTTTGTTTCACCATTTTAATGGTGGGGTACTAGCAAGGTTGTGTTTTTTGGTTTTGTGTGGTCCGTCAAGCATGTGGGCTTGTGGGAAGGTGGAGATTTATAGGTCGGTTCGAGTTGCGTGAGTCGGTCTCACACGACGCGGTATACTTTTGATACAACTCTCAATATATATTTTTTCTCAATTGGAGTATTACTTTTTACTATTTCTTTTATCTATTTTTCTCACTCATAATTCAAATCAAACAAATTTATTATTCAGATGGTGTACATATAGTTTCAGGGCTGTTTTCGATAGTGCAAAATTTGTAAATTTTTTTTATGATTGAGAAATTGTTAGATGTTTCTAATAATGAATATTTTTGTTGAGAAATATAAGTTATTTTCGATAGTGAATAAATTGTTGATGTATTTGTATCTTTATGAGTAGAATTACTGTAATAAAAAAAGTTTTTGTTAACAACTTTTTATTAGTGAAAACGAAATGGTAAAATGCTGATACTTTTTTTTGAATGAAAATGAGATGTAAAATACGTTAAGTTTTTAGTGTTTTTTGTTAGTGGAAACACCCTCTTAGTATTGTTTTTTATGGCGGGGTTGTGGAATTAGATGACCTTTTTCCGCGCGCTCTCTCTCCCTAACCCTAGATGCCGCCGCCCCGTCCCGTATTTCGGAAAGCTAAAAAATGAATTGAATGGACTCAAACATGACACACAATGTAACATTTCACAAATCTCTTTTGTCTTAAAAAATGATTGCAACCGGTCATTTTGTTTAAATACTTTATTTATGACTCCTATAAAAAATAAGCTCAATCAGATATCGGTTAGGGCATCTACAAAACGTCCAACTTTGTCATAGAATTCAAGCCTAAATTCTAAAGCAAAGTTGGATGTTTCGTAAATGCTCTTGCCGATACCAAATTGAGCTTATTTTTTGCAAAGATTATTAGCAAAATATTTTAAATAAAATGAGCAACTCTGAACATTTTTTTGAGACCCAAAAAAGGATTTGAACCCACTCTGTACTATTAGACTTTCTGATTGATTTAGCCGGAAACCACGACAATACAGTAGACGTGAAGACCAACATCCAAAATTCCTAATTCATCTTTTGATTAGATTTAAATAAATAATAATAAGGCGATAAAAATTCAAGGGAAGCGCGTGACCCAGTGGTCCTTAACTGCCTCCGCCCATGTGTGCAATGATTGAGCAAAAACGAGAGCGCGTGACATTTTGAATGACTACGTGAATATGAGAAGGCCTAGACAAAGCCACGAAGGTTCCATGGCCGAGGAGTTTTCCGACCCTGTAACGGCCGAGGAGAAGGCCTTGGGCTTCCTTCTCCGTTTTCTGGGTTTCTACCAGCGAATTATTCAGAGGATCTGGAAAATTGGAAAAGGAAATTGGGAACATGAAAAGTTGTTAGTTTGGGCGGTGTGGACCGTGTGGTTTATGTTTCACTTTCACCATTAATGGTGGCGTACGGTGGTTGACTGAAAATTATTTTCAGTGCCGTTGCGTAGGACTCGACCCCATTTGGCATTTCCCTTGGGAAGCCCTTTTGGTTTACTAATTGGTAACGTAATTACGTTGCTTAATTATCCATTTTGCTTAATTACTTGTTTTGTACCCAAATTAATTTCCAAATGTGTAGTGATTTATGCGTAATATGCAATTCAACAATATTAACATACCAAACGAGGCCTTAAAGTATATATACGAAAAGCGTTTTTTTAAACCTTTCGTGTATATATCTCACATTTTCTTTTATTTTAGCTATACATATATTTTTTTTTTTGGTACATTAGCTATACATTCAAAGTAAACATAAGTAATATCCTGGTTGGTAGCCAGTAGCCACCCATTCAAAAATTGCGTAATCCTAAGGGAACCGAGGAAATTGATATCGATGGGGTATAGATGGGCACGTAGGGTCCACTCTGGGTCCCGCACCGATGATTCGAGCCGATCAATAATTTTATAAAAAAAATGAATGGGCCCATAAAAACTTAACCCAATCCAATATGTATCGGTACTCGATCTAATTTTTAATTTTTTTATTCAGATTCAAGGATCCTATAATCTGAATGGAAAAATGAAAGATTGGATCGAGCACCTGCACATATCGGATTAGATTGATTTTTCACATGCCCATTTGATTTATCTTTTTTATAAATTATGGAACCGCTCGGATCATCCACACGGAACCCAAAATAAACCCCACGTACCCGTCTATACTCCATCGGTATCAATTTCGTCGGTGCAAGTAGCAAGGCTCTTCAAAACTAACATCACTAGTACATGGTGTCAAATAATGCCCCATCATAAATTTCACTTCCAGCCCCCACATTGGTTATGATAGTTCAAATGAAAGCGCAAACGTCTATTTAAAGACTTTTATTTTGTTGGCATCTTCAATAGTAGTCGTTGACGTTGGTTTTCTGCGCCAGAAAAACAACTTGCCTTTACAGAGCAAAAGGCTCAAGGGCCGACATTATTGGAATTGGAAATTCTCTAGCGCATGGGGGTGTATTATATAGTCTGCAGTGCGGCATTCGAACCGCCTGGTTGGTAATTAATTGTCCAAATTTTATTTCGGTTCTTACAAATTTGAGTTGTCGTGACTGAGATGAGATCTAGACTATTGATTATCGAGACGGATGACTGATATGTTAACTACACCACACAGTACGGAAGTGCACTACAGGATTCCAGTGTCCGATACTTTTCGGGTACTTTCGACAAATCCCATAGGGGAGATGATATAAAAAATTATATATATACACACTCTCTCCGTCTCATTTTCATTGTCCGTTTTCGTTTTTCGTGTCGTTCTTTCAACGCTTATATCTCACAATTTATAATGTTTTTCATAGTTTTGAAAACTTTGTATTATAGATCTAGTCGAGAACTATCAAACAAGATCCATATTGTATATTTTTATAGATTCATATTGGAAGATATAAGCGTTAAAAGAACGGTACGAAAAATGAAAATGAACAATAAAAATGGGACAGAGGGAGTACATTTTAAGGGTATTTGGAAGAAATCAAAAAAAAAAGACTGGGAAGGGTTTCATCCGAGCAGTTCTCGGATTTAACAAACAAAAACTACTCAGATAAAACCCTTCCTGGTCATTTTTTTTGTCAATTCCTCGCGAGTACCTTTAAAATCACGTTCTTAATATATTGAGCTGCTTAGATTATCGAAATTCGAACGAAAAATTTGAGAAATGGTAAGATTCTTATTTTAACTAAAATAAATGTGTGTGTGTGTCTATATATATATATCTCCCGTAGGGGAGCCCGTAGGACCGTAGTAGGGGTTTGCCACTGAAGCGCAGTTGGACCACAGTAGCACCCCTAGATACCGACATTTGCCGTTAGAAAAAAAACAGCCGTACGGGGCAACACCTATAATTATAAAGATCGTAAACGGCTACGTTTTTGCATTCACTCGCGAGATACGGGTCTGGTTCGCAACGACTGTAGGCCTTTATTGGCATCTTCAATAATTGTAATGCATTTGTTAACATAAATCAAATTATTTTTGGCTTATTGACTTATTTTTTTAAAAAAAATTCAGTGCTAAAGTTCGATACCACCTTTATGAGCAACTTAAAATTTTAAAATCAAATTATTTCAAGCTACGTACCTAGCCCTAGGCCTCACAAATGCTCTATTTTATTTACCTCCTGTCATGATTATGTTTGCACGCAATTATTGAAAGAGAGTAAATTATTTATACCGCAGATGTAAATATTTGTTTCTTTTAAATCATTTATATTGTGCTCTGTTGCAAAATAGTAGTTCCAATTAATAAAACATGACAACGTGGCGCAATATAATTGATTTAGAAGAAACAAATGTTTACACCGACGGTGTAAAGAATTTATTTTCTTATTAAAGATGCTTTTTGACTTAGAATAAAGTCAATACGTCTGACTCTTTGGCCTATTTTTATTTTTATTTAAAAAATTATGAATTTCAGTAATAATTTTTTATTTTTTCAATTCTTCTTGTTAAAATAAATCAATTAATAATTTACAAAAAAATTACTGCAAAACTAACAAATGTGATTTTTTTTTAAATAAAGACAAAATAATGAGTTACTTTTACTATTTTTCCAAAACCACCCTACTTTTGCTATTATTGGAAGTACAAGTGTGCATAAATTAGAGAAAACATTTTGTGATGTAATTTATATGCGTGAAAATGAAATCTTTATAGGAAGATAGTTTTTGTGTGTGTGTGTTTAATACCAAATCAAAGCATGGACTTTTCATCTGATTGTTTTATTGTTGTAGGAAATGAATAGATTTTTTTTATCTCTGCATCACAAGGAAAAATTATTCCAACTATGTATTCATTTTATAGCCCTTCGTTCTGTTTGGCTTTCCAGAAATTGTCGTTTTTTTTTTTTTTTTTGACAACTCCAATCCTAACATCTCAGTTACGACCAAAAATGTTATTAATTTAGCCCTTGAATAGGCTCTCTCTTGTGGCTGTGATTCTAGAAACCGAAACCGTGGCAAACGGACCGTTTAATTGGTATGGAATCCTCTCCCAGCTGGATCATTTAAACTCAATTTTGATAGATCCTTCAATGCGAGTTTGAGATTTGGTGTAGCACCTGGTCTCATACGAGACAGTCACGGTGTTTGGATCGTGGGTTTTCAAGTAAAATCGGTGTAGCTTTTTCTAGTACTGCAGTGGAAAGTTGGGCCCTCCGGGATGGGTCGCAACTTGCTTTGGAGCGTAATTTGCAAGGCAATTTTGCGAAAATAGATTCTATGACTTCAGTGCACCTTCTCAAAGAGAAAGAATTGGGTACCCATAAGTTAAGTAACATTCTAATTGATTGCAGGTTGTTGTTGGACCGGCTTAAAGCAAAAGTTTTCAACGTGTTTCGGGAGACCAATCGAAATGCTGATGCATTTGCTAAAGTTAATCTTAGTAGTAGTAGTAATAATCACCTTCTTGTATTTCAGTTTATTCTTAATTGTATTGAACAGTTAAGAATAGACGATGCAAGGGGAGTTAAACTCCCCAGGACTCTGTATTTAATTTCTGTTTTATCTATGCCAGTTTAATTTTTTTTTAAAAAAAACTACCATGTGTACTGTGTAGGATATTAGTCGTACTAAAATTTTAACATGAATAAAAATAAGTTTAAAATTAACCTGTCCTAAAATGTCCACTTTTTCTTTAGTTTTCGTTTTCCATGCCTGGCTGTGAACAAGTGATCATGAGAAAGGAATATAAAAAAACACATACTCCTCAATATATTTTTTACACTTTCAATACATGTTCACACACTTTAAACCTTAATTAATGCAGTGAACTATTGGGAGCTTGATCCGTCCGAGGTTTTTCTGTGTGCGTGTAGGTCTAATCCATTAGGAATTATCCGCGGAATCTACATCACATCGCTCGGACCCAATATTTATTGAATGTCTCATATATCTAACATGAACTATTTTTAGCATTTTCAATTATCCTGCAAAGACTGAGCTGTGTTGGGGTCAAGCGGGGTAAGGCTCCCAAAGTTAAAAATTCTATTCATATGACACCTAATTTTGAGTAATATTGATGTTATTAGCATAATAGTTACTCATAACCTTAATAATTTTGGTTTAATTTTATATTCTCATCAGTCGATTTCTTTCATGAATCAATCTATACCATATACTAAGTAAATGTATTTTTCAAAAATAAAATCGAGCTCTCTCCTTAACTCTCTCTCCTATGTGGCATTCTCTAAATGAAACTCTCTCATTTTCTACACTTTTCAAAATACGAAAATTGAAATATAAGAGGTTAGAAAAAAGTTTTTAAACTTCCTTTTTTCATACTCAAACATTCTCCCATTAAAACTTTTACATTTAACATTAAATCATAAATAATAAGGGATAAATTAACATATCAAGACTTTACCCTTTGCTATATATAACATTAAACATAATAGATTTTTTTCCGTTCCCGTGCTTATGCATGGGCATGACGTTTGTAAAAAATAAGCACTTTTCTGTTATAGTAACCTAAAAACCTAAACAAAATGATTCATATACTTTTACTGCATTAGCCTAGAAGCATTTCAATCGACAAATATAATATATTGGAAATAATTTTTTTTATGATATACTAAGGGTACGTACGTGGTGCCACGCAATCTGGCCCCCTCAGACCAAAATTCTGACTCTGCCAATGTCATCTTGTGTCATGGTGCCATTTTTTTCTATAAAAAAAAAATGAGGGGAGGAGATATATAGTGACGACTTTGGAATGTGAGAGCAATTTCAAACAACCAATCAAACCACTCGAAGGCAACTACGGCCCGGTTTCCACTAAGTTTTTTGGGCAACAACTTATGCCATTTTAGCATCTTATTCACACTAATTAACAAGGAATGTGATTTTGGCACTTCTCTTTTAGCCAATGGCACTTTCACTTCTTTTTTTTCCTCACATGATTAAGATACAAAGTGAAGTGTCAGCGGCTAAAATTAGAGTGTCAAAATCAATTTCCATTAACAAGTTATTGGTTAGTGGAAACAATTTGAAAGTTGACAACAATTTATTAGTTAGTGAAAATAACTTAATATTTTTTAACAACTTATTGGTTAGTGAAAAACAAATAACGACTTGTCAACAACAAGTTCTTTCTCAGAACTTATTTCCCAAGTTCTTTCCACTTGGCAAATTGCCGTCTGATTCCGGTCAAATAGTGATTTAGTATGACAATCGAACGACTAGGACGATGTCAAAACCTTTTGTTTTAGCCTTTGGTGGGAATGTTTTAAGAATCGATAATTTTTTAAGACTGCTAGTTTGGCCTAATTTTTATTGTTGAATTAATGTATACTATCCTCAACAATAACTTCCAGGCATGCTTTAATTTGACTTTTGCCTTGCAACATATTGATCACCGCTTGTCCATCATCTGTCTGTATCATGTTTAGAAACGTACATCCTGCACCACCGATCTCAAGCTCCGTAGAAAGAGGGTTGTGATCTATCAGACGACTCAGACATATATCTCTCACTATTGATTGAAATTGCATTGATTACGCAAGGATTGACTAAGAATAGGTTTTGTTTGGAGGGCTCACCCATACCTTGACTAATTTTGAAATTCTTAAATTAGTGACCAGGAAAATCTTTAGTGGCCTCAAGAATTCTTTGTCTGCTTGTGATAAGAGTTAAACCTGCAAAAAAATTTAGTAAGTTCCTTGCATGCTATCTTGCTCACATAATTGGCAAAGAATAGCTTTATTTGCTTTTAGAGCATCTCCAATAGAGTTTACAAAAACTAGCTTCAAAATTGTACAGTACTTTGCTATATTTCTACAAATTTGATGGATGAGTAATCAAATGCGCACTCCAGCAGACTCTACAAAGCAATTACATTACTTTTATTGTTATTATAATTTAAAATATTATGCATACTTATCGTACATTAACCATTTACTTCATTATTATTGTACTTACATACCTATATGTTTATTTTACACATATTATGTATATATTTATAGCATATACATATTTATAGTATATATTTATAGATATAAACTTATATGATTATATCTATATTTATATTTAACGTATGTTGATATTTATACATAATATTTTATAATTACAATTCTGTTTTCATAAATTAATAATTGATAGTATAACATTGGTAAACATATTTGTAGATATTACATGTATAATGTATTTGGATATATTATGCATATTATGTTTATATTTATGTATTATATTTGTTTGTATATAAATTATACTACATGTTTATTTATGATATACTGTATATGATTGTATATATGATTAAAGAATCAATAGAATATTATACTTTAGTTTGAAGGTTGGGATGCATGTTACAAATTTGTAGAGAGAGAAGATGAATTTGAAGGTTGGGTTAAATTAGTATGGTGTTTTTTTTTGGTCAAACGAAAATTAAATTAGTTTGGTGTTTGCTACCATTACTGAAGTACCTAAAGTCTGTCAGAGGTAACAAATTTGGTGTTTGTTACCTTTGATGGAGATTCTCTTAGCGGCATTAGAAAGTATAATTGGTGGACATAAAACACATCACGTTATTTACTACAAATATGAATCCAAATAATTAACGAAAAAAAATTACAAACTGGCGCAATGTATTGGAACTGATAAGAATATGAATTATTATTATTTTTTTCACAAAGAATGAAAAAAGGTTAACACGATCAATTAAGGGAAAATGACGGCTCAGGACGTATTTTGATAATTAATACCGCCAATGACATACGGAGAACATTTGTTACTGAAAATGTCCTTAACATGTATTAATTATCAAAACACGTTATGGGCCGTTATTTTCCCATCAATTAATCCATCATTTTAAAGTTGTTGATGGGCCTGAGAATGCCATCTTCAATTGGGCCGAGATCCAAATGTGAAATTTTTTTATCTGCAATGTGACATTTGATTGGAATAAATTTGCCTCACACAACTTAGGATGTGTTCTAAAAAAAAAAAAAAAGAGGATGTTTTTCCCCGTTGTCTCAGGGGCTGAAGCCAAAAAAAAAATACAGATTTTGAGACATGTCATTCTCCTCACATACATCAACTAAAAGTTCATTTAATGAAAATAACTTATCTAAAGTACTTAAGTTACAGATAAACTTTTAAAAAATCAAACCGTAATTTGGGTGGGAGGCTCCACTATGCTATGGGATTCAAGGCATGTGTTAAAATTTTGAATCTTCAACAAATTATTTTATAATATTACTTGTGCTAAATAATTGTATAAAGTTGAAGTAAATAGAAATTTACATAAATTTCAATGTAAGTATATAATATAGCTCAGAAAAATATAACAATACTCTCTATAATTTTTTGATAAAAGGAAAAATTATATAGAATTCCGTATAAACACTTTCATGAATTTTAATACACTTTTATAACATCTCACTGAGCTATTTTTAGCATTTTTTAATTTCCACGGCCTTGAAAGGGAGGTACTACTATTCCATTTAAAATTTTCAATAGACAACAATTTTGACATTTTACAATTTTTGATAACCACAATGTAATATTTTTTTAATATTTTATGTACTAAAAAATAAAAATAAAATGTGATTATAAAAATTGAAGTCACAAAATCAATTACCTTTGTAAAGGACTTCTTCCAAATTACCATTGGTAACTCCAGTCGTGGCAGTAGGGTTCTCTTCCTCTTTCGCTTCTCCACACTGTAAACAGGTTCCTCTACGCATCCCTTTTCCAATTCGATACAGCTGATTTCACCACCAAAACACCCCACCCCCCCCCTCGCTCTCTCTCCAAGTTCAGGAAACCCTAAGGTCATGGCGGCACGAAGAGGAGAATCGGAAGGCATCAATCTAATCTCCTCCACATACTCCGACGACGACGACGAGATGGAAGACATTCAACACCAACAAGAACCCCCAATCGAAGACGACGCCAACGACATAAAAACCACCACCACCACTCCCAACGATGACGACGATACAAAGAGCAATAGGAGTAACGACACGCCCCCGCTCTCTAACGGCACCGTGTCTCGTCCGTTAACCCCGCAGCAGCTCTCTCTCTCATCCCCGCCGCAGCCTCCGCAGGCGGTCCTGGTTGCGGATGCGAGTAGAAGTAGAATGGGGAGGCTCACTATCGTTGATTACGGGCATGATGAGGCGGCTTTGTCCCCTGAAGCTGAGGTACTTCTTTGTTCTCCGTGTTTGGATAGAAGTTGTTCATAGGAATGTTTGTCTGGGATGGAGGGGTTTGGATACATGTGATAAAAATTGGATAACTCATTTTGGAGGGTTTAGGGTGTGTTTCCGCTAAACTAAATGCTACTGGCTAATGGCAATAGTCAAGTTGTTTCCCCTAAATGATATTTGGTTGATGTATGTGAGGAGAATGACCTGCTTAGAAATCGGTGTATAGTCCATGTAGTTTAGCGTAAATGCACCGTGTGAGAAAACAAGCAACTGCGGTTTTACACCAAAACTCACCATTAATGGAGAAATATAAAGTTGTCATTTGTGTGCTTTTCTTATTGAATCTCCCAATCCCAATGGGACGGAATGGATTTGGCTTTACTTATTCGATGAGAAATTTTCAAATCTAGGTTTGATAGTTGTGTGTATGGGTTAGGGGCCAATATTTGCTGATGGATTTCAACATTGAGTTTGGGAGCTTTACCACAACGACAGAACCCACGTAGTTTGGGGGTATGGGCTGGAGAAGATTAGAGACAGACCTAACCTTTGGCAACATGCACCAAAGCGGCTGCTCTCGTAATACCATTGAAACAGCAGCCCCATATACCTGTTTTGTTGCGGAATCATGCCCCCAAATCAAAGCCAAATGGCATCAGAGAGGGTTGGCCTAGAGACCCGATTCAATTTCTGTGTACATTACCGTGCTTCCTTCATTGATAGTCCAGAGCATTGGTATGCACAATAGTTTTGGAGCTTTATCATGATGGAATATAATAGGTAGTATTTAATAAGAGTGATTTGGTTTTCAAATCTTTCGTGTTCTGGATTCTAGTTGTAGAAGGATTTGGCTGCGGTAATTAATAATTATCTGCTACCTATCATCCATTGTCCATCCTACTTTACAAGTTTCCTAGAGCATTTTTAAGACCACCTGGTGTTATTGCAGAAATTGAACTCAGAATCCTTCTTCTCATCTTCTGGAGTCCTGTATATCTATCCAAAAAGGAGCCTTATTTGGTATTAGGGATTTGACTTTTCTCTTGAGTTTTTGTGGCAACCAATGATGATCCTTGTTGATTGAGTAATATTAATGGCTAAGAAGGACGGATACGGACACGGGTCACCGACAACGAAGACATGAGTATACGTTAATACTCTGAAAAGTAAGACACATATATCATGCAGATCTATTAAATTAGATATATTCAACCAGTTAGTTAGGTATAGATATGACCATAAGTTTGCGTACCAAATTTGCGTAATAGATGAGATACAATAAACAATGAAGAATCTAGACGGACATAAGACTCGAGTACTCCTTAAACGTAGCCTTTGAATTTCTCCCATACTTGATAGGAGCCAAAGGTTGAACCTTCCTGAGCCAGAGATCTGCGAGACATTGTAATTGAAGTTCAAATATGATTATTTAGCCATAACACTTCCTGAGCCAGAGATCAACTACACATTCTAAATATGATTAGCCATTACCATATCATTTTTCCAACTTGTTTAAGACAATGATATGCCAAATTCCAACCTTTCGGGAATCACATCTTAGTAAATGTCTATGATGCATTGATATGTATTGATTTCTTAGTCATAGACACCTAACTGCCTAAGATATATCAGACGTGTAATTTGTCGGTTTTCATTTTTTGGTGCTGGTTGATTGCAGGAGGGGGAGATAACAGGCTCTGGTGTTGTCACGATTGGTGCCCAGCTTCAAATGACTAATGGTAAGGAAGGCTCATGTTGGACAATTCATTTGAACACAGTTAAATGTCGTTACATAGTTATGGAGAACTGCGTGTCCGACCCACTTAAACTAAGAGTAATTATTGAGCCATATTTTATGTGTCCGCTTTAGTACTCATCTGCGTTATAATTGTTGTGAATAACATTAAAGTAGAGTATCCGTAAACACAACCTTTTGACAGATATTATGGTGTTCACGTAGTGTTCGTCATGGGGAGCATCCGAAAACACAGCCTTTCAACAGATATTATGGTGTGCACGTAGTTTTTGTCATGGGGATTATTGGCCTACAAGTTATAATTATATATTTCAGTCCAAAACAGAAATATTTGGAACTTATTGTCGATGATATAAGCCATCTACATTGACAAACAAAGAGGTATCCAGAGATGTAGATACTCGTACGAGTGAAAATAAACGAGAAATTAGCATTGAGCGTCAATTAACTTGACATTATATTTCGACAAAATACAGAGATAGCATGGCAATTATGCAGAGCTCACCCTGTTTTGCCCACTTTGTCTTCATCCTCATTTTGTGGCTATGAAGAGAGACCATGCACATATCAATGGAAATCGAAAACCATTTGGGAACTGGTGGAGCTACTGATTAACGGATGGTCTTGCAATTTTATCCTTTAGTGAAAAAGATAGACATCACCTTGATTATTAGAATGGTGAAATTTTGGAAGTAGTAAAAGTCTTCACAACGTCGAAATTGGGAGAGACCAATTTGCCTTGTCCCTGTATCTATTGCTGGTGGCGAAACTAAAAGTAGAACTACGGTTAACATAAATTACATGGAGAGAAGATACCTAAATGTTTCCATTTTGATATGTGAGATAATGAGGATAAGTTCAAATTTGATGGAGAGAGAATCTAAATATTTCCCTTTTCTTTTGTGATTGTAAGATTCCTGATGAATATTATAGGCACCCCAATTTGGTTACGTGAATGAACTAAGCTCCCCACCTTGGGACCCAATGATGAAGCTAGTCCCTATTAGCAAAGCAGTGCTCTGGCAGAGCCAAAGGAATAACTAAGACAACCTTATTGTGCAAGGAAATCCCTTCCAAACCTTTGAAACACAAAATAAACCCTTGAAAGCCTGGAAAAAGCCATGGCCATCACTTTGATATGACAGCCGTTTAGTTGATTAAGCGGTCGCGTGTCCATTTTGGCACGTGCGCCACGGTCGTCACTTCTTTTTCTCATGTGTGCTATGGCCGCGTAATGGAGTCTTTTGACACTTTATGAGGCCACGGCCATGTGTTCTTTCCAGCAGCCTCTTCCTTATTTCCACGACCGTGTGTCTTTCTTTAGTGTATGAATATTGGATGTATACAGATATATGCTAATAAGCGTGAGCATTTCAGAGAAGGTCACGTGTCCTCGTCCGACATGTGTCGGACACTGACACTTCTGGTACACATGTCCTATGCTCTGTTTTTTGTGTCCATATTTAAGAAACAAAAATCTTAATTTGGATACATGTCCGACACTTTTTTTTTTGCAATTTCTTCAACACTTGTTTGGCGTCCATAGCTTAGAAACTAAGAAATATGCGATTGACACTCCTTGGAAACTTGTGATCATCAAAATTTTATAGTTTGGAATATAACCTTAGTATAGTTATTGCAAACTGTCATCATACATTTTTAAATTACATGCTACATAAACTCACATAAGAGATAAAGCATATGATTTAATAACTAAAGCACTATAATGAGTAGTGCTATTCTTTATGCACTTCTGGAGTCCTGTGAACATGTAGATTCTTCATAACTTAATCTTTATGCATTTTTTAAACTTAGGAATTAAACTTATGGGAATGTACAGGCATAACCATAAATTTGGTTTACTTAATTTCACTTTATCCATGACATGTCCATGTCCATGTATGTGTATCTGTGCTTCATAGACTCCTGAAGCTCTCTTTTCCAGTTGGATACTGCTTTCTAATTTTTTCTGGTAGTTACAATGGGTTGGAGTTCTGTGAGGATTTATCTTTTTGGTGATGGTGTGTTTCTTTGTTGGTGGAAGGCTGGAAGCTATTCATCATTTAGTAAGTACTAGCTAATAGCAAGCAGTACCCACTGTTCATGGGCACTTATCTTCAGCTTTGGTGACACAGATTTCTTTTTTTTAAATGGATCTATTCAACTTCTATGTTGTGGAAGCTTTTGTATTTTTTTCACCCCCCTGAATGACCGTGCTTTGTATGATGATTGATTGGCAGTTTTTGGATTCTATTATGGAAATTAACCTTCTTTTGTAGTGAAGGGATAATTTTTGAGTCGTTGACGCTTGGCAGGTAAATAAAATTGTTGAATTTTCTACTTATGATATGGCAGCCAGTGTTATTGAAATTAAAGTTTGGCATGATCATGCAGAACATTCATTTTTTGGTTTACTTTTGGTGCGTACTTGTATAGTCGGGTAATTCATACTTTTTTGGAATGGGTAGACTCACTTTTAGCTGATGGTATTAGAGAAGAAAGAAGTTTTCTGTGAGACTCTGCTTTATTTTGTCTGGATGTTTACAAATTGTTTGCATTTATAGTTGATATTCAGGAACCATCTGGAACAACGCAGATGCCTAGCACCCAGGCAGTTACTCCCCAGTTATCTGAACTGGATGCATCAGATTCACACTTAATCAACTCTACTGTGAATGAATCACAATCTGTGGAAGTTTCGGTTACAGTTTCTGTGGAAGTGGCTGAGGATGTTGATCCATTGGACAAGTTTCTTCCCCCACCACCAACGGCTAAGTGCTCTGATGAACTTCAAGTAAGTGACTTTCTGAACTGGATTTCTCCGATTAGAAGTTGCTTTTTGAAAGATTGCTTTATCTAAAGGGCTTTTGATTTTGCTAAAAAGATTAAACAATTGCAAACCATTGTTTCATGTTTGAACAGATGCAGTTAGTTTTCATTTTATCAGTCGGGTACCTATAATTTGTCGTTAAGGGCTTGTTCGTTTTGGGTTTTGAAGGAGGTTTGAGTGGAGATAGATAGATAGAGAAAATGTATTGGGGACCGTGTGCATGGGCTTTAAAGCCCCCAAACGAACAAGCCCTAAATGTTTTCGTGAGGAGCTGTTTTGACACTTAACTTGCTATATCTACCCCTAAAAAATTAAGCGAGTTGCTAGCTAATTTTATGAAAAACACTATTTAAACTGCATGGATGTTGGGTTTTTGGCTGTCGTCATTTGAGTTCCATTGGTCGGCCAGACCTTCCAGAAATCAGGCAATTGATGTTCCTATCTCACAGCAGTAGTTATTGGGAAGTGCATTCTAACTATTTTTATAGCTAGATTCAGTGATATTTAACTCGTTGTAAAATATGGATACTCTTAGTTTATTGTAGTTCATCCTTTTCTAAATGCAGAGAAGAATCGAAAAGTTTCTCGAAGTGAAAAAGCGACGTGGGATAAGCTACAACGCGGAAGTGCGCAATAAAAAGGAATACCGGAATCCTGACTTCTTGCTGCATGCAGTGACATATCAAGAGATTGATCAGATTGGTTCTTGCTTCAGTAAAGACGTATTTGATCCTCATGGATATGACAAAAGCGACTACTATGATGAAATAGGTCATTAAAATTTCCTCGTGCTCTAAAACAACCTCCTCCTCCCATCCCATTGTATTGCCCAACTATAAACGCATATGCAAACACCTAATGTACACATTGCACAGCATTGGTCTTCTGTTAGATGTGCATAGCATTTGTTTGCCAGATTTTTATTTCACATGTTGGGTTTCTTGGGTTGGCATGTGTTGCTTGATTCTTGGGTTCTTAGTATTTGATTGTCATGATATGATAAAATGCTTTTAGTATGCGAAACTGGCTAATGTGCTTATGATGCTATTGCTAGTAAAGTGAGGAACAAATGGGTTCACAATTCTTTTGAGTCAAAATGTTGGAGGAGGTGTCCCTCTGTGGATGCTCTCCTGTTCTGTTTTTCCCTTTGTCAGACAACTAGATCATTAAAGGTTGTTTATTTGTCTCGACTTTGGCATTGTCATCTTTGAGATTGCACGTGTTCTCTCTCGACTAGCTTTTCTGATTATCTTTGTGGCCGCTCTTATCATTGTTTGTTTGGCCTAGACTAAATTCAACTTGAGAACATTTTGATACCTCTGTCAAGATTTATAGAACAAGAATAATGGTGCTTCTTTTTCAAGTTGACTGTCGTACTCATATAAATCTATAACCCTGTGAATGATGAATGTATGATGGATAATAGTTTATAGTGTTGATTGTGAACCCATAGGATAAGATTGGATCTCAACAAAGGAATAAAAATGTTCAGAGAGGCTTTATGCATCGTAGACAAGGAAATATACGAATATGAAGGAGACATATGACCTTCAACATGAACTGAAACAATCAAGTAGTTGAACAGGAGCTATCCTGCGTTCTTGGCCTTGCGTGAACTTCACTTGTCTAATTGTGTAGGATGAGTTGGAAGAGTACAGTCCCGATAATAGAATTGGCCTTTTCCGATATTGGATAGTACGATATTTCTGTGAACGTAAAATTCACCCCCTCATGGTTTATATTTATTTTATCAGAGGCTGATATGAAGCGTGAAATGGAGAGGAAGGAACAAGAAAAGAAGAAAAATCAAAAGGTTGACTTCATTACAGCGGGAGCACAGCCTGGAGTGGTTGCTCCATCACCAAAACTAAATATCACAATAGCAGGTTTATGAAGGATTCGGTTTTAATTTTTTTTAAGTCTTTTAAAAGTACTCGTTTTTTGGCTGGTGGTCTGCAGACTCTGCGCAGCAAGTCATGACCTGACATTTCTAGTTGTATTGTTATCATTCGCAGGTTTATCAACTGTGGCTGCTGGTGGGTTGCATTCAGTAACAGCTGCAGTTGATTCTATGACTCGGGATGGTAGGCAAAATAAGAAGTCAAAGTGGGATAAGGTTTTCATCTAATGCATTAACGCTGGCTCATCAGCCAGCCACCTTGGGTGCTACATGATTCTGGCATAACTAGTATGGATGAGTAATGTTGTCCATCATCTGGTTTCAGGTGGATGGTGATCGAAGAAATGTGCTGCCTCCTGGAGGTCATGATTCTGTATCTGTAACTGGGGCACATGCAGCATTATTAACTGCTGCTAATGCCGGTACTGGATACACTGCTTTCGCGTAAGTTCTATATTAGCCTTGTACATGTCTGTATTTGCAGTTCTCTTTTGGTAATTCTGGGTTTTTAATATTCTTTGTTCAATTTGAGTTTGGTCTTTAGTTCAGGGACAAATAATTCTGCAGAACTGTCGCAAATACTGTGCCAGAACCCTCAGAAATTGTGTTCAGTGAAGCTGCTAGAGTTAACTATCAGCCTTGAACGTATAGAAAAAAGAACCACACAATACCTAAACTACCCCTGTAACTACATGCCAACGCCAAATAATTTGAGGGGTGCTTTGGTCAAGTAGGACACCCATGGCAAGCCACCACTTTTTTTCTTTTTGTTGCAAGTTTATTGTTTAAATCTTAGAGAGAGTACGAGGTTGCCATTTAACATATAAATACGAATAGGAGAAATGTGGAGACTTCTTTGAACTGAAACTTACTTGCTTGTTAGGCTTACTATCTTTTTGGGTTCTATGCGAGCATGACTCTGTTGAACCAAAATTTTGGGATTGGGTTTATGTTTCGCAGGTTCTATCTACGTGGGTTAAACAATATTATTCTATAAGCTTTTATTCTTTTTTCGTGTGTGGAGCAGACCAATTTACTTTATCAGCAACTGAGCAACCACGTATTCTGCTTTGTAGCTCTCATTTTTAACATTGACTCCCGTGGTTTACGGATGGGGTGATGCATTTCCAAATGGTATCTGTACTAGTAATGAGGCCATTCTATTAGGTTTGCTTACGTTTAGGATTTCATTGTTGTTTGGGAGTCAAAACTTTTGTTCCCCCCTCTTCTTCATGTCAGAATTTGCATATTTCATTTGGCTGTCTTGAACAAAATTTCGTAAGGTTTTAGATCAATGGCCTTCTAGCTCAACTGGTATCCAAAGAAAGGTTTCGGTTCTTCCTTACTGGAAATAGTATTACCTGTTTCTAGTTCTAGCCTTCTTGGTATGGTAAAGTTTGTTTTGTTTGTAGGTTTGTTGTTTCTTTTCCTTGTGTTGGACAGGGACCCATCACTTCTTTGAAATGTCTGTACTTCTAAGCTTGCCAATATTAGTAAGCTAACACATGTCCCAAGCATGAGTCAAACCTTGCATCTACAGCTCTATAGAGATTTATTCAAACTGCGTAATCTTAGAGCTGTTGGGAAATTCCAGGTTAGCCAATTTTAAAATAACGTTAATCATAGGTATGTTGTCAGTTGTCGTACACTCATGTGTTGAATGAACGAATCAGCTTCTGAAGGGAAGTGAGGTGCAATTGTATGATTAGGTACATCCATGCTGAAGAGTCGAAACATAAAGGTTTGGGTACGAGTTCTAGGGTCAACGATTGAATAGGAGAACTTATTCTTCGTTTTGGTGAAAGTAGGTGAAATTGTAGCTGCTGCTTGAACAGTGTGACAAGTGCTAATTGTTAGACTTGTCCCACATCGCTCATCTAAGCTATCCAAGCTTGGTTAATAAATTCTAGAGGCTACTCTACGTATAGCCAATTGGTTTTAGGTTGAAACCCTCCAAGAAATCTAACATGGTATCAGAGCTAGGTCTTGGGTGGCCTCACCTCTCGTGGGAAAGTCTCTGTCATCTCTGTCGTTCGAGTCAGTCAGTCAGCTCCTAGTTGTCACCTCCACGTGCATCCAGGCTGCACGTGAGGGGGAGTGTTAGACTTGTCCCACATCGCTCATTTAAGCCACCCAAGCTTGGTTAATAAATTTTAGAGACTACTTCACCTATTGCCAAATGGTTTTAGGTTGAAAACCTCCAAGAAATTTAACACTAACCTAAGAGAAAAACCATCTTGTGACTTTCCTATCATTTATCAACTTAGAATTGGCAAAATTAAAAGTGTAGTAAATTTAGGCAATCAATCTTGATCCACACTGGTTTCTTGCATTTTGAGTCAAGGTTCTCGGAAAATTTAGTGATCTTGTTTTGCATTGGCAAAACTTTTCTTATAGACGATATTTAGAAGCTCAGAATGTACAGTATTGTTTTGCATTTACATTGCAGGCAACAAAGACGACGTGAGGCAGAGGAGAAAAGATCTAGTGAAAGGAAGATGGATAGAAGATCATGATCCAACTGATTTTTCGCCCTGGCTGTTTGAAAGTGTCACACATCTACCTATCCATGGATGGAATTGCCGTGAAAACACCGCATCCTTAGAACATGTCCTTTTGTATATGGGGGCATAGTTGACAAGCTTATTGCTGCTGCTTTTTTTTGGGAGGTCTTTCTAGTTAAAATGTGGTATACAATTAGTTATAGCTAGGTACTATGGGTATCAGTGGATTAGCGATCCCTCTATTGAGTAGGCAAATTGCTTTGTATTCACTTCCTTGTTCATAGATTAGAAGGCGAGAACACTAATTTAATCTACAGTGGAGGCGGCCGTTCAGTTGCACTTCAATTCTCTCTCTTATCAAGTGAATAAACTCAAGAGAATGGTATATTTTTTGGTAAACAGAAACACAAAAAAACAAACTAGGTAGGGGCTGAGCAAATGCTACTCCAGCAACATCTGTGGTTAACTTGTCCAGAAACTCGCTTATAGAAGTCATCAACGTCATGAGATGAGTCTCCTGCTCAACTCCCATTTTAGCTAAACAGTCAGCTACTCGATTTCCTTCCTGAGGAGTATGGCGAATGGAGCTTGTACGCTGGTTCGGCATTCTCCTGCAATCCTCAATCCTGTTTGTGTATGGAGAATTTTCTGGATGTCCATAACTGATGGGAGTCACCGTAATCGGAGAATCTGAGTGAAGTTTCAAAACAGTATTAATGACCAAGGATGATCTTCACGCCATTGGAATCCCCCAACTTCTGCTTCTAGACTGGTACAATCTTTGGGAATGTGTGTATTTCATATGAAAGTGGGGGGTTGATTTTGACAACTTTGACAGACCAGATAGGTGGACCGCCTTGACAGAGTGAGTCCAAGGAAAAATTATTAGTGGTCTTAGGGTATCGTCATGTGGTATCCCAACAGTCTTATCCATCAAATTTATGTGGATTAAGCGCATGGACTCTATAAAAATGTGTGGTGGATAAGAGTGTCGGGTCACCACCACATGGTGCCCCAATACCATTGAACAAGTATTCGAATCCAAGGGAGGAGAAAATAAGTCCAAGGGTGGAGAGTCTAAGTGCAATGATTTTTCTCAGTGACCAAATATGTTCTGATCTGGAACTCGACGTCACATTAATAACTTTGGGAATTCTTACTGTGCGAAATTGTGGAGTTCCAGTCGGAGGGTATTCTAGGCACATTAATACCTTTGGGAATTCTTACTGTGCGAAATTGTAGAGCTCCAGTCGGAGGGTATTTTAGGCGACAGGCAATGGCGGATGCAGAACTTAATGGCCGTCGCGAGGGGATAACAGAGAAGCCGATGAAATTGTTAGGCGCTGGCGTGGGAGAGGTGTGTACTGCTTTGGTTTGGAGGTGCGTGAATGGGGATTTTGTTATGGATTTGGATTCCGTTAAGGAGCGTGGAGTGTATAACGGAGGTTTCGTTTGGGAAGCGTCGTACGGGTGGGAACAGTGCAGGAGGGAAGTGTCGTATGGAACTTGGGTGGGCTAGTCATTTCATTTGCTTTGGAGGGTTATTTTGGGAAGGAAAGTTGTGGGATGGCTTGTAAAGTCTAGTTCTGCTGGTAGATGCTGAACTGGTACAGGACAGTAAAGCCACAAATTACTAGTAGATGCTGAAAATGAAAACACAATCATAGTACTGAATTGATAAAGGAGGAAAGTCTCAAATTCCTAGAACATAGTAGTTGCATATTTCGAGTCCCTCGAGGATTAACTACAATAGATTAACTTCATAGACGAGTCATAGAAAACAACCCTCTTCACTTGCGGTAAGGCTGCATACATTCAACAATTTACCAGACCCTGCAATAACGGAAGCCTCATGCACTGGGTGGTTTTCTCTTTTCATATACTCCTATTAAATTTCTAGAAACATCTTGAAAGGAAAAGGATGAAACCAAAAATCAAATTCTTACAACTTCTTGTGTTGTTTTGGCCTGAGTGTTTTTGAGAAACTCAACTCTAATCTTTGTGAGGGTAGTGAGGACATCTTTCACGTCGACCCTTTGTTCTGGTGACTCCGCGCAGCAGGATACAGCCAATTCCATGATGGATTTTACGCAGTGCTCCTTGACAGTAAAATGTTCATCACCCCTCCTTAGCATATTGGCATCAATGACATCAATTACTGCACAATGCAATGACTCTTTCACCCACTGCCTTAAGCTCATTTCTGCAACGAACATTTCATCCACCGGCTTCTTCCTTGAAAATGTTTCTAACAACAGTATACCATAGCTATATACATCACCACTAGTCGATACAATTCCTTCTGATCCGTACTCTATATGTAACACCATTTGGTCGTTAGAGACAAATAAAACTGAAGATAATAGCAAGAAAGGATGAAATTCTTAGAGAGCCTCAAGAAGACTAGACACTGAAAAGAACAAAAAGGAAAAAAACACAAAACAAAGAGAAAACCTTACTTGTTGGTTAAAATCTGCAAAATAGTAACATTACCTGGTGCAATATACCCGATTGTAGCTAGTGTACTGGTTTGTGCTGTGGACTCTTGGTTGCGTAAAAGCTTTGCGATGCCATAATCACCTAGATGTGCAACCATATCCTTATCAAGCAAAACATTACTTGGTTTAACATCACAATGAACCACAGGTGTCAAATGACTATGATGAAGATATTCCAATGCGGAGGCAACATCAATCATTATGTTCATTCTTTGTAGGATATCCAGACAATAGTCAGGGACATTATGCAACCACCTCTCTAGAGTTCCATTGGGCATGTAATCAACCACCAAAGCCTTGAAATCAGGGTTAGAACAGCTGCCAATGACCTTGATAAGGTTCCGGTGACGTGTATACGCATTACATCACATTCAACATCAAAACTCCTTAGTGAACCTTCAATTTTCAAATCAAAAACTTTTATTGCAACCTTCAGTCCATCAGAAAGAGTCCCTTTGTATACTGATGAAAAACTTCCTTTACCAAGTAACTTGTCTTTGGTGAATCCACTAGTTGCTTTAAAAAGCTCTCGGTATGAAAACCTTCTTGTTGTTGTCACAAGAAACATATTATCTTGATTTGGAATTCTTGCCTTTCTTTTTTGGTACCTTGTCAACACAAATACTAGCACCAAAGTGATCAGTATTACCAATGCAGATATTGGTAAAACATATCTCAGTACAAGCATCTCTATTGGTTGTTTATGAGTATGAGGACATGGTGGAACTTGAAACCGAGGCATACCACATAGTGCCTTGTTTGACATGAAGGATTGAGAAGTCAAGTTTGTAAAAGGTCCATGTTCAGGAATTTCCCCTTCCAACTTATTGAAAGACAGATTCAGATACTTAAGATACTTGAGCTTCTCGAAGGATCCAGGAATTGTGCCAGACAAATTATTTCGAGACAAATCCAAGAATTCCAAACTTATCAAACTACCAAGCGACTGAGGAATAGGACCTTGGAGCCTATTCTGTGCTAAGGAGAATTCCGCCAAGTTTGGGAGGTTTCCAATAGAGCTTGACAACTCGCCAGATAATTGATTCCTGGAGAGATCGATTACAACTGCAACATTCAAATTTTCAATTTCCGGTGGCAATTCTCCACTAAGAGAATTGGAAGACAGCTTTAGAACCAAAAGATCTTTAATATCCCAAAGCGACAAGGGTATTACCGAAGTTAATCCATTTGACTGTACAAGGAGATTCCTTAGGAAGGTAAGATTCCCTATGCACGTTGGCAATGACCCATAAAGTTGGTTTCTACTTAAAAATAGGTAAGCCAAGTTCCTCAAGCCACATAAAGTGTTAGGGATGGAACCTTGCAGTTTATTGCCTGCCAAATTCAGATATTGGAGCTTCTGTGATTGTCCAACCGTTGCAGGAATTGTCCCAGATAAGTAGTTGTCTTGTAGATTTAAGGTCATTAAGTTGATCAAATTACCAATAGCTCCAGGAATGTTGCCCACAATTCCACAATTATCTCCCCTGAAAATCTCAAGATAGGACAGATTCCCGATGGTGACTGGGACAATATCACTAAGTGGGTTATACGAAACCATCAACGTCATTAGGTTTTTGCATTTCATTAATGAATTGAAGAAGTTGGACTGTGACAAAGAAGATTTGCTTGTCAAATGGTTCCATTCAATGTTGATCAACTGAAGGGATTCTGAACTACAAAGTGTAACCGGTATAAATCCAGTGAATGAGTTGGAGGCAAGGTCCAGGGCATAGAGTTTAGAAGCATTTGAGATAGAGTCGGGGATTGTTCCGCTCAGTTCATTTTGGCCCAGGTAAATTTCTCTGATATTGGGCGACCAACTACTGATACTTGGTGGAAGATGACCTGTCAGATGATTCATTGCAAATGATAGAAGCTTCAAGGTTGAGATATTGAAGATATCTGATGGTAACACCCCAGTTAGACTATTATCAAACATGTCCAACCCCTCTAGACCAAGTTTGACAATTTCTTGTGGTATGGAACCTGCAAAACAATGTTGCCAAACAGAAGCTTGGAAAATGTGATTCAGCTACATGGTCATTCTTTAAGATTAAAATTTCCCTCTTATTTCTCCTAATAGAATAAGGTCCTCCATCAGTTATCCATAATTCATCCATATTACATTTTTGGTTCTTGTATTCTCAAGATTAAAAAAAAATATAGCACACAAGAAATTACAGGTTGTGTCATTTTCTATCGGTGACCACAAACAAATGGGTTTTTGACAAATAATCATCCAATTTCTTCTCTTTGGAAACACAGGTAAAAATTACATAAATTTAGCTTAGTTTACTTGAATTTTGTTTGCCTATCTTTTCCTTCTGTTTTTCTCTATTCCCACACTGTAAAATTTTAAGTTCGAAAAAAAAAAAAAATAGCACAAAATTTTACTATTGAAGCTAAAACCGGTTAACCTAGCAACAGCTAACTTCCTAATCCTCATAGGGCCTGTTCTGGAATTGGGTGTAACAGCCCTGCCCCTCACCTACGAACAAGGTTGGTAGGACTCCCAAACTTTTTCTGAAGCTTTTAAAAAGAACTCTGAAACCAGTGTGGTTTAGAGTTAACTTCCTCGGTTAACTTCGTTGAAACAGGCTAACACAGAAAGATTTTCTAGCATAATCTTTGATCGGACTAAGGTAGAAAAGGGTCGTAGCTTGTACCTGTAAAGTTGTTGTGGGACAAAGAGAAGTCCTTAAGTGATGTACAGTTTCCAATGCTGCTTGGTAAGCTTCCGGTGAATTTATTGCCAAAGAGATAAAGTCGTTCCAGCAATGGAAGGCGATGACACATATCCATTGGCAAGCTTCCATATAGGGTATTGTTTACAAGACTGACATATGTTAATGAAGAGATATTGAAGATAACTGGTGGAACGAGACCTGTAAGGCCATCATTTTGCATCTGCAACACCTCGAGTTTAAGTTGGCCCAATTGCTGTGGAATTTCACCTGCAATGTCAACAGAATTCCTGTGTAATTATAACGCTTCTAAACGCATAAACAAAGCTATACTACTTCTAACAAATTCCTGACATATATCTTCATCTATATCTAGCTACTAATAGGTCAGTCTAAGATGTAAAAATTCTTTCTTTTGCAATTGTATGATTTTTTTCTTTTGTATTTGGCATCAGTACGGTTAGACGAGTGGTAGCAAATGAAGTACATGTACCGGGGTACGAGTACTTTTTTTTGGTAAGAAAATTTTTATAGCCACCAAAAAGCGCAAAGCTACAAGAGATCTCAGGGGCATACCCCCGAAACAACAACAACAAAGCCTAAAAACCAGGCTAACAAAATAAAGCAACAAAAACAGAACAATCTTATCAATGATTGTTAATAGCAAAAAGTCTAGAATCCAACAACCAAGCGTCACAAATCTGTCGATTCTGCGCAGAGAACTTGATTGAAGACCAAGAGCTTGCTTTAGCTCTAACTGAGTTGAAAATTTCAGAAGTCACCCCATTCACATCTTTGGATTTGCTTTGAAAGATTCTAAGATTATGCTCCCTCCAAAGAACATAAATGGAAGCTGCCAAAGACAGCTTATAAATTGCAGCTTGCAGAATATTACCCCTTCTATGCTGGATAGCCCATTCCAGCTCTTGAGACAAAGGAGCAATCAAAGAAAAGATGGGCATGAGTCTCCATCCCATTTTGACAAAGAGAGCATTGAGGAGACACCCCCATGCCCCAGCTCACCAATCTGTCTTTGATAGACAGCCTTCCCAAGACAGCTAACCACTCAATAAAACTCCATCTGGGCACCCCTTGACCAAACCACATGAGAGTATGCCAAGGTTGAAAGGCATTCCTATGCCTACAACCATCCCAAGCAGACTTGGCTGTAAAAATACCATCCTTTGTAAGAGTCCAAATAACCTTGTCAGAGCTAGATGCAAGAGGAAGAAAACCAGCTGGGGTTTCTCTACTGATCTCCATAATGAATCTGTTACGCTGCCTTGGCCATTTCCAGCTACCTCTGTCAATAATGGAGTTTACTTTTGCTGTTAAAGCCCTTCCCCTTTGAGGTCTTATACAAAGCACCCAAAGGATGCCAATTGTCTGTCCAAAGGAATGCTTCTCTGCCATCACCAATGATATATTTAATCCAGTCCTGACAGGTATCTCTCAGCTTCAACAATTTCCTTACAACCCAAGATTGAATCCCCCATAAACACTAACATTTAAGGATATAAATGTGAACCAATTTAACCCATAACGTGTCAGCCTTAAGGCTGAGAGCCCAGAGATGCTTCATGTTGATAGCTTTATTCCATTCTTTGATAGAACGAAAACCTAAACCTCCTTTATTTTTTGGAACACAAAGGTTGGCCCAACTAACTTTCACTCCAGTGTGTTTCATCTCTGCACCTGACCAAAGGAAAGCACACAGAAGACTTTCCATTTCCTTAATGATTTTCTGAGGCAAAATGAATATAGCACTCCAACGAGTACTTACAAGGTACGAACTAGAGTATGATGTCATTACACAAGAGAAACTTTAGACTAGAATCCTTAATTCTGCAAGCATGCTAAGCATAAAAAAAGTGTTGTCAAGTTAGCTTCATCTCTGCATAGAGTATGACGCTATTCTGGAATCTGGATGAGGTACAGCTTGGCCAGGGTACCACTACTTCTAGCGAGAACAATTAGCTACGTGTTTTGCGTACCCAGTACAAGTGTAGAAGTACCATGCATAGTACTGGAGTACTAAGTACTTTACAGGTACGTGTACGATATGGATATGTTTTGGAAGTGCCCATGCTTCATTGGTGGTAGCCACCCAAGTCACCAAACTCCTAGGACACGTAAATAAAAACCAAATGCTCCTGAAAATAGTGTTAGCACAAAAATCCAAGAGGTTCCAGCAAAAATTTGTACTAAAACTAAAATATACACGTACCAATAAATGTTACTTTGGGTTAGAGGACCCAAACATATGGTTTACTTTCTCCATCTTAAAATTCAATCATTTCTACAACCATAAACACTTTTGTACAAACCAATGCACAAATACTCACATAAGTGTGTGGGCTCCACACACATTGCATCACTAGTGTGTGGGGAGCCTACGCCTACGCCTATGTTGAGTGTGTTGTGTATTTGTTTTTGCAAAAGTTTGTGGTTTTAGAAATTTTAAAATTTGCACTTCATTGCTAATATCACTGAGAACTTCAGTGGTGAATATTTTGCCCAAGGAAAATTGTCGTCAGAGATGGAGCTAGACGCAGGAACTGGGAACTCTAGTGTCACATAAGTGAGGACCTATCTGGTACAAGGCATTTTCCTAAGAACACATGGGAGGAGCAAAACTGTGTGCTGGCCACATGGACGTGCGTTTTGGGGCACATACGCTGTGCGTGACAGGCAAAGCTGAGATAATACTATTTTGGGTAGAGTGACAGAGATGGGTTGTTCCAAATTGGGTGAGATGGGTCGTTACAAATTGGGTGCCGTAGACAACTTTGGTCCCACCATGGGTTCGAGGCAAGAACATAGGCAATACGACAAGGATGCCACACTTTAGGGGCTAATTAGATTGAGATTCCGTCCCACATCCTATAGGAACAGGGAATTGCAGTGCTATATAAGTAAGAACTTTGGACCTATAGCCTTTTCTCAAGGAAACTTGTGAAAAGCAGAACCTGAACTGGGGCACCTCCGACTAAACCTTAAATTTGCATGTTAAAGAATCGATCACTTAACAGAAGCAGACATATATATACACACACACACACACCTGGATATAAGCTCAAAAAGGTATGGGTTCTAAAATTTGTTGCTTAGAGAACCATTATAAGATAAAATAACTAAAAAAATAGCGCAGCCAAAGCAGCTACAAATACATCAACTAACAATAGATACAAAATCGAGTCAGACTCTCTCACTGCGGTTAATCTGATAAAAGGGGGCAATCCGGGTGATCATCCAAACAGCGTGGTAATCAATGAAGCCCACTACCTCATGAACTGCACTAACACCTAGATTGATCATATTTACACATCGGCAAACCAGTGTGCGGATCACCTTGCCCGAGTTGGGGCGGAACAAAACAAGGAGCTGGTAGTTAAGAATGGCATGCCTATTTCAATTAGGGAATTTGTCATTAGAGATAACCGGCACAGGTAAGGGAGGCTCTATACTAGTTATGGTGCCCAAGATGGGTTTGCTCTTGTTCCTGTTATTGTCTGGACTGTATGCCACTATGTATGCTCGCTTGATTCGGAACTAATGTTCGTAGCGTTTTAATGAATTTCCGTTTGACCGGAAGAAAAAAAAGAAGATACAAAATCGTACCTTCCAAGTTGTTATGACCAAGATACAACTGTTTAAGCATTGTTAAGTTGCCAATCTCCATTGGTATGCGTCCTCTGAAGTTGTTGATCGACAAGGACAGAGTCTGAAGTTCTGAGCACTCGCTTAAACCAGATGGAATTTCGCCATCTAAGTTGTTCCAAGATAGAGCAAGGACTTGGAGTTTTGAAGGACGATGGCACATAGTTGCCGGAAGATTACCGGATAGGCCATTATATGAAAAACCAATAATTTCCAGCGTTGAGATGTTGAAGATGCTGGCTGGTATTGATACTGTAAACTGGTTACATTCCATGACTAACTTTTTCAGGTTTCGAAGGTTACCAATCTCCGGTGGAATTTTCCCTTCGAGGCCATTGCCGTATAGATTAATGTCCTCTAACTTCGAACTGTTAGAGAAGAAGGAAGGTGGGAAGGTACCTGTGAAACTGTTATTGCTAAGATACAAGAACTGAAGCTCAGGCAAGGCACCCAACCACGGCGGAATCGGTCCTCCGAAGTTGTTCAATACCACACTGATGAATCTCAAGCGACGAAGATTAGCCAGCTCTTTGGGGAGACTGCCATGGAAACCATTGTTTGTAATGTCGAGCCGAACAAGAAAAGAGAGGTTTCCCAAGTGCGGAGGGATAGTGCCCATCAACCCCATGCCACGGATATTCAAGGCTACGACTCTTTTGTGCCGAACACCGCAAACAACTCCGACCCAATTGCAAACCGAGGAGCCAATGGTCCAATTGTTCATCAATGTGTGGTCCGGGTCGACGGTTTTTTGGGCTTTCAAGGCAATGAGAGCAGATTCATCAGTGGTGATGTTGGGTGCTGCTGCTGCCATAGCTACAAGACTGTGCAACAACAGCATTGGAACAAACCCAACAAAGAAAGTTTTCTCCATGAATGCGTAATCTAAGTTAAAGCTATGAGTCTTACGCAAGGCTGGCTAGATGTATGTATATGATCATACTTGGAAAAGTGCAGAAAATTTTCCTTTATTCTCTTTTGGGTTGGTTTTTTGGTTGAGGATGGAAGCATGACTAGGTCAAGAAGTACTATTTGGATTTTTATTGATGGCATAAATGAGTAGAAATAGTAGTTAGTTGTCACTAGCAGGTTCAAAGTGAAACATGACTTCCGACGAAAACGCCTACTGGCCAGGTTGGAATATCCGAATATGTGCGAGAAGGATTAGAAAGAGTAAATTATACTCCATCCGTCCCTTTTTAAGTGTTCTGTTTTGTAACTCTATGCTTGCGACCTTAATGTATGTTGTAATAAGAATACCTCAAGCGTAGGGTTAGGTCGGTTGAAAGCATAATAATACCTGGAAGTCCGGGGTCGAATCCACAGAGAGCGCATCTATAACTTGGTTCAGAGATTAGCTTGCGTAGAGAATTTCGGCATTAGGACCGCCAACCAAACTTTGGCGTTGAGACGGCCAACTGAGAACTTTAGGTGAATGGCTACTTAATCTAACTACGGTTTTTAACTGGAGATTTAAACTAAAGGTTAGATTTAGGGATAATCAACACCCATAACACAAAGGTAATTTTATTCTTCTCTTTTTACAAGGGTGTTAAGGATGTTTAAGGTTCTTTTGAGACATTTAAACAAACACATGGAGGGACATAGCTCCAAGTATCAAATGTGACAAGAAGTGTAACCCTTGCCTACATTTGATCAAAGAGATTAACACCTCTAAGTTTTGATACATAAAATGAACCCTAGTACATGCTTAAGCTAGAAAATGAAGATTTATAAAAGAAGAACAAGAAATACCCATAGCTACGGGATGCTAACCATCCCACAATCTAGCCTTGCTACACTACTCACACATAATGAAAGGAGACATGTAATGAGCAAGTGTAAAGATAAGGAAAATACTAAATATGGATTAAATGCGAAATAAACACAAGATTCTCGAAGAGGAGAAGATTCCTTACAACTTTAATGAAGGCGAAATGCTTCGAAATTGAATGGATCGTACCTAAAATCCCTTCTCAAGGCATGAATGAGGAGAGAGGTGGGAGCAAAAGCTTTGATGGAGGTAGAGAGAGAAAATGCAGGTATTCAATGCCCTGAAATCGGGTTTAAGTTGGTATATATGCCCCCTTTACAAAATAATTACAAAAATGCCATTAAAAAGTTCGCGCGCAGACACCTGGTATTGATACCCCTAAAAGAGGTATCGATACCTCTGTCCTCTCTGGACAACATGCTTCTTGGTATTGATACCCAGTGTTGGGGGTATTGATACCCCATGTTTCTCTGGCTGGTTTTTGCTGTTTTCTTCTTTCTTTCGGTCTTTGAGATCCCCGAACCTTCCTTTCATGCTTTGATCACTTTGTTTGAGACTCGGGGAGCAATTCCTAATGTGCCACATGTACTCGAATGCTTCCGGATTCCTCCGGGGATTATTGGGAGCCTTGGAAACGTCTTTTTCGCTCCGATTACCTACTTTTCAACAAAAATACAACTTGCGCGCAAAATCAAATAGAAACAAGTAAAAAACGCTTGCAAGAGTAGAAAAACGGGATAGATAAGCCCCATTATTTACACTATTTAGGGCTTATCACTCCAACTTATTAAAAAGATATCATCATTATACTTTTCACATCAACTTTTTCCTCTACTTTTCCTACTTACCCATCATCATTACACTTTTACTCATTAACTTTTCAAAATAAAATATACTTTTAGGGACAAAATAGACAATACACCAACTTTTACCCCCCTAACTTTACAAAATGGACACTTATTAAGGGACAGTCCAAAATGGAATACTGGACACAAAAAAAAGGACGGAGAGAGTAGTAATTAATGGTATAATGTTCAAAGTTTTTATGCACTACAGTTTTGGTACAAACAAAAACAATTTTGATATTATCAACACCCTTCGGAGATACTCTATAAATTATTTTACCTCCATGTCGTGTAGGCTTGGAGCTTTTTTTTTTTTTCTTTTTTAGGTAAATAGGCTTGGAGCTCTCTACAACCTAAACACGTAAACATATTCATTTGGGAACATGTGGTTTGGATCAAAGTGTCTCATTGATTCCGTGGAAGACCTTAAGGCTCCGTTCAGGTGTCATAAAAGTTGTGCAGGAATGTTAGTCCTGAGAAAAGTGAAGTGAAGTAAATGAAAAGAAAATTTACTTTTCTGTAAGTGTTCGCTTGACAAAGGAATTATAAAAAAAAAACAGAAGTAAGTTTGTTCATTTACCAATAAGAAAGAGAAGCAAGACGAACCTAAGGGGGTATGATTCTTACGCAGGGCTGGCTAGATGTATGTGTTTGGTTAAAGCTATGATTCTTACGCATGTATATGATCATACTTGGAAAAGTGCAGAAAATTTTCCTTCCTTCTCTTTTGGGTTATTTTTTTGGTTGAGGATGGAAGCATGACTAGGTCAAGAAGTACTATTTGGATTTTTATTGATGGTATAAATGACTAGAAGTAGTAGTTACTAGTTAGTTATTACTATCATCTTTACGAGAAACTTTTATGTATCCCGGTATACGAGAGAGTTGGTATCCCCTCCGGGGAGTTTCTAATTTTTCGGTCATTTTTCGATAACATTTGGATGATCGGCTCCGTTCATATTGTAGAGTTTGGCGAGAATTTTAATCGTACTAAAAATCGTATTCATCCGACTTTAGTAGATACATGATCGGCACACGTGAAAATTGCAAAAAAACCAAAACTGGGTTTCGATTCATTTTTCAATAACATTTGGATGATCGGCTCCGTTTATATTGTAGAGTTTGGCGAGAATTTTAATCGTACTAAAAATCGTATTCATCCGACTTTAGTAGATACATGATCGGCACACGTGAAAATTGCAAAAAAACCAAAACTGGGTTTCGATTCAGTATGTTTTTGGACCCAGTTTTGATTTTCTTCAACAACGCATCCTACTATGTTAATATAACTGTTCAAACAATTGGGTTTACCATAGTTGGCTACTCATGCACACTCCTAGGTTAAGGGGTCGAATCTAATCGAAGGCAAGAACTGATAATCCCCCATCCCCCCTTCGAGGAGGCTTTTTCTTTATTTCTTTGTTTTTCATTGGGCTTATTTCGTAGACTCTTACGTAATTGATATAATATCCTGTAGTTTGTACTTTATAATTCATAATACATGATGTAAATGATCTCTTCTATTTTATATTGATTGGAAAAAAAAATGACGGGTCCGTTTTATCCACCGCATTTATCTCTCTACCTCACAGAGGATCCGTATTTGGAACCCAACTACCATATGGACATAAATGTGGTGGACAAAATGGACCCGTCATTTTTTTTCTAATCAATATAAGATAGAGGCTCCCAACTACCATATGGACATAAATGTGGTGGACAAAATGGACCTGTCATTTTTTTTCCAATCAATATAAGATAGAGGCTCCCAACTACCATATGGACATAAATGCGGTGGATAAAATGGACCGTCATTTTTTTTTTTCCAATCAATATATGATAGAGGCTCTCTTTTTCCTAGCTGGGTTTTTGTTTCCCCTGTAGTGCTTAAAAATCTCTTGTATTTGGATTCCTATTTTTGTAATTTTGCTCCTTAATAAGAGATTTCGCAGTTCAAAAAAATAGTTCGTGTCTTCCTATTCTAACTCTTTTGTAGAAATTGATGAAATTTTAAACATGGATTAAAACTTTCGTTGGGTGGATTTGTGGAATTTTTGGTACATGCATGGACATAGTTGTGCCAGTTGAGAAAAGGGTTTTGGGCTGAAATGGAAACTGAAAAACGGAGATGAAAGACTGGCATTTTCCGTGTGGGTTCCGTTTATCTAAACCACGTCGGCTGAGCACAAAATTACGGGCAGCCCACATTCTCATGTTCTGGACCGTTGGATCTCTTGGTTTAATAGGTGTCACTCTCTCATTAAAACCCTCACATGATCTTCACAGATAAATTCTCACGGAAAATTTGGATCCTCCAAATACAAATGCTAATTGGACCATATTAGTGCCATGACGTGGCACAACTATTACATTCCAAATCTCCATGTGCACAGCAGTTTCAGGGATCTGGAGGCTGTAAGTGGCTCCCTGTATAGCGCTGCAAGACGTATTCAGATCGTTCAAAAGTTTTTTTAGTTTTTAGTTTTTATAAGTGAACCAAAAATATTTTTAGTTGCCGGATTAGATTAAAAACAAATTATTTCCTAAAAAAATGAACTCTTCTCAAAACTTTTTTAATTCAGACTATTAATTGTCAAAATAAACGGTTCTGATGCGAAATCTACGTCGGATGTGCTTTGTAGCATTCCGGGTCCTGTTTCAGAGACTGTGTGCTTTGAAATCTGGTAACTGCGTCGTTAAAGTGGCTTTCCCAAAATCCCACGCATTGGCAACATCTATTTCCGCGCCAATGAAAATTATTGGCATTTTTAAGTTTTAAAGTTTAGGTAAATTACATTCACCTTCCTATTTCCTTGAACTCCTCCACTTTATCTGAAATAACACTAGCCTCCCTGTAGGTGAGCAGAGTGTTGAACTATATCTCATATCGCCCATTTAAATTATCGAAACATTGTTTATAAAATGTGAAGTTACCCTATCTATTATGTTAATATGAAATCATTTGAGAAAAATCAAATTTTGCGTTTTTTTTTTCTAGGTGCAAAATTCTACCATGATTGACGTACCGATGAATTCTAAAAACTGAGCCGGAAAGAGAGTTGCTATGAGTACCGATGGAGGAGGAGAGAAATCGTACCGACGGCCGCCGGCGGGCCGTCTCCGGCCTTGTTACATATATATACGAAAAAAGGGTGCTTAGATCAAGCACCCTACACACCTCGGATGCCATTGATTCCCGCGTGGGCCCCATCGGTTTTTTTTTATAGAATTTTTGGACGGATCGGATTGGCCGTCCGGTGGCCGGAGACAGCCCGCCGGCGGCCGTCGGTATTATTTCTCTCCTCCTCCATCGGTACTCATAGGTTTTCTGGGAAATTTTACATACACGCGCCGAAAATAGGTGGCACTACAGCCACAACGCCCAAACGGCTGCAAAGCCATTGATGGTCACATCTGTGGTCGGTGAGTGTACGCACCACTGCCGAGCCGTTCGGGTCATGGAGTTGGCTCGGGGAAAGATACATAGGATCCAATTCCGTCCACCAAGCCACTCTCGAGTTCAGTCTCGACAAACGGCTCGCGTTTTCATACTGTGCAAAACATATTCAAACGTTTCTTGGGGAACTTCTCGAGGCACAGATTCCCTTTCCAAAAACATAAACCATGAATCCAAACTCCCAACCCCCACCGAAGTACTTCAATAGACCCATTAAACAGCGCAAAAAAGAGTATTGTCAGTGCCAAAAGCTTGAATCTGTCTGGTCGTCACTCTCAACAGTCCAATGAGAGTTTGGGGGGAATTTTCGTTGCTTCTTCTCTTTTGGGTTACTGCCGTTCGAGGTTCTGATAGTCTTCTTTCTCCTAAGGGTGTCAACTATGAAGGTAAATCTGGCAAATAGTTACCCACGAAACTTTCTTTCGTTTTCTTGTTTTGGATGGGTTTTGGTACTGCTAGAAATCCTTTAGGCTTTGTTTGAAGCATATGGAAAAGAAATGAAAGGAAAATTAGAAAACTTTCCCCCTTGTTTGATTTATAAAAACAGTGAGAGAAAAATAGGAAAACCAAGTTTTGAGCACAATATATTTTCCTCGTATTTTCACAAGTTCCCAAGGGACCCTTAATTTTAAACCCCAAATTATCAGTTTTCTTCAACTTTTTGAATGTGTGCAGTAGCTGCATTTTTGTTGACATCAATGCAGTGGCTGCATTGATGTCAATGAAGAATAAAACTAGGGATGAATATTATTCCTACTTCTGGAATTTTGCTGGGAATCCTTCAATTGGATTACTAAAGTGGTGTTTTTTTCTTTGGCTGGTTTTGATACTGCTAGTGGTAGATTTCTTGAATTTGTAAGGCGCTTCTCATTTTCTAGAAGTTGCTATATGTGTGGCAGTGGCTGCATTGATGTCTATGAAGAATAAAATGATTGATGAAGATCATGTGCTTGATGGCTGGGACATAAATTCTGTTGATCCGTGCACTTGGAACATGGTTGCTTGCTCTCTTGATGGCTTCGTGATTTCTCTGTAAGAATTTCTACATTGTTTGGAGTCCGAGAAAAACTAAGGAAATTTAAGTAATTAAGTTTTGCTTCATTGGATTTGATTGGTTTTATGCTATGCTGTTTGGATTTGGAATATTATGCACGGTTTTTCTCATTGTGTGAATGGGATTTTGACTTAATTTAATTAATTCCTGTTTTGGGTTTCTTGTTGCCAGTGAAATGGGGAGTGTGGGATTGTCAGGTACACTTTCGCCAAGTATAGGGAACTTGAGTCATCTTCAGGCAATGTGAGCCCATTTATCTCTTTGCATTTGGAATCAATTTTTTGTGTTATTCAGTATTACCAGTGACAATTTGGAGGCATCCAACCTAAAATTAATTGGCAATAGGCAGAGTAATAAGCAATATGTCGTTGTAGCTTGGGTGGTTTGGAAAAGCGAGCAGGACAAGTCCACTACTCCCCTGTTTGTGCAGTCAGTTGCTCGTGGAGGTGACGGAGTTAGACAAGCCAAGAGGAACAAACTTGAGCATAAAGTTCGCTCCCGTGGCCACCCAAGACCAAACTATGATACCATGATACAATGCCAATCATCCCATGATATTAACTTTGTAAGGAAATGGACCCATAATGTATATCAACGTATTTAACATCGTCCATAAGGGCCTTTCCCTTTCCCTTTTGTGATCGTGCAATAATCTTCACTTATATTTCTTTAGTTCAAATCTGAAATTTGTCTTATGGTTCAATACAAGTGATCTGGTACTTTCCACCATGAGTTAATCAAGTCTTCCGGATTAAGATTTGAATGTGATGCCTTTTGGCAGCTGAAATTTAGAATAAGACGGAGAATATAATGTAAAATCTGATGTAGGTGACTTCATCTAGACCGCTAGTTTACTTTCAATTTGAGTTTCCACATCCTGAATGTGTAGTGGATATTTCCAAGGGAATGTTGCAATGGAGAGGCTTGGGATCCATTTATGTGTGGCTAAAATATTCAATGAACCAATTTTCCACAATAATTTTTTCTTGAAATTCCTCTTAAAAAAAATGTTTATTGCTTCAGTTTATTTTGAATGGCTAAATTTTTGAAAATGGTAATGTCTCATTATCAAAAGATGAGGGAAACAACCGATACTTCTGTAGGTTTTTTTTTTTTTTTGATAACTCAGGTGTCCGGGCCAGCTTATGCGCACCTCGACTAATCCTGGGGCCCCAATCCCACCGCCCGCTTGCGAGGAGTCCAATTAAAGCCGAAGCAAAGCTGAGACCTTAGGAGGGAGCAAACCTCTAATTCCCAAGCCTTGACCACGGTTGACTTCTGTAGGTATTATAGTATCTGTAGTTAGAATGTCGATGTATGCTTCTGTTTATCCTCAAACTCTTTGCCTTGTTGCCTTCTACTTCAATAGAGTACATTGTTCTACAAGACCAAACCATCACAAGAATGAAGAAGAAAGAAACACAATGATTCACACCCTAGTCCAGTCTTCTTTCCTAAGTTTTTTCAAATGTTAAATTTCCCTAATGATTGTTCCTCTTCTGAGACATCATTTCTTGAATACCTAAAACTTATTTACATCATAGTCTGACTTTCTTCATTGCTGCTTCTCTGACCATATGAACACTACAGAAACCATGCTCCATGTTATATAGCTGCTCTTGTACCAAGGAGCAGTTTATCTATGATTTTATGGCTCAGAGAGGCATTTTCCGAGGATATGAAATACTGTTTTTTTATATGTCAATGCATGAATTAGATCATTCAAAATTTTCCTTATAAAGTACCACTTCTGTGGATTCAATGAATTCATTCAGATTTTAGTGGTGTTCTTCCAGGTTACTGCAGAACAACCAGTTGTGTGGTCCTATTCCATCTGAGATTGGGAAGCTTTCAGAATTACAAACTATTGACCTTTCTGGTAATCAGTTTACTGGTCAAATTCCGACATCTTTGGGTTTCCTGACGAATCTAAATTACTTGTGAGTGCAGCTTCAACAGTTCATTTGGTATCCAATTTTCCAACTTGTTTAACAATTGCTTTTCATCATCTATATTTGAGATAGTTGTTCTCCATTCAAATTTCAGGCGGCTTAGTAAAAACAAATTATCTGGAGAGATTCCTACAGCTGTTGCAAATCTTACGGGTTTATCATTCTTGTATGTATTCCATTGCTTGTCAAATTAATTTTATTATTGAAAATTTGAATACGCAAACAGATGCTGAAAGTTTTTTAAAATTATGGCATAGGGACTTGTCATTCAACAATCTAAGTGGTCCAGTGCCGAAGATACTGGCTAAAGACTACAGGTGAGCTATTTAGCTGGGCTTCCATCGTCAAAAATCTGGTGCCAACTGTATTTCCAATTTTGAGTAGCAAATATGTAAGAGGATCGTTGCTCTACAAGCCAAACCATTGAGAAGTGAGCACGCTCCTAAATAGGATGGGAGTTTCCACATTAATCACAAGGTAGAAATTCGAACTTCTCTTTGCAAACATATGCAAGGAAAAAGAAAAAGAGAAAAGAAGAGAGATTTAGGACTCTCGTCTCATATTTGACTTATCTACGAGTTTAATCCATGAATTTGGTATAAAAACTATATTGGGCCGTCTTTTCTCACTCATGTTTATTTGTAATAAATATTTATGTACATGCTCCTTTCAGAGCTCCAAACTTAGGATCTTCTACATACCCCCGCTCCCGCTTTTGCTCCGCTCCCGTCCCTGCTTCGTGCAACTATGCATGTCGCCCATGCCGATCAGTGTTTTGAAAAGGGTTCAATCAAAATGATAAAGCAATGGGGACTCTTCCTATTAATTTAATTTTTGGTGTTAAATTTTGACTATAGTTCACCGTGAACATTGTTCTTACGCATTTCCAAGATGCACGTCAATCTTTTCCCTTTATCTTGTTTTCAGCAAGTTGATCTGCATATATTTCATTGTAGTATCACAGGGAACAGCTTGCTCTGCTCTTCATTATCAAAGCTAACTTGCATTGGAGTCACAACACCTGCCAATGGTAAGATGCATAGAGCCTATTTAGGTTTAGGTATTGCACTTTTTTGACTAACATAAAAGGTCTTTTCACTGGCAGATACTAGTTCACATCGCAAAGTCAGCAATCATCATCGATGGGTAATTTCTGCTGCTATAGGAGTATGCTGCACGATGTTGGTTCTCATCATGCTGCTTGTCTTCGGGGTGCATTGGTACAGATCTCGTCTTCTATTCCCATCATATGGTATGGTACCTCCTCAATGACGAGTTTACTTTTTCATGGAGCAATATGATGAGATGTTTTGTAAGACTCTGATCTCATTTGGACGTGCAGTACAACAAGACTATGAATTCGACATCGGTCATCTGAAGAGATTTTCATTCCGGGAACTGCAAATTGCTACAAGCAATTTTAGTCCTAAAAACATCCTAGGACAAGGTGGATTTGGAGTTGTCTATAAAGGTTATCTTCCCAACAGAACAGTGGTGGCAGTCAAAAGGATGAAAGATCCAAATTTCACTGGAGAAACCCAGTTTCAGACTGAAGTTGAGATGATTGGCTTGGCTTTGCACCGAAACCTTCTGCGTTTGTATGGCTTTTGTATGACAGCTAATGAGAAGTTGCTTGTTTATCCGTACATGCCAAATGGGAGTGTTGCTGATCGCTTGCGAGGTTTGTTTTCATCTGCACTCCACTGTGTTCCAACTCTGGGTAGGATACTAGTTTTACAATTTATAACTGGGATATAACACATTGCATTCGGACGAGGGCATAAGATGCATAGGACCGAGTTACCGTCATTCCCAATGTAATATAACATTTTGAAACATTGTGTCCAAATACGTACAGATCTTGTTCTCCTTGGCTTTCTTATTGAGTTCATTCCTTTGGCAGATACCTGTCAGGAAAAGCCATCTTTGGATTGGGACAAACGCATGCACATTGCCCTTGGTGCAGCTCGTGGGCTTGTATACTTACATGAGCAATGCAATCCCAAAATAATTCACAGGGATGTCAAAGCTGCAAATATTCTGCTTGATGAGAGTTTTGAAGCAGTTGTTGGGGATTTTGGTCTTGCTAAGTTACTTGATCTTAGAGATACACACGTCACAACTGCAGTTCGGGGTACTGTTGGACACATTGCTCCCGAATATCTTTTAACTGGACAATCATCTGAGAAATCTGATGTCTTTGGCTTTGGCATATTGCTTTTGGAACTCATAACCGGGCAAAAAGCGTTAGATGCTGGTAATGGTCATGTTCAAAAGGGAATGATCCTTGAACGGGTAAGTTTTTTATGATGATGTCTGGATTTTATTACTTTTGTCTGGATTTTATCAGATAGATGATAAGGTGAGAGAAAATAGATTGTATGTTTTGCACATGTCTGTCGTAGATCAAACGATGCGTTAATTAGGAGAAGTGATGTGGTTGAAGGTAGCATTAAGGGGAAGTGTAGACCCAATTCGACGTTAGAGGCGGTAGTCCTGAAGGATATAGATTTTTTGAATGTCATGGAACACAATGCCCTCAACAGAGCTCAATGGAAAAGCTGGATTCACACGGCCGATGTCAATTGGTTGCAACTTAAGGCTCTGTTTGGTTTGAATTGGCTTTTGTGTGACTGCACACAAAGTTTTCATTTCATGTTTTCAATATAACAAACTTTTTGGCCATTTTATGAATCAGCTTATGCGGTTTATTTTCAATTAATATGTCCTCTGTTTATTGATCTACTACGTATCCCCAGAATTAATTACCTTCTGATGTCGAGCTTCTACTAGGATTCCTTCTTTAAACGACAAGCTTTTAAGTTTAACTCACTGTCCTCATCTTTGCTTCCCTAAGCAGTTCTCTTTCCGGGTTTACTTGTTGCTTTTGCAGCTTGAGATACACTCACCTTTTGTAGTTCTGGTAAATATGCTGTTGTCTGAGACAGAATTCCTAGATAATTTCAGGGGACACCTTGGATTGTACAAAGGTTGTCGGAGAGAGGGAGAGGGACTGTGAACACGTGTTTGTTCATCTGCCGCCACTGTTTGTATGCAATTGCAAAATTTGAAGTCTATCTTCCCTGTTTAACTTCATGATGTATCTGTGCTTTCCATATCTTCTGTGAGTGACATATTGTATCATTGTGTCGAATACTGCAGGTTAGGACCTTGCATGCGGACAAGAGACTGGACGTTCTGGTTGACAGGGATCTGAAAGGATGTTTTAAATCTGATGAACTAGAAAAAGCTGTAGAAGTCGCCCTTCATTGTACTCGACCAAACCCCAACTTCCGGCCAAAGATGTCAGACGTTTTCAAGGTTCTAGAGAGTATTGCTGGGAAACCAGGACATACGGAAGAATCACAAGGTGTAAAGAACAGTTGTGATGGACAAACTTGTACTTTCTCTCAAAACTATGGTACCGTCCGTGAAGAATCTTCCTTCATTGTAGAATCAATTGAGCTTTCTGGACCCAGATGACAGACTTGGCTTGAAGTCGGATTTTTGTTCTTTAGGCTGATTCATGCCTTTCCAGCATCTTTATATGTTCTGAGCTGCCTAAGAAACCCTGTCCAGTGTACATAAATTGAACTGCTTATATTCCTGGGGGGGGCTGATTTTGCACACTTGCCACATTTTTTTTGTTTAGGTTTGCTTGTACTTGGGAAATTGTGGATGATTTTGCGATGGTTGCCGGTAAAAAATTGCTGCCATGCATGCACTTGCAAAGACTGAGGTACAGAATGGATCTGCATGTTTCCTCTCTTCCAAAGTTCTCTTTTTGTGCCTCAAAACATCGATCTGTTGTTGTCACCCATGTTCCGCCTTGTTTTACCCAATTTGCACTTCCCAATTCCTACACACTTGACATTGTGCAACCTCATTCTGTTGCCATATGCTCTAATCTCGTACCCGTCACACACGGGTAGGTCTTTTGCATCAAAATGGCCTCTACGAATGTGTGCGTGCATGCGTGCACACATTTACTTGGGGAAGAAATTCGGAACTGCCGAGGGAAAGATGAGCATGTGGGAGACGATGCTGTTTTTACACCCGAATCTAATCCCAGTAAATCTTGTTCTTACTGCTAAAAATCTTGTTCCTACTGCTAAAAATGTGACTCTCCAATGGTCAAGCCATTTCATCAGCCAAAAAATGGCTCAACCGTTTCATGATTTTTAGTTAACCTCGACGGTTTGGTTGAACGGCTACCAAGCAGCAACTAAAAAGCTTACTCTAGAAACTTTGTATGGTTTAATCAGGTCAAACATTTCAAACTTTGAAATTAGAAATTGGTGGCCCTCATAAATAAAAAGTTATTAATCGAGACGCACAAAAGCTAATCCGAACACCAGTCATAAATAAATAATTGTTATTTTAAAGTTCTTTCAACCCACGTCTCTTTGCTAAATTAAACATTTATTTTCTAAGCCAAAATGGTGGAAGAAGAGGTGACGAATTATAACAATCTCCACTGCATGTAAGGACTCCAGATCTGTGATGGGCTTTTTGAGAGACCAATCACCCCAGAGTTTTCTACTGCCCATCATGGAATAGTGAGTCATAACCGGGCTTCATAAGATGACAACATTCGAGGAGATGTTGTCTGCACGACTCAAACATTGGACTTTTTTGACCACCCGAACTAATTGGGTGTAAGCAAGTACAAGCCCTAGTGGTGAGGTGTGTGCAATTTTTTTTGGGGGGTCAAAATAGAGAAGTATGGTTCCCAGAAAACTCATTTTTTTCTCTGTACGTTTTTCAATAATTTTTTTTATCTAACGCTCTTCACTCATTACCACTCATTATATCAAAAATATTTTTCAAATACGGAAACTGAACAAAGGCATTAATTTTCTCTCTTGTTTGGTTTTTAGATGATAGACTAGGATAAGTTTCAAATACAAATGCAAATTATTCTCCAGTTTTTGTTTAACTTTCCCCATTACTATTTCATTTCTATTTACGTATTTCCTGAAGTTTTTTCCGGTAAGTATTTATTTTTAGGGCCCGGCTAAATACAACTGTGAATTTACTACATGTAGCCAATTCATAAAAGGGAGATTCCCTTTTATGAATTGGCTACATGTAGTAAATTCACAGTTGTATTTAGCAGCACCCTATTTTTATTCAAAAATGCTAGAGGTACATATGAAATGTACATATTTTGTACATATCAGTTTTGTGGGGCCCACTTAGGGTCCCACAGAGATGATTCAAACCGCCCATTATTTTTCAAACATTTTTTTATAGAGCCCTGTAAAAAATTAGCACAACCCGATATCGGTAAGGATTTTTTCTTAATTTGTGGAGGCGAAACTACTTAACTGCTTAGTTTCGCCCCTACAAATTCAGAAAAAATCCTTACCGATATCGGGTTAAGCTAATTTTTTACAGAGCTCCATAAAAAGATGTTTTAAAAATAATTAGCGGTTCGGATCATTTTTGTGGGACCCGAATTGGGCCTCACAAAATCTATATGTACATTGTATGTACATATTATATGTACCAATAGCAGCACTCATTTTTATTTCCTCAAGTTCCAAACAGTATAAAGTAAAAACCCATAGGAGAAGCACCTGAATTACGTGAAGAGGCAAATATACCATACATACAACTACCTACTACTCCCTCCGTCCCTTATTTATAGTCTCGTATTTTATTTTGGACAGTCCCTTAATAAATGTCCATTTTGTAAAGTTAATGGGTAAAAATTAATGAATTGTCTATTTTGTCCCTAAAAGTAGATTCTATTTTAAAAAGTAAGTGAATAAAAGTATAATGATGATGGGTAAGTAAGGAAAGTTGAGGAAAAAGTTGATGTGAAAGGTATAATGATGATGTCTTTTTAATAAGTTGGAATTACGAAGCAGTACACTTAAAAAGGGACGGATGGAGATTACTACTTATGTACTGGGGTTTATTGCAGTACATCTCTGCTTCATCCTGCACAGACTGTTTCTCTGTTCGAGACTTTCCCGCGCCTTGCATTATACCAATTCCACCACACAGAGAGAGAGAGAGAGAGAGAGAGAGAGAGAGAGAAGGGAGCACCATGTTATTGTTAACAGAAACTACATCAACAACTATGTGGGTCTCTCCACAGCACCACTGTCCTCGACAGAATTCTCTCACATCTCAAAACGGGTTTGTTTCCTTCCCAAAATCTTCAACAACTTCTCGTGCAGTATCTTCCGACATGGGTAATCCTCATACAACTCTTCCACCTTCTGGGTCTTTCAAGAAACCCATAAATCAACCAATTACGGACTGCAACACCCAAATTCGCAAGTTTTGCGAAGTGGGTAATCTTAAAATGGCCATGGATTTGGTCTGCAGTGCTCAAAAATCTGAACTTGAGTTAGCAACTTATTGTTCAGTCTTTCAGCTGTGTGCTGATTTTAAGTCTCTGGATGAGGGTAGGAAAGTTCATTCCTTTATTGATTCTTGTGGCATTGAAATGCAGAATGCTTTAGCCCCAAAACTTGCCTTTATGTATCTGAGTTGTGGAGATTTGAGAGAGGGGAGGAGGGTTTTCAACAGGATGGCGAATGAAAAGGTTTTCCTGTGGAACATGCTGCTGAGTGAGTATGCAAAGATTGGTAATTTTGAGGAAAGCATAATGTTGTATGAAAGAATGGTAGAGTTTGGAGTTGAGGCAAATTCGTATACGTTTTCTTGTATTTTGAAGTGCTTAGCAGCTAAGAAAAGTGTCGCAAAAGGTGAACGGGTTCATGGGTATTTGCTGAAATTAGGGTTTGGTGCTTATAATACTGTTGTGAATTCTCTAATTGCATTTTACTTCAAATGTGGGAGAACAGAAAGCGCACGCAAGTTGTTCGATGAATTGTGTGACCGAGATGTGATAACGTGGAATTCCATGATAAGTGGGTATACAGCCAACGGCCTTGCAGAGAAGGGAGTTGAGGTTTTCATTGATATGCTTAGGACGGGAATTAGAGTTGATTTGGCCACAATTGTCAGTGTTCTTGCAGCTTGTGCGAACGTCGGTGTCATTTCATTAGGTAGATCACTTCATGCTTATGCAATAAAAGCTGGATTCAACAAGGAAATCACTTTCAACAATACTTTGATAGGAATGTATACGAATTGCGGTGATATTGATGGTGCGTCTCAGATTTTTTACAATCTAGGGGAAAGAAGTGTTGTTTCATTTACTTCAATGATTGCTGGGTATGCTCGAGATGGTCTATCAGACAAGGCAATCGCATTATTTCATGAAATGAAAATGGAAGGAATTAAACCCGACATCTTTAGTGTTACGAGCATCCTTCATGCATGTGCTTGTAGTGGGTCACTGGAGGATGGCAAGGAAGTACACAATTATATCAGGGAAAATAATATGGACTTAGATGTGTCAGTGTCTAATGCTCTCATGGACATGTATGCAAAATGTGGAAGCATGGAAGATGCTCTATCTGTTTTTAGTCAGATGCTTATTAAGGATATAGTGTCGTGGAATACCATGATTGGCGGTTACTCAAAAAACTCCATGCCGAATGAAGCACTTCATTTGTTTGGTGCAATGCAGCAAGAATTAAAGCCTGACATTGTAACATTGACCTGTGTCCTTCCCTCTTGTGCTAGCCTAGCAGCTTTGGATAGAGGAAGGGAGGTTCATGCTCATTTGTTGAGAAATGGCTTGGCTTTCGATAATTATGTTGTTAATGCACTTATTGACATGTACGTGAAATGCGGAGCATTAGTCCTTGCACAGTCACTCTTTGACAAGACCCCTGTAAAGGACTTGGTCTCATGGGTAGTTATGGTTGCTGGATATGGAATGCATGGTTTTGGGAGAGAAGCTATTGCTGCCTTTAAGAAGATGAGAAAAGCAGGCATTGTGGCTGATGAAGTTTCTTTCATCTCTATTCTCCATGCTTGCAGTCATTCAGGATTACTTCATGAAGGATGGAGATTTTTCGATATTATGAGAAACGATTGCAATATAAAGCCCAAGCTGGAACACTACGCTTGTATGGTAGATCTTCTTGCCCGCTCTGGGAAATTATCAAAAGCGTATAGGTTCGTTGAGACAATGCCTATTGAGCCCGATGCTTCTGTCTGGGGTGCTTTGCTCTGGGGCTGTAGAATCCACCACGATGTAAAGCTGGCAGAGAAAGTAGCGGAACATATATTTAAATTAGAGCCAGATAACATGAGGTATTATGTACTTATAGCGACTATCTATGCAGAGGCAGAAAAGTGGGAAGAAGTGAAAAAATTGAAGGAGAGGATTGGCCGACGTGGCCTAAGAAAAAACCCATGCTGCAGTTGGATAGATATCAAGGGAAAACATCATATCTTTGTTGCTGGAGATAATTCCTACCCACAGGCCAAAACGATAGATTCCTTAATAAAGGAGTGGAGTACAAAGATGAAGGCCGAAGGTTATTTTCCGAAATTGAGGTATGCTTTAACTAAAGGAGAGCACATGCAGAAGGAAACACCTCGTTGTGGCCACACGGAGAGGCGGGCGATGGCTTTTGGCATAATGAGCTTTCCACCCGGAAAAATCATACGGATCACCAAGAACCTTAGAGTGTGCAGTGATTGTCATGAGATGGCCAAGTACGTGTCAAAGAAGGTTGGGAGTGAGATTGTCTTGAGAGATTCCAATCGCTTCCACCATTTCAAGAATGGGTCTTGTTCTTGCAGAGGTTATTGGTGAACTTTGTGGGATTATATTAGCAGGTCAAAACGCAGTGGTACCCTCATACAGGTTGATTGGTAATTTCATTTTGGATTGCCACAGAAGTAGATAGATCATCCTCCTTTCCGAACTAACACGTTCGGTGACTGTTCGGTTCCGAACAAACATTTTACCTCTTTCAGACACTTGTTACGCTGCATATGTGAAATCCTGAGACTTCAACGCTATTTTGGCTCGCCTTGCGGGCTGATTGAAGTGCTGTATTGTGTTCTAAAACAAGGAATTAATCGCAGACTAATGGCCAATTAATTGTTGGCGAGGCCTATCCGATTAGGTCCGACTGATGATTAATTGCCTACTCATTAATATGAACCAATTAATCGCTCGAAGGTTGCCGACCGTCCTATTAACTCCTAGCGACTTTTAGAACATTGCAGTCCAGGCATGAAACCTCCAAGTTATAATGAGACACGGGTGACCTATTTGAAAAAGGAGGTGACCCATACTTATTAATGATTTAAGGATCACAGAAAGATTGGGGAAATTTAGATGCTCTATAATGGCGGATGGATGGAGTGCTAGGAATGGGAGGGACTTCAATCAATTTTCTAGTGAACCGTCAAGAGGAACAAGGTTTATCGAATCCATCGATACCTCAAGCTATTCTATGAATGGACAAAAACTGTTTGAAGAGTAGTCCGTCGGCTAATGTATTGGCCAGTTAGAATCTCATCACCTCATAAAAAAAGTTCCCAGCTTGTTTTGTGTATACTCCTCCCGTCTCATTTTCATTGTCCATTATTCTGTTTGTTTCTTTTATGTTTTTTATTTATATCTTTTAGTGTGGATCTTAAAAAATATGCAATATGGATCTTGTTTGATAGATCTCGATTAATTTTATAATACAAAGTTTTTAAAATTATGAAAAACATTATAGATTAAAAACTATAAACAATTAAAAAATGACACGCAATTCAAAAATAGACAATGAAAATGGGATAGAGGGAGAATTTAGTAGTAAGAGTTAAAATGTTTGTATTTTGATTCATCAACGTTCTAAAAATCGTTTAATCGGCGATTAGTCGTTGGTAGGGCCTATCCGACTAGATCCGACTAATTGCTATGTGCCGATTAATCGCCGATTACAAGGCCTCGAAGCTCGAAGGTGGGAGACCACCCGAATAGCGCTTGGCAACTTTAACAACATTAGTATATTCATGCTTTCTAATAGTTTAAACTTCTAATGGGAAAGCATTTAGAAGTAAAACAACCAGATTTATTGGACCATGCGGGGCCCATTGTATTGGACATGATTTTGGAAGATATTTCGAATAAATCGCATCTTAATTAAGGTGGTTTTCGAAAGGGCCATTATAATGAATGGGTTTTATATATGGCCTACTTAAAATGACGAGGCATTTTACAGGAGGCACCAAATTGTTAAGCAAGCAGAAACAAGAGTTGCAATTGCTTTCCTCACAACAATGCTAGTGGATTAAGATAATATATGCATTGGATTTGTGTCGATGTCGAGGATGATTAGTAAATCCTCCTTCGGATCGATGAATGGAAGGGCAAGTATCTTATTTTATTTCAATTATTGGATGCTTTTATTTTCTTGAATTTGACGTTTTAATTCTTCTCCGTGCAAGTTTGACTTTTGCTAGATGGTTTTTTATTTTATTTTATTATGGATTTTGTACGTGGTATACAACCAAAATTCATTATCTTAGTGTCTATTATATGAAGCATTGGTTTATGCCATTTTTGTTGTTTTTCCTTGCCAAGTACGCCTCGCTTCAATACAGCCGACGCATCGCCTTGCACCTAGACCCCGACAAACCTTTGGTCTCGCCCTTGATAATTTCGGTTTCATCCTAGATGACCCCTTGTCACGCATTACCTTTCTTTTATAGACGATTTACCACCAGCTAGCAAACATCCTTAGCACCATATATAACTGGAACAAGCAGAATGTGATAGTGTCCACCATTGCACTCCTCATTTAATGCAGATTGAACCATATGAATTGTTTTTCTTTGTGCATTGCGGACAACTGACGTACGTAACAAAGAAAATATCAAGAACAATTGCAGCAAGAGCCAATTGCGCAGGTCCTACACCACCACGCTTCACCTCCCTAAAAAAGGAAGAGCAATATTAACTTTGTACTAGACAAAAGGGTGACTGAAATAAAAGGCCAAAACACAGTAGTAGATCGACAAAAGAACCGTATAAGATGACATACCGGCCATCGACAGTTGTCAGGCGTCGCGGGAGTTGCTTTCCAAATGACCATCTCCAAAATGGGCTCTACATAAGATGTAGTGTAACATGCAATGTAGTGTACCTATCTTTAGTGTTCGTGAAAACAACCAAAGAAAGTTTTTATTATTGCACATAAAATGTTGAATGCTATTCTAGGTAATTTATTTAGCTGGTGCTAACAGTCAGTTGGTTTTTTATGGCCGGTATTGCAACTGTCAAGTTTAGATCCTTCTTTAAACTTTTCTTGAATCATTGTGTTTTTTTTGCACAAATCACACAAGAAGAAATAGTGATCAGTGATGAAGCGGCCATAGGCTGGCTGACACAATGAGGGGGAACCGGCAAGATCACAACTAGGATTACCCACTGTTGCCAATGAAACTCTCTTATGCTGGTAGACTCCTGATTATGAGTTTGATTCTTTTCAGCATTCAGGTCTTTCGGACCATGCACTTTCATCCTTCCCAAGTCTTGGGAACTTCCTTTGGACTGGTAATGAAAAGCGTGGGCACTCAAATAAGGTTGCTTGGGACATTGTCTGTCGACCAAAAAAAGGAAGGCCTAGGCTTGAGAAAGATTTGTGATTGGACTTTTGGCCATCGTTTCCAAGCAAAACTCGTTGTGGGTTAAGAGGAGATACAATGTAACTTAAAACCAGTGCTTCTGGACTATGAAGCTGCCCTCCTCTTGTTCTCGGACCTGGAGGAAGTTGTTCAAGCTTAGAGGAAGTTGTTCAAGCTTAGGGGTACAGCTTTGTCAAGTAGTAATCGGTAATTGAGAGCTTCTACTTTTTTCTGTCATGACAATCGGCACCCAGTTGGACCTCTATCTCCTAAATCATTTTGGGGTCCAATTTGCTGGTGTTTCTGGTATTCCCCTTGAATGCTAAAAATCTCTTGTTTAAACATGAAAATCGATGCAATCTATCGTAAAATCTTGTGTTATTTAACTGTTTGAATAAATATATTAATCATCTTTTCGTATTTGAAAATTAAGTTTCTATTGACTCATCATTATGTACAACAGTTTTTCTTTATTGAGGTTGTGTTTCATAATTGTCCCACGGATATAGAACCTGGCTATGCCTCTAAAATGACAAGGATTATGGATGGTTCTTTTCTGAGCAACAAAATGACATTTTTTTTTATTACTAAAAAGTGGTTATTTCTCAAAATGCTTGGGTAAAACTAAAAAAAAAATCACTTTTCCGATTCCTCTCGTCGAGACGAATCAATAATCTACAAAAATTTAGCGCAAAACTAACAAATACGAAAAAAATTTAAATAAAGACAACTTTCAGATTTGAGTTAAGTTCAAAAGAATGGGGCCTAAGTTGCATTTACGTTTCCCTCGAAAAAAAATGTCTTGAAAGTGAAGTTTTCTGAACGAAGGAAATTCTCATCGACCTAACCAAAGAAAATAATTGTACGTACAATGTTGAATGTTATTCTAGGCGTCCTTTTAGCCGGTGTTTGGTGGTCCTCTTAGCTTCAGGTAGTACCCCACATGTCCCCAGCGTACAACATGAAAAGCCTTAGATAATAGTAGTAACCAAATTAGATTAAAATACAAGCTATTCAAGCTAATCCAAAAAATAAAAATAAAAACTCTCAACGGCATGCCTGCACTAAGACGCCAAGTACCCAGATCCATGTAACATGCGAGAAGACATTGTCAATGTGTCCATTTAGAACGATCACCGATAATGGCACACGTCAATTTTGGTTCGAAGCAACAAATTACAATGGAACAGAAGGTGAAAATGTGGCCTGTACGTGAGAGTAGCTGGGCATGAGATTTGACATTCGTTTTTCCAGAATCGGTCTCTGAAAGCATGTTATTGGAGAAGAATTTTGTGCAGGTATCGCTAAGAATCGGCTTTGGCAACACTTGCAAGTGAGTAACAGCAATTACAAAGCCTGGAAAGTGAGTAAACAGATTTCAGGGACTGGAAGCTTTGGGGGTTTCGCCTTGTGGGGCTGGGAGTAGCTTCAGGTAATGAGTGAGGATGACCCATGGAACCACTCTTGTGACCTACCCGTGCCGAGCTTGTCTCTCTTAAACTACAATTACTGGCAGAACCAGTTTTGTAGGGAATCATTTGAAAACTTTTGGCTGGGAAATAGACGGGCGGGTCCGGTTGGATGGTGATGACGCGCTATTTCTAGGTCATGATTGAAGACGGAGTACATGCAGAAGCTCCACTAAAAAAAAAATGAAAAGAAACCCGTATTGGACACTCAATGCTCAAATACGGATATGCTACATAGTACACACATATACGTACAGACACATTAATAAAATACTTGAATAGGATACTCTGTCTATGAGCATATTTCTTGCATAGAAATTTCATATTATCCATGAAGTGGTCTACTACATCATATAAACGTCGAAAGGCAGAGATAATAATAGAACTACTAGATTATAACACAAACTATTCTAACTACCCCACACAAAATACACGAGTTTATGTAGCATCGATCAAGAGATTGTTAAGGTGTCAATTTAGTATGATGATTGATGATCGACAATGCCACGGCAAAATTTTGGTTCAAAGAGACATAAAATGGAAAAAAAAATGAAAGAGGTTCAAATGTGCCCTCTGAGAATGAATATGAGGTGTCCAGACTTCGTCCAAACTTATCTAAGTGAAGATAGCCAATTTCAGCCCTGTGTGAGAAGGTTGTTTGTCTGTCTCAGCATTCAATGGTCCATATTTTAAAAGAATTTTTACGGAGAAGAGTTAACAAAGAGTCTTTTAAAATTCGAACCGTCCAAAATACTTTTGGACTGTGATATTAAGAGCGGTGGAGATAGACTTTCTACGTTTAAAGCTAGCAAAGAATGGTGCCACTTAAAGGTAGCAGTGCAGTTGCTCTAAAGCCTCTAATGATGTGCCTTTTTTTATTGCCATTTCTTGCTTTGGCCATATATATTAGTATCATTTTCTCCCAAGAATGGCTTTGCCAACCCATCAACCAATTCTAAAGTGGCATTGCAGTATTGCATCATTGATGGAAATTAGTTGAAAACGGATACAAAGAGACTTTTGCAAAAAATGGCATTGTACCACTGTGCCAACAATGCCGTTTTAAGCAATACTACATCTCTATTCATTGCCAAAAAAGAGCAATGGCTCGAGTCATTCTGCGAAAACTATTGGACTTGTTCCTAGTAAAGCTAAAGTAGAGAGTACCTATCGAAGTTCTTATTGGAATAGAACATAACAAACCCAGCTCAAGTAGAAGCTCGTGCCGAAAGACATGATGAGAAATGCTGGAGTTAAGAAAAGCACTATGAATAAAGTATACCTTGCAGTTGAAGTAAAATAAAAGACAGATCCATATACTTCTCTCTCCCTCTTATTACAACAGCCAAACAATCATTCACCTCAATATCTCACCACACAACAAAAGGTGGGAACAGAGCAATAAAGAACACCTACTATGTAATCAACGATTAGAAAAAGGCACATTAAAAAGAATACAACCAATCTCATGATTTCTCCCACCTCGGACAGCTTACTCGCACCTTAACTGTCCCTCCCCCCTCCGGATCCAACCAAATCTCAAGATTTCCATCTCACACCACTTTACCCTATGCAACTACTCTTCTACGCCGTTAAAGAGTAATTTTAATAAATTAAAGAAAACTGGAATAGACCGACAATGGAGTTGTTTATTATCGACAACATTTCGAGATAAGCACTAAGAAAATAATGAGAAAGACAACCGAAGAAAGCCCAATTGCCACTCCAAGAACAACCTTACTTGGTCCATGAGTGTGCTGCTTCTTGCTACTTCCAGTCTCATCTCCCACACTGTAATCATCATCAGAGCTTCCCCCGTCGTCGCCGGAAGGCCCGGACGCGTCCTTCGCGGGCGGCGGCGAAAGGGGCAGCCCGTGTCTGTCACAAGGAGCAATCCCAAGCTTCGCTTTAGGAGATAGAGTCGAATGGTTATAACAGAGATTTGCATTTCCCCCAATCTTGAACACAGCCAACCTCTTTATAAACGAAGCATTGAACGGCATTATCCCGTGAAAGTCGTTCTTCTCCAGATTCAAGTACCTCAACTCTTTCATATCCCCAATGAATTTAGGGATCGACCCGTTGAGCCGATTCCCTCCCAGATCCAGGTGGACCAACGAGGAAATAGCTGCTAACGAGTCGGGTATCGACCCAGAAAAGGAATTGGCCGAGATCGAGAGATTCTGGAGGGATAACAAGTCCCCAATCGAACTGGGTATCTCCCCGGATAGCCCGTTGGAGCTGAGGTTCAGAACCAGAAGGTTTTCGAGCAGGGTTAACGAACTGGGTATTTTGCCCTCGAGCTTGTTGATGGAAAAGTCGACGTGGGAGAGGTTGGTGTAGTAATGCCAGTGTCTTGGGAGGTACCCAGTGAGATTTGCTTGAGAAATGGTGAGGGACTTGAGGTTCTTCATGTTGGAGAGGATGATTCCGGGGCCGCTGGCGGTGACGGGGACGGCGGAGAGGGTGAGGTCCGTGAGGTTGTGGAGGTGGCTGAGGAAGACGCCGGTGAGGGTTTTGAAGGAGTCGACGGCGGAGAAGGAGCGGAGGTTGGAGGCGAGGGAAGGGGGAAAGTGGAGGGGGGTGGGGAGGGAGGGGCAGTTTTGGAAGTGGAGGGAGGTGAGGGTGGAGAGGGAGGTGAGGGCGGTGGTGGAGAGGTGGAGGGAGAGGGAGCAGTTGGAGAGGGAGAGGGAGAGGAGGTGGCGGAAGGGGGAGGAGTTGTCGCAGAGGGCGGTGGTGTGGGGAGGAGAGCAGGGGTCTTTGGAGGTGGGAATGTTGAGGGATTGGAGGGCTGTAAGTTGTTTGGGGTCGAGGGTGGTGGAGGTGGGAGAGGATTTGGAGGAGTGGGGAGGGGATGTGGTTGGGGAAGGGGAGGAGGAAGGGGACGGGGAGGAGGGGGATTTGGTTGGGGAAGGGGAGGAGGGGGATTTGGTTGGATTGGTTGGGGAAGGGGAGGAGGGGGATTTGGTTGGGGAGATGGTGGTGTGTGTGGGAGGAGAGAGAGAGGAGGGGAGTGAGGGAAAGAGGAGAAGGAGGAGGAGGGAGAGGGAGATTGGGTGGAATGGGGGTGGTGGTGCCATTGGTAGGGCGGGGGGGAGAGAGAGAGAGAGTAAGAAAGTGAGAGAGAGAGACGAGTGTGAAGTAGGACAAGGGAGTGAGTGCCAGTTAGCAAAGTGAACTCGGGACTGTTTTTTTTTTGGAGTACTGCTGTTGGTACCGATGGTACTGTCAAGAAAATGCACCGATGGCCATCGAACAGTCGATCGAACCCGTTCAAAAAATTTAAAAAACAAAACCGAGTGGGCTTATGCGTGAATAAATGACATCCGAGATGTATAAGATACTTGATCCGAAAACCTTTTTTTCATGTATATACACGTATATACATATATAGACGAAAAAGGAATACTCGGATCAAATACCCTACACATCTTGGATGAAGTTGATTCCCTTATTGACCCACTCGGTTTTTCTTTAAAATTTTTGGACGGCTCGGATCGGGTGTCCGGTGGCCGTCGGTGCGTTTTCCCTACAGTACCATCGGTACCAATATCATTTTCGATTTTTTTGTTTCTCTTTTTTATTTTGTCTTTTAGGACAAGGGGGTGAGTTGCCTCATTTTTTTGGATTATTGAATATTTGTTTCGATGATAAAAATATGAAACATATAAAATAACATAATTTTATAATTTTTACAATTTTTTATTAAAGAATATACAAGACAAAGTCCAAAAAACACGACAAGGGAAACAATTCATGGGCCCTTTTTTTTTTAGTACTGTTGCGAGTACCGACTTTTTCCATAAGAGTCCTTTTGCGGGAATTAATGGCATTCGATGTGTGTAAGGTGATTGGATCAAACATCCTATTTTTCATGTATATATGTAGCGCAGGGCCACCTCGTTTTTTTTTATGGAATTTTTGGACGGTTCGGCGTGGCCATCGATATGATTTTCTTATAGAAACCATTGGTACCTATATCATTTAAATTATTTTTAATCTGCTAATTGCATCCCCAACATAAGCCATTTTTGGCAAAATTTGGTGGCACAAAAAATGGCAAATTGTGTGCCACACCATTGAGAGAGAGAGAGAGAGAGAGAGAGACATGAGATTATACTAGAAGCATTTGACGAGTGAAACAAGATTGAGAATAACTCGAATATCGAAACGCACTCCACGAGCCTAAAAAGAATGTCTAATTAACTATGGATATATTACATTAAACCCCGAAACTAACACCCATTAGCACTTTACCTCTTTAAAGTTTAAAACTCGACAGACCAATCCCTCTAGTATCAATTCTTGACACTTAGCCCCTTTTGTTAGCAATCTGTTATGTTAGTAGGCCATGTGGCATGCTAATATAATATTATGACTAAAATACCCTCGTGTTGTTGTCTGCTTCCTCAAGTTCAAACCAAACATGGCTTTACCTTTTTTATCACACTCTTCGGTTCTACCATACTGATGCAACCACTGCAATATGTGAGTCTCCGTCGAAAACCTAGCGTACCTACTTGACATCATCTGTTACAAGGGCAAGAATGGCTTTGTCAAGGACATCGTTCAGGCTGCTGCCTCCTCAACCACCCCTTCCTTCCTTTCCGATTTGGGTTTGCTGGGTTTCACTCCGGTGAAAGCAGTTATGGGGGTGGAATGGTAGGTGGTTTGGGTTTGTTTAGTAGTGTAAGATATTGTGGTTGAATGTTTTAAATTTTAAGTCATGTGATGGTTGTGTTAAGAAAAGAAGATTGATGGCCTTGGAAAATGGTGTCCTATTTGTTGAGGCAAATATGGGAATTTAACATTTTGCCGTTAACGGCATCAAAAGCATTTGGAATTTACAGAGTTAGAGGGAGTTAAGTGTTTAGTTTTATAGTTTCGAGAGATGAAGTGCTAACATGTGTTAGTTAAGGGTGGTTAAATGTAATTTACCCATTAACTATTGCAAACCGTACACAATTGAAATCCACGAGAAATTTTTCAGTGCTGAGCGGGTATCACATAGTGTTCGCTCGGTGCATTTAGGCCGTCCATTTCGGTTTTGGACGGCTCGAATTTGGAGAGAAAAATGAAAGAGAAAGAGGAGAGAGAGTGTGGGGGTGAGAGGAGAGAGTGTTTCAATCTGAACCGTTCAATATACTTTTGGACGGCTTGGAAGTACCTACTCGGACACCTCATCAGCCGGGTGATGTCGTATCCTATCCGGCACTGAAAAATTTCTCAAATCCAACGGAACAAATCTTTACACAACTACGTGGTCGCAAGTGATTTGTCTAACGACCATCAGAGGTCAAACAATCAAAGGTCAATGTTTTCTGATTATCGCCAAGGGAAATTTATTAATTTTAAAAACAGTGATACAAAGATTAAACGGACTAAAGACACAAATAAAAATGTTAGGAACACAATTCTAAGACACAATTAGATTCAGAGTCGTTTGATGCGCATCAGATAGAGTACATCACATGATTCTAAACACAGTTGTAATTGAAATTGTGTCATAAAATTGTGTTTTTAGACTTTTTATTGACATGTAAAATAATGTTTAATCAAGATTGTACTTCTACCTATTTTTAAATATATAGTCGTATACTCTTTTCATCTTTATGGAGTATTTATATTTTTCTCTTTTAAAATTAAGTGAAGGGAGAGTCCTTTATAAAAGAATAAGAAGGGGAATGCACCTCTTTAAAAAAGAATTACTGTACGCACCTTGTGATCAACTCATTTATTTAGTTACTATAGCATTGTTAAAGTAACTAACATTGCCTCTCAATCTTGTAGTGCAGTCGATCTGGCTGTTTATTTCGATAATGAATGACTAGATTTTCATTCGAAATGGACGGTTAATATTTGTAGACGCTTGGATTAAATCTGAGCCGTCCGTGTCGAGATGGATGCCGGATTGGCCGCACTACACGGTGTACATGTAATGCAATAATAACCCCCATTCCGCCTTTAAGGTTGCGTTTCTGCTATATTAGACTACATGCTAGTGACAATCGTATTTTAGTTGATATATGTGAAAAGAATGACTTGTCTAGAAATCCGTAAAAACTTGAATTTTTTAATCCATTCCGTCCCTTTAGTTAAGCTAAAATGCCTCCTAAGTTGTTGAGTTTTATTTTTGTGTCGACTCGTCAAAATTACCGGAAATAAGTGAAAAATCTATTCAGTTAGGTTTTTTTTTTTGTTCTTTTGTCTTGAGATTTCTAATAAAGTTGAATTCTTCATCCCTTACTTTTGCTGATTATCTCAACAAACCCTAGCCTCCTCTCAAATCTCAATTACCAAAGATAGGAAATTGTAGTTAGGCATGCCAATTGCAGATCACAAAAAAAGTTAGGGATGGCCATTAGATCGTACGTACCCAACCCGACTCGGTCCCGTCCCATCCCATCCCTGCCCTGATCTTTTTTTTTTTTTTTTTTGAACCGCATGCCCGGATCTTTTTTACGAGTAGTATTTTGGATAGTGTAGTCATGGGTTCGCTAAAATATCCCCTAAATTTTTCTCTATCAACTGTCACGGGTAAAATAGTTAAACAGCGTCGCTAAAGCCCAAGATTTTACTTTTTCCCAGTGGGGTTTCAGCGAGTGATCGCTATGATTTTGTTGGGTTTAAGTTTTGAGAGAAATTTTAGGCGTAATAAATAGAAGGAGATAGGAAAATAAGAGTGATAAGTAATTAGAGATAAAATTTATTGAGGGACTACAAATTTTACTGCTAGGGACACCGAGTTTGTCTCGAAAAAGAGTTTAATTGGCGTAGTTAAAGCAACAATATATACTCCTTCCGTTCCAAATTGTTTGTCCGGTCTGTCAAAACGATAACTTAAAAATAATGCAATTTTTTAAGAAAAAATTCTTATATGAAATTATGCTAAAATGATAAACTTCTTATACGAAATTAAACTTCCTATTTATACGTAAACTCCTTCACTGACTAAAAATGAGATCGAAACTCGCAGGTTGCATGTGAGGCCTTCCACGTCAATGCAACGTCCCTCCTTCCTTTTTCCAGTCCCATGACCAGATTCGAGTACTCTGTTTCCTACTCAGCCGATTACTCTCTCTCCTCTTTCTCGGCCTCTAAATCTTGACCGTCCAAAACACGTTTGGAGGGCTCAGGTGCGCACTTGAGTACCACATGAACTATACCCTATTTCCACCCATAAATTTCTACATGACCAGCTAGCTATCGTTGTGAAGAAAATTACAACCTCACCACTTGGCCCAGCATGGGGGTGGGAGCCATTTCCAGTGTTTGGTTAGCTAGCTAAAACTTATAGTAGGATGTTCACTGCAATTGCAGTAGTCATCATTTATTTCTGTTAGCTAGCAAAAAGTAAACATAAAATAGAAGTAGCAGACAAGGATAATATGTGAAAACTTCATATTCAACCCAAAATCAAATGGTGTGGAGAGGTTTCTTACGTTATGAGTAATCTCTCATTCCATGCTCAAGCATTTAGGTCCGTCATGTGTAGCTACTTTTTTTGCGGTCTATGTTCCTACAACTTTTTTTTATTTGTTTTATCATCACGGAGTACTGTGAACTCTCTCAATTTTTAGTTGGTCTAACGGAATGAGCCCACTCTAGGACCATGTGAAAACTCTCTAACCCAAAAATTAATTTGTAATGAGTGAAGAGGTTTCACATGTTATTAATTGATCTCTCATTTCATACGCAAGTAATATGGGGCTATTGTCTAACACAACAGGGGTTCCACAATACATACCCTAAAACAATAAGGATACTTTTACCTGAGATGAAGACGTTTGCAGAGCAGAGAAATGAATAAAGTAGTCTTGTTAATTGTTGAATTTCTAGCTAGGTGTTAAGAAAACTATACTGCAGTAGTTTAACTATGATCAAGTTGCCCTAAAACAATAAGGATACTTTTACTTGAGTGGAAGATGTTAAAGTATGCAAAATTGTAGATGATAATGGTAAACTTTTGTAGCATTTACAGTACGGAAGGTGTACCTTTGGTTGACAATGGATCGTGACTAGCTAGTTTAAAGATTGCACAACTGAATTGCCGGGCAAATCTCCTTTGGCAGAGAGCACGTTCTTCTGCAGATAAGTACAGTAAGACTGGCCGCATGCCAAAGGAGTTAGGCCCCGTTCTGTAATGAGAAAAAATCTTTATTTTTTAAGAATGACAATTTTAAGTTAAAAAATTATAAATTTATTAAAATTTAAAAATATACAATATGAATTTTATTTAAAAAATCTTATCGAGATCTTTTATACGATGCAAAAAAAAATTAAAATTTAATTTTTCATTTACATTATTTTTGAGTTTGAAAATATGAAATAAGCTGCTTATTTTTTAACAAGATTTCTGGCACGGAGCCTTAATGCCCAGTAATGTATCCATACACGATTTCGATCGATTTCTTCCTCGTTGATGAACACTTCAAGCCATGGACATCTATTTATAGATATTGTGACAGAAAAAGTGAGGTAGATTATTTGTCATGCAAAATTCGGCATATTCTTAGCACATCCCTTCATTCATGTTGCACGTACGTTTGTAAAAAGAGCTTGTGGTGCACTTTATTCCACGTATCCTAGCTAGCTTAGCCATTCTCTACACTGCATGTTCCCTTGATTCTTAACAATGTCCATTAAGAGCCAACCATAGGACCGATGCCTCATTCGCTTGCACCATCTTGCAGCGGGCTTACCATGATCTTCTCCAGGACTTGCACCACCTCAAATTTTTTCTGCTTCCATCACTACTTGGAGTTCTCCGTGCAGGCCATTCATAGCGTGCTGAGAGTCGATCTACCCAGAGATCGTTAACCATTGACTATGATAGCACTTGTCGAGGGTTCGTACTTTGTACGATGTATTGATCAATCATTGTGTGTCCAAGGCCCAATCTATTGAAAAGTAGCTGTAGAATCCACACTTCATGAATTGGGTCCAATATAAATAAATTGAATTTAGACTCCCTTAAAAACTTTAGCCTACAAGTGATAACCATTGAATAATACTACGTACCTTCGTCCTAATATCTTTGTCCGATCCAAAAAAAAAGAACATAAAAAAAACCATAAATTTAAAAAACCCATAATGTCAACTTTTTTTTTCTTCATAAATTAAAGAAAAAAACCATTGATATCTAATAAAATGTTGAAATATTTTTTTGAATTTCTTAGAAAAAATTGCATTATTCTTTATTTGTTCGTTCTGCGGACTGGACATATATTTTGGAAGGAAGGAAGTAGATATAATTAACACCCAATCTCTGATATATTTTATTCGATGCGTGACTTAACATTTAAGCATGTCGTAATAATAAATTAAGAAGCATCTAAAAAATCGTGCCTAGCTCTCTTTCACCTCTAGTGGATAATTTGATACCTTTCAAAAAGGAAAAAAAAAAAAACGGGGAAACAATAAAATAAAAGAAGAAAGGAGCACATTGAGAAGATCCAATGGCATGTTCCGTTTCCCTTCCCATCTTTGCCCCATCTACTTTTATTGCCTTCCAGAACATTTTTATTTTTAGGAGTAGAAAATGATATCTCTTTTCAGTACATTTGACTATGAGACATTTTAAATGGCTCAATCACATGTATTACGTAAAATTAACCTGTTTTATGATGAGCATGGTGCCACATTTAGCTCGTATCATATTAGCTTGTATAATATAGTACGCGAACTCGGTGAAAATGTGGTCATTATAACATTATTCTCTTTTTTTTTTTATCGGCAAAGAAGGGAGAGTACGTGAAGAAGGGAGTTGATAAGGAATCAACCCTAGGAGAAACTTTGCACCAAAAAAAAAAAAAAACCCTAGGAGAAACAAAAGATACAACTATAGTTCTCATTTGGAAGGTATACAAATTTGACGAGTACACTTTCGCCAATCGATCGCTTTAGGTTCAGAATGTTTTGTGCCGAAATTCATAAATGCGTACATAAACTCATAGCATTTGTATAGAAATTTAAACCTCTGTATGAAAATTCACAAGATCAAGACGCGCGACAACTCATAAAACGTGAATATTATGGCTCGAAGGTTGATTTTGTAAATTCATGTGCTAATATTCTGAAATTCGTATAAAACTTAACAAGTTCAAGATTGTTCAAATTGGTGAGAATTTATATCCAAATTAGGGGTGCATACCGTCACGCCCACTTGTTGGGTGTGTATTGTATCACTTTCCTTGACTAAAATATGATCGCAAGGGTAGAAATGCTCCTGAAATGTCAATGGCGGGTTACAAAAACATCATAGTATTAAACGGCTTCTCCTTGTAAATTAAATTGAAGAAATTGAAGAGTAAAGAGACCAGCATATTTATTCCTCGTATGATGAATAATTTGCATTAATTATTAAATTGTGAACCATATCCTTTGGTTTACTATATACTCCGTATGTTGTACAATAACAGTACCTTGATTTGCTTTATCAAGATTGACTGGGGGACAAGCCGGGGTTGGCCTTGATGGTCATTGCATGAGATTCTCAGGTTTGTTCATTACTATCTTAAGTTCGATTATTATTGCTAGCAATTCTTAGGACTATCTCACCTCGTGTGTATGCGTGTATGTGAGAGCAAGTTGACCCATAAATGACACGATGCATTAGATGCATGTATGCTGCATACATTCCTTTTTCTCAGCAAGGAAAAATATTTATTAGGGGTTTTGATTTTGGCGCTCCACTTTGTATACATGAAGTTACTAGTAATTTTACATACAAAGTGAAGGGCCTACTTAAAAAAGTAAAGCGCGAAAATCAATTTGCTTTATTAATCTCTGAAAAGGCTACAAAGATTAAAGAGGAAGAAGGCACAACGACGTCATCAACGACCAGTTGCGGCCAATAGAGCACTGTGTAGATCAATGAATCATGCATACAATTAAACCAACAGGAACAATCTTCATTTCTCTATTTTGGTACGAACCAAAACCGTTTCGTGTATGAGTCCCTATTTAACTTAGGAACATTTGGGTCTCGGACTCTCAATCCTTAATTTTTAGCACGAAAAAATAGCATCTACGTCCCAAAAAGGAGAAGATCATGCATGTGGGAATCAGAACCATGATCGATTTGGTCCCCAAGAATGAAAAGGAGAACCTCTCCAACTGGAATAGTCCACAGCATATGCCACTACCTGTCTTCGGCATATCCACATTCCACAAACCAAATATGCCGACCGAAGTAGTATAAATTAGGGTTTCGAGTTTTCTGTGAGATCATCGAGCTCCTAGAAAAGGAGGGATGTGGTGGGTTAAGGAATAGCAGTGCAGTCCTCCTTTGGCAGGGCAGATTTCGATGCCGCCTGCATACTTTCTGCTTTGCCAAAGGAGAATTGCCCTGTTATTCACTCTCACTGTTTAGTGTTCACTACTAATCGAGGCTCACAGTTCCCAAATAACTAAACCTGGTTTCCATTCTCCTTTTGGGACCCCAGCCAGCATGCACGATATCTTAAGCTTGCTTCTTACCTTCTCTTTACTCTTAATAACATCATCGATATCACAGCTTCTAACATTACTGTGGGATATTACTTTGCCAATCTTTTTTAGTACTTCGATTTTTATGCATGTAGTGTTTATTTTTTTGGCTGAAAGTTTGCAGTACTAGCTGCCCCGGAGGTTGCTTCCGGCCAGTGAAGGCACCTGCTCCACCTGAATCCTTGATATATCTATGGCGGAACATACCGGTGGAGATAAGGTGCTCACGCCTTCCTGTTTAATTTACATTAGTGTAGAATTTATATAGCGGAACACACACACACATATATATATATATATATATATATATATATATATATATATATATATATATATATATATATAGTGGTGGAGATAAGAAGATACAAAGTTTGCTTATCAGTTTACTTGTTTTTCATTTTGGTTTTTATCTTTTTTTTTTTGGCTAAGATATACTCCCTCCATTCCATATTGTTAATCACTTAAAGAAAATCGAGTCATTTTTCAGATAAAACATGAAACTCTTACATGCAACGTTTGAACTTTTTGCAAAAATTAAATGTTCTCAACTACTATATTCTTTAAATTTGGACCAAAAGGTTCGGAAAAACTACACTCAAAAGTGATTTATTTTGATTCCAAAAAATGACACGATTTTACAAAAAGGACGACGAATGTGGAATGGAGGACAGTTGTTTTTTTGGCTCAGCTTCTACCATCCACCATCCAAACACTTCCATAAATGGAATTTGCAACCATCACCCACTCTATAAATAGTACTCATGTCATGTTGCCTAGCATCCGTTGTGTGCAAGAAGATTGGGCAAAATCAGTGAGGCTGAGAGTACTGCTGAGGCAGTGAGAGAGAGAACCAACGGTGTGACGGAGTGATTTGAGTTGAGCTTGGAGTAGGGGCCGGAGCTCCACCTCCGGGGAGTTTTTTGTGATATTATTCCGTATGTACGATTCAATAATAGTTACTTATCTATCAATTTGTGAGGTTTGTGTTTGGTTTTGATCCTCGGCGCACAGTATATAATAACTGTCGTGAATGATGTGGAAGAATATGATAGAAGCCCATGAGTGAGCAACGAATGAGCTAGCGAATAAAAGTTTGTGTATGTGACCATAGATATTTAATCGCATTGACAGTAAGGTCATCGTACAAAAAAACTTTTAAAATTTACTCCGTCCCAAGATGTTTGTACGGTTCGCAAAATGGAGCCTTAAAAATTATACAATTTTTGCTGAAAAAATTCAAAATTTTTTTAACAACTTAATAGATATCAATGAGTTCTTTTAATTTGTGTACCTTCAAAAAAATTTTTTTTTTTGATTGGCAATTTTTTTTATTAATCTCTGTAATATTACAAAGATTAAAAGGACAAGGATAGAAAAAAATTTAAAATTACTTAATTTCCAACACTACCCGAGACTCAATTATCGTTGGTCCAAGACCAACCAAAACCCTCAACATCCAAAAACCGAAACCCCCACTTGCCCAAACCACCATCCTGCCGGAAAGAATATCTGAACCACCGCCGAAACACGGGGAACTAGCCCCTGTTGCTGCCTCAACGTGACATCGATGCTCCTCCCTTGATGACCGCGAAAGTGCCGCACACCAGAACCCGGGGAACACGCCCTTGACATCATTTTGCGGACTGGACAAATATTATGAGACAGAAGGTAGTTGCTGTTTTTGTAACTTGTTCACCCAAACAAACCAGGGTATGTATTTTTAGTCTTTCGCTTGCTCTATTCTTCTCTTTCAGTTGAGAAATTTCGTTACTATCTTCTGTTGTTACTATCTTAGCTTTTTCGTTGAAGGAAGTTTTTTGGTGCGCTTCAGTGTTGACCAATAATTGTTCCACCTGATGCAAATTTTTGATTCGGCCACTGATAGCAGCTAACTAGCGGTATGCATGAGTACTTGAGAACCAACGATACTTCAACTCAAATAGCCGTCAACTACGTCAGAGAATAATTCTATTTATATTTCAAGTGGCTCGAAGGCAAAATATTAGAGATTATTATTCAATCTCTCTTGGGACACCATAATGCAGTGCCCAACACTAGAGGCGGACTTACTAAGGGGCACGTGCCCCCACACCCTCCCATACTATTTTTTTCAACAAAATTTTTTCTTGTTTGATTTAAGGGTGCAAAGTATATTTCGCACAATTGTGGATCTTTTTCTGATGATCTAAGACGTGTATAACGTAGAGATTGTTAAATAATTTGTCCACATAAAAAATCAAGTTGATCGGACACTGATAACAACCTGATAAGAACATTTCATTTATGCGAAAAATGTTTAGACCGTGTATTTTGTATGAGTATAAGTATTTTGATGGAGTTGTTTTAATTTAAAGTCTAATCAACATAGATTTTTCTAGTGGACAATTTATATGACGAGCCCTATCATATGAAAGGTTCGGATTGACGAGGGGAGATATACTTGTGGACAAATTGCACTTGCAGGGAATCTAGGTCCTTTTATTAAGTTTAGGAAGAAAAACATAGTGCTTAAGAAGATCTGAAGAACAGAACATTAAAACAAAATTTTAAAAGACGTTATTCGTCCGCTTCACCACTCAAATGAAAAAATCTAGAAGAGAATACATACGTGTGGATATGATCAAAAACTTTTGGAATGATGTATAATTGTAATTGACTGTGAAATTCTTCAAGATTATGAATAATTATGTGCCCACACTATAAATAATTCTTAGGTCTGCCACTACCCAACACCTCTTAATACATGTTCCTGAGGTGAAAGAATTATAGATTCCTCATATACGTGTGGTGTTGAGGGGTGTCGGGGTACCATATGGTAGTGCCCTAGGACCGCCCAACAAATTTTCCAAAGTATGCCACCATGAAAAGTTAAACACGAGAAGTTGCAAAGCTGGTGTAAATATTTTTTTTTAAAGGCAAACTTCGCTTATACCCCATGCGGTTTGGGCGGTGTGCAGATACACCAAAGTACGTACCAGCATTGGGACATGGTATTGTTAGGATTTGTCGCCTCGAGAAGAATTATTGCCTCGTACTGTGGGCTCAGAACATGACCTTACGGATCAACCCATAGGGATGTCCATGACCTAGAATGACATGTCACACAATGCATGCGGAAGAAATTTAAATTAAAAATGAAGGAAGACCAAAAGATGTGTACAGATAAGTGTTGACATTACAAAAAAAGAAATGTATTATAAAGTTCAATTTATAGCGTATAGCTAGATTCATCGCTTTTAAACAGACTTCCAATGAAATCTTGAGCTAGTAATTAATAAATCCACGCCCATAAAGCTGTAAGCATTGAAGCTGGACACCAATAACGAAATCTGTCCAAAACAAGCTCATCTTAAGAATTTCTCAATTCTAGCTACATCAACAAGATGCCTATTCAGATCAAAGTTCTAAAGTTCTGATGAGCGTTCCAGTTGAGTCACTATATTTTTCACGACTCTCATACAAGATTATGCCGGTTGCTTTGGGATCAAGCTGTTGTGTGTAAAGGAGGCTATTGCCACCAATTACTGCCGTGGTTTATTATATATGCTGCTAATGATCGTTGAATCCAGGTTCAATACACCAGTTTGGGGATCTTATTGTTGGAAGTTTGTGAATGAAATAGGAGAACTTTGGCCTTCCTAGGCTTTTGGCCTTCCCTAGCTCCTTCAAGTCCCCATAGTGATGGCAGGAGTTTTTCCTCTGATCAAAGCTGCGAAATCATGGCTAGTATTCAAGCCTATGGAACAGCTCAAAGGTTTTCTTGTGGCTACACAATGGGTAGTCCTATTTGGGATTCTACAAATCATTCCAAGAAATCCTCATAACAAATTCTGGTACTGTTCTTGAGAGAGAGAGAGAGGGGCAGACGCTGAGTTAGTTTGCCAAGGCGTTCATTTGTGGTGTTCCGACAACGTTCGTGGTTCTAGACGAATTATCCCGGAAAACAGTTGCCGGTTCAACCCCAACACCCTCCGGTAGGAAGCAAATCTGTTTTAAGGAGACCGTGTGAAACTCAGGATTTCGTATCTGTTATTTCAATTCGTTGTAAATTCAGTTTATGCAATTGTAATCGAATTCGTATTCTGGATACCCGATTGTAACTATTTTGGATAACACATATTTGCATGCTATTGCTGGGGAATTGTAACCGAAGATTGTTCAAAAGGGGATCATGCTTGCGTGCCTACAGCAATGCCCAGAGGCTTAGGATCATCACCACTGTATCAGATGAAATTGAGTTTGTTTCTGTTGGCAACCTTGTCTACCCTTTTTTGGGGGCTTGGGTTGGCATATGATTTGCAAGGGGCTCGGTATCGACTTTGTCGGGATGTTTGACGTTTCCTCCCATTGTAATGGTACTTTGCTGTTTGTCCCTTGTAATCTTTGTACTCTTCCGATCAAGGATTAATAAGATCCTTCTTTCGCTGTAAAAAAGAAGAAGAAGAAGAATTTGCCCTACTATTAAGAGACTAACGGAGCTGGGGTTGCCCCTGTTTTTTCGCCCGTGAATAATGGCTGGGTAGGCAGTCGCTCTTCATAGTCAATTCTTTGATTCTCCTCCGCCAAATAGAAAGAATAGGTTAGGGTAAAACCAACTGTTAACCAGATCGTTCTGTTGATCATGAATCCTTGTTCCACTAAACATGTCACGATCCCACAAATGGTGTCGGGCAGAACGATGGATTGAGAGGAGGATGAGAGTGTGGAAACTGTCGCTTTATTATCAACCGGGACCAAATACATTCGATCGGCCTGAATGATATACCCAGAACACCCAACCAAATTAAATTTTGACGAATTGTAAAATCCTATTTTTCTTAATATTGGTAGATGGTATTTTTGAACATTGATGTTAAAAGCAAATAAAGTTGACGAATGAATTAGGGACAAACTTTTATAGACATACTTCAGTTCAGGTGTGAAGGCAAAGGTCAGTCCGGCTTCAATTTTGGTTGCTAGATGCGCACTTTTTTTCCCACGAACCTAATTTGGTCCTTGAGATATTTGCCTCTAAATCAAGTAGTTCCTTGCATTCTATTAAGTAGATGTTCTCGAAGAAACCAAGATAGCACAGTTGGTTTGCCTTAACCCCCTTCCTCAGTGGAGGCAGAGGTTCGAGCCCCGCGAGGGGCGTGATTGGAGTTCAAGGATATGGACAACCTTTGAACTACCTGTCGACTAGCATACTAACACTTCCGCCAACCCCTCGATAATGTATAAAGTGTGACCCAAAAAAAAAAAAAAGTAGATGTTCTCAACAAGTTGAATACATTAAATTTTTTTGGAACCTTCAATCATTGTATAGAGATCTGATAACCTAGCTCCAACTGATCAGTCCCCGTTCGGCCAAGATTATTCCCGTTTGCCAAAAAGCAAAATCGGATATCCACCGAATTGCCTTGTGTTTTCCTTAAGATTGTAGCTTTAAAATTCTTGTTTCGATTACTTTTTATGGATTTTAGTAAGTTAAAAAATTAAATTCTTATTTGATTCTTCAAATTGGAGATTTAGATTTGGTTTGATTTCTTGCAAGCTACCCGGTTGTTTCTCACACTGAATCTGAATTTAAGGTTAATTCTAATCCCTGAATTTGCCTTTGCGATTGAAGGCATATGACGGTACATATCTATACGGTACACACTAGTACCGATCTTGTTATCACCTAAAAATAATCTAAGTTTTTTTTTGAATGGCAATTTTTTTTGGCAGATGATAAAGCCGCTGACACATAATGCTAGTGCCACAAACTCCATACCTAACATGACGTTTTCACCCTTGCAAGGAATTGGGGAAGTTGCGTGCTCTCTCTCTGTCTCTCAATCTGCATCTCATCGTTTCTCTCTCTGTCCCTATTAGAATTCAACCGCAACAGCCCTTTTTGATTGATCGAATACTCATCGAAGCCGATTGGGGGAACTTAACAAAAATTGGGGCCCAAGGGGTTGGCCTAGTGTATAAGGCTTGAAACTTAACGATTTGTTCCCTCCGAAGATTTTTAAGTTTGAAATCTCTTAAGTGCTATCAATTCTCTTGGGATAGCCATAAAGAGAATTTCTCTAGTTTTAATTGGACCCCGCAAATGAACGGTAAAATTAGTACCTAAGATTAATCAAAGGCGTTGGTGCTCTGTTCTTTGTATTTGATATGTTTGACTACATTTAGGCTTAGGATGCAGACAATCGGGGAGAGAGAACAGGAGTCGAATTTGGAAACATCGTGTGTTGGTTCTTGAATTCCACTTCAATTTTGAGAAAACGTGTTTTATTCCCTGGCAGGCGTTGGGATTGGAGCCCATAGCTGAGAATATGAAGAGAGAGGAACAAGGTTTTCTTCTTCTTCCTGAGAGGAAAACTCTGGTTTGAGGGTAAAATGGGCAAATGGCACAACTGTCTCGTGGCATTAGGGCCTTCCTTTTTTTTTTAATTAATTTTTGAAAACAAATTACAAAGACTAAAATGATCTTAAGCAGCATCAAACCGGAGAAAACCCACGAGGGAAAACAACAAGCTCCAAAAATCATATGCCAACAAGGATCCAAAAGGAGAGAATAACAATCAAAGGTTGGTAAGAAACCAACAATGACGGAACGACACCACTCCCAAAGAGACACCTAATACATCTGAGACCCAAAAAACACCCAAAAGACCCACAAAGCAAACCACACACCCAAAAAGAAACATCCCACTCAAAGCCTAACCAGCCAAACAACACCCCAAAACACCTAAGAGTCAATCATCGTTTTGGGAAGTATGACTCTTTGCTCTTTTCTCATCTTCGGCTTCCATAATCGCGAGTCGCCGAATGAGATTCTTCTCATCACCCTTATAACGAAGGCCCATGATCTAAGCTTAGAGCTGTTAATCGCCTTTCCTTGGTGAGTTCTTTGTTTATGGAGGGGTAGTTGTAATGGGTGAACATCACTCTATGGCCTGAGCAGTCCAATGATTCTCACCCCTGGAAAACAAAGTTTGTTTATGATCCGACTTTGTAGCTTACTATTCTAAAACTCAAGGTTGTTGTTTACTTTCAATTCTCACAAATAATACTTGGATCAATGTCACTTTGAGAGTTTGACAAACTTCTGATCGAACCTTGATCGTACCAAACACCGAAAGATAAAAAAACGTATTTTTATGGTAATATCTTCTGGTTGAGCACATGATATCCAGAAAACCCAAAAAAAAAAAAAAAACAGAGTTGGCAAGGAATCAACTAGATCAAAAAAATCCAAAGACAGATTGACAATATATATAACAGAAACGAAACGCAGAACCATTCGCTGAGTCGGGCTTGTTAATGGCAGTCCTGCTCACAAGGCATGTTTATTTCTGAAGCCTTTAACAGCAGAAACTTCCATGGTTAGTGACGGGGGCTGTTTTGATCTTCACATTGTTTGTAGTTTGGTTCTTGGAAAAATAGGTCCAATCCAGAATTTGGTGGTCCATGGAAGGATCAGCTGGGGAATGTTCTTTGGTTCACGTTCTCTTCACTTTTCCTCGCTCACATTAAGTACATATGAAGTTAGAGTAAATGAGCAATTGCGCTAATTAATAATCACATCTAGTCTTTCATAGTTGGCTGTGAGAACCATACCTGGCCGTATAATGTTAATCAAACTGCAGCATAAGGATTGTACTACTAGTTTTTACGAGCTCAATAGCGGACCAGTAGAGTCCCCCACAACGTTGGGTTTAAGTGAGCTAAAGGCGAGCTGACAATAACCAGGCACCATTTGTGTCTGCATTGCGAAGAGTATAAAGCATAAACTAACATATTGTCTTGGTGCGCTGAAATAGCAGCATATGCGCTGTTAGATTTCTTGGAGGGTTCCAACCTAAAACCAATTGGTAATAGGTGGAGTAACGTCTAGAATATATTAACCAAGTTTGAGTGGCTTAAATGAGCGATGTGGGACAAGTCTAACATGCGCAATATTTGCCTCATGCTGCCCCTAGCTGCTAACTTTGATGTCCATAAGAGTTGAGCTTCTTACTGTTGTGGTATTGGACAAAAGATGCCTATACTAAACATCTAAAAAAAGTAAAAGTATGAATTATTGTTATAAACTCACTTTTATCGTACAGGGAAGAAGATTCAAAAGCAACTACACTCGGGTTGTAGTTAGGTGTGGCTTCTCGTGGCATTGGTATTAACAATTTACATCATCTGTGTGTGTGGTATGGCCTAGTTGTCTTGGCATGAGACTCAGAGGTTGTATCACATACGTCGCTACATATGCTGATACTATGTACTATTTGATGATGGATTCATAAAGCTGTAACTAATGCAGTGACCAGAGTTAAGAAAATTTTACCTCTTGTGGACGTGCCAAACTAAATGGCCTCAAGAATTTGATTGCAGTACTAGTGAATTGCGGGGCAAATCTCCTTTGGCAGTAGGCGAACTTGAGCAATGTTTCAAGTAGCCGCCTGCCAAGGGAGGAGTTGCCCAGTAATGCACCCATACACTAGCTAACTTGCTGTTTACTTTGAGAAAATTTTACCTCTTGTTAGGACGTACGAAATTAATTGGCCGGAAGGATTTGATTGCAGTGGTGAATTGCGGGGCAAATCTCCCTTGGCAGTAGGCGAACTCGAGCAATGCTTCAAGTAGCCACCTGCCAAGGGAGGAGTTGCCCTGTAATGCACCCATACACTAGCTAACTCGCCGTTTACTACATTCCATGTATGACCTCAAGGATTTTAAGTGAATTTATAGGTGTGGACATAAGTCTGGTGTTTTCCATGCAAATGGGATATTCTCAGCACAATCCACTGGTCGGTACGTTGCAAAAGAAATGTGGTCCTGTACTTTTTGATCACGACACCTTGTGTGAGGCTTGCACGCCCAATTTGAAAAGTGGTAAGTTTGATTTTTCTTATTAGTAATTTCTTTTTGGTTTATTGTCAAAGAGCTGTAGAGCAAATTCAAATGATGTGAGATAGGTGCGGTACGTGGAGTACTCCACCATAGATAGTGATGTGGTGTGACGGCGCAATACTCCTGGAGAGGGGGTGACAAGGTGCCACACCTACGCTTCCATTTAAGCGCCGAAAAAGAGAGGAAATGAATTGGCTTAGGTATTCTTTCAATTATTGTTTCAGATGTTTTTGTATGAATCAATGTACCCTTTATCGAGTTCTTTAATAAAACTTTGTTGGCGATTAAAAAAAAAACAGTTTTCCTGTGAATCCGGTTCATAAAATTACAATTACCGATCTTATGAAAAAATAATGGGTGCAGGTATGTGTTTTATTCGTTTAAATCTATAGCTAGAAAAATATCGGATCGCGCTATGTGTACCATAGATTTCTCCCATTATTCAATTAATGTCCGAAATGGAAATTAATTTTGCGTCTTATTTGAAAGGGAAGTATCAAACGTTGGGGTAGCGTGGCCTCACTTTTTACTCCCACATGATCGAATATGAACCATTCAAAAGAAGGAAAGAACACAAAAGAAAGATATTTAAAAGAGCATTTCAGAAGATCCAGTGGCATGTTCTTCCTCTCGTACTCCTGAGCAATCCTTTTTCCTGTTCCTTTTTCTTGTTTCGGTTCATCATTTTTCCTCTTGTTAAATTCTTGAATTAACCAAGTTTTCCAACAGCTACTGTAATTGTCCTGCTTCATTTGTGTTTAAGCATTGTGGTTTGGTATATATGTTGGTGTTTTTTCCTGCTTCGAACATGAGACGTTAGGAGGAGAAAACTCTTAAATCTCAGGCCTTGGCTACTTCACTAACCCTTTTGAGGTTCATTAATAACACAGTCGCATTGCACTGACCACACTGATTGAACTAAGAACTACCATAGGGACCGCATTCCACAAAATTTCCGCCTCCGTTGGCAGCTACAAGACTTCCATCAAAGCAAAAGATTATGAATCGACTTTGGTACTGCCCTCGCCCAGCAGGGCCATGTATAATATAGTATTTCAGAAATCCCCGCTCTCAATGACAAATATGATGTTCTCGGATCTCACCTGACAAACTCTGTCAAAAACTTGTCTATTGATACATTTTGAGAGTCCGCTAATTTTTGCAGCATGGGTAAACATTCTATGGAAGGAAAACGTATTTGTGCCGATGTACATAGAAGGGAGCAAGTTCTCCCAGAGGCCAAACCGTGTCTTAAGATTACCGTTAATGAAGCAGGACAGGGCCCGAATCAGTATGATAATCAGCTTAATGCAATTTTGTAAGAAATAGAGCTAGTCTCAAACTCAGTGGAAGAGTACTCTTTCTTGGCGGCAAGAAACCGAGAGTTCAACATAGGGAATCAAAATGGGACAGTTAGTATGAAAAGAAGAAGAACGTTTCTCAGAATGTACCGGTTGAAATGCAAAACGAGGGTGCAATGAGAAACAATGTAACCAAGGCCAAGGCCAGTGCTTGTTCATGGAGGAGAGTGGCTAAGTCTGCAGACTGACAATCTCAGTCTTCGTATAGAGTGGGGAATTGCTGATGTTGTCTTTTGAACTTGTTAGATTTCTTGGAGAGTTCCAACCTAAAATCAATTGGCATATTGATAGAGCAATCTCTAGATTTTATTAACTAAGTTTGGGTGGTTTAGATGGGCGATGTGGGATAAAGTCTAACATCGGGTTGCACGTGGATGTACGAATTGAGAAGACCTGGGCCACCCAAGACCTAATTCTGATATCATGTTAGATGACCTAGCTCTGATACCATGTTAGATTTCTTGAAAATTCAACTCTAAACCAATAGGCAAATAGTGGAGAGGCCACTCAGGCTCACATACTAGTTTTTGAGGAGATAATTAACCGATGTGGAACAAATCCCAGCATTTCTCTGCATGTGCGACCCCGGCCTGACTCGCATGTGGAGAGGTAAACAAAGGATCCATAACACTTGGATCTCAATATATAACGGTGCACTTATGGCACAAATAAGGGGACAAATTTTTCGAAACCCTAGCATACTATGTTAAAGCATCCAACTCCAAACCAATTGGCAAAGAGTGGAGAGGTCACCCACGCTCATATACTAATTTTGAAGGAGATAATTAACCGATGTGGGACAAATCTCAACAATTTTTTTTTAAAATTTTCCAATTTATTTTCATTTCGAGTTTCATAACAAATGGATCTAAGCTTTGCATTCCTTTACACATCTACTAAACCACTTACCCAAAGAAAACATCTACCAAACCTTATGAACTTAACTAGATTGACTGTAACAGAATATAAAAGAGACCCAACGGGGTTCCATTAACTACCGCAGCCTCATTCACTTCAAGATATGTTTGTCTGTCGGGCATAGCAACATAACCAACCATACCATTCCACTAGAAATCAGTGATCAACTTGGCTATTGCTTGACCATCTTCTACAGTTGCAATAGGGAGAGAAGCACATTGATAGATAGGCGGAGATGCTTGGACAATGCACAGTGGTGATCCCCTGAGGTGGACATCGTGGTGAACCTCCTGAGCTTATGAATCCATGGGACAAGGTCGGCAACTCCACGGTGACCAGATGGAGAAAAATAACCGGAGCTTCAAGGGGAGGGGATGCGGAGGAGCACCCTGATTGACGAGTTTGATTTGGATCCATCCCCTTGCCGTTTCTCATTTTGAGAAATTTTTTTTTTTGATCTGAAAATACACCTCAAAGGCTTTCATTGAAAAAAGAAGCAGCCCAAAGGCTGAACAAGAACTAAGTCTGGAGCCCTAGGTTGGGTAGAAACCTCAACAAACAGGTTATCCATGGGGACTTGATAGAAATCACTTGAGTACAGAAAACCAAACCCTTGACGGGCAACGAACAATCCTCGCAGTGACAACCAATTAAACATCACCAAACCAAATCTAAACCTGTTAACACAGTAAAATAAATTGAAAAAACAGCATATAGCCCGAGAGCCTCCAGAACACCGCTGAACGCAATCTTCAAATCTCGCCGACAGACTTCAAAGGTTTTTGAGGGCGGCAAAAGGCCTAGAAGTGAAGTTGCGCAAGGAAGCTTAGGATTGGTTGTGGTTCTGAGATATACTCCCTCTGTCCCGATTTGTTCGTCCACTTTTTGACTTTTAAGTGTCCCAAAATGTTTGTCCATTTGACTTCTAATTGAATCAATTTTTCCTTTTTGCCCTTTATTTAGAGGGTAACTTTTTAAAACAAGTTGAGGGTAAATGTGAAAAGTTGTACTCTTTTGGGAGTTCTAATTTTTAAAGAAGAAATATTATTATATTGTGCAAAAATCAAGTGTCCAATCTTACCCTTCTAGTGTACTTTGAGTAATACTTGAAAATTTGAATTTGAAATTTTGTGCTCAAAAGAAAAGGGTAACATGGGAAGTTTAACATATTTTACTTTTGACTTTTCAAAATGGACAAATTACATGGGACAACAAAAAGCAAGGAAGTGTCAAACATTTAGGGATGGAGGGAATATCTTTTTAGGTGTAATCATTATGTTCTCTAAAAAAGTTGAATTTTGGAGGATGGACAAACAAATTGGGACGGAGAGAGTATCTAACAGAACCCTCCAAGAAATCTAATAGAACTCTTAGGCTAGCTTTTGATGTGATTTGGTGCTCTGATCATGGCCGGCATATTTTGGTGCTCTCCTCATAACTTTGGAAAGAGATTGAAGACCGATTGAATTAAGTTGGAAAAATTTTGGGATTCATTTTTATGGAAATAAAACTATCACCCATAAATATTGATTTGGCGGTGGCATAGATGAATGAGCAAGGAATAGCGAACAATGCAAGATGATAAAGGGGGAGGGGGGAGGAATCCAAGCTCTATTGGTATTTGGGGAGGCCTTATTGTATAAGGTTTTAAAGCTAATGTTTATTTCACGGAATATTAGGAGGATGGGGAGTGATGAAAGAATATTTCTTTGAAATGTAGGAGATTTCTGTTGGGGTGCTTAGTTAAATTTGAAAGGAAATTGAACAAGAGACGTAGGATTTGTAAGAAAGGAGGGGTAATTGATGCAATAAACACAAAGGTGTTGAAGGCTTTGTAGACTTATTTTTCATTGTATAGGAAAGAGTGCATTCAAGCTCTATTTATAGAGCAATCCACCGACCTCCCAATCTCTAGAAATGTCTAGTTTATTTTTCTAACAATTTCTTTGCAGAGTGAGTCACGCAAGCCTTTTGGAAAAGGATTACGGGGAGTTTCATTTAAGATCTGATGAAAAATTAGGGGTCTTGTTAACTTCTTGAGATGGAATTCCAACTGGAAGAGATTCAGGAATCGAGACAATATTTCATATACAGGATGCTGGTTGGAAATTTTGAGTGTATTATGTATCAGACGTGCGATATGGTGGAATTTGTGGGACGAATATTCGTGTTGAAAATGGAATCTCAAGTTCCTTGGTGTGTATAGCCGGTGACTTTAATGGGCTTAGATAAGTTGTCGAATAAACGTGCATGTTCTTAGTCTTGAAACACACCCAATTTTCATATGGAAACCAGCTATATGGTTGACTTTGGAACCTGTAATCATGCCTCCTATCACGGCTCTGCCTTCACATTTCCAGCATTACATGCTAGCTCGATCATCATTAAGCTTGAACCTTTTTACGAGTTTTTTGTTTTTGTTTTCTGGTGGGGTTGGGGTTGGTTGGGGACGTTGAACTATCTATCTTCTTGGATCACAAATTTCCATTCATAAGCTAGCCTTGGCTAGAGTAGCGTGTGTAGTACTGATCAGAAGGGATTGAGAAGGGGAATGATTTCGCCCTATGCCAGATATTCCAACAAGCAATGGGAAAAATGTTGTTCTGTTTCAAATTAACCAGAGGAGTGCACAAAACTTGACAAGCAATTAGAACAAAATCTAGTTTTCTCCAAAAGGGATCAACCAATCAGAGAAGGAACTTGTGAGCTGATGAATTATGCCTAGGCTAGAGGAAACTGTTGGGCTTCACCCACGTGTGATAATTTATCGAGGGGGTGCTTGGTAATTATTCGCGTGTAGTTATATTATATTCGGTTTTGGTTAGAGAATCAAATCCTATGACAAGTTGGAGGAGTTCCATACTTGGCGGTATTACTATGGAAGAGTTTCCTTCTTGGTGTATTTCCTAGTCCGAGTAGGAAAAGGAATTATAAGGCAGTAGGAAGCCTTGGAGGTCAAGGCTTGATACTCTATAAATACTGAGGCGTATTTGAGATTTATGTGTGACATAACGTGAGGGAGAGGGTGAGGCGAGCGTGGGGGGCCGGTCTGTGGCCTCCCGGAGAGGAACCGGCGTGTGGTTCCTGGAGAGTTTTTTTCATCTTTATTGTATATTGTGTGAATATATAATCAAATGGAGTTTTTCTCTGAAATTACTGCGTGGTTTGTGTGTATGGTGTCCCTCACGGTCCTAACAGAAACAGTGGTGGCAGAGGGGAAATTTCTAAGGCTACACTGGCAGATTTGGGAACCATAGCGGGGGATAATTTTCACACAAGAGCCTTTTAATCATGAGTGTTGAGCTTTCTTCGGTTTGCAAACCCATGTTGGATTCTCCAAGGAAAATGCCATAGCCATTTCTAGCTGGTGAGGCTGGAGGCAAGCTCGTAAAATTGTGCTTGCTAGGTAAGCGACTTGGAAGTAAATAAGCCGTTGACTGAAGGGTTTCGCATATAGCAATCTTGTCGACTATGGGGGTGTGAGATCCACTGGTAAACTCTGAATTTTTCTTCGTAAAGCTTGAGGGAAGTTTGGTCTAGCTCAATGCATGTAAGACGGTTTTCGATGATGATGGATCTATGATTATGCGGTTGAAGCCATTTGTTCCCAAAAATTCACACTGCCACCATTGGTTCTTTTGAAGAGCAAAAGAAATTATTAATCTTTGAATGTTATGTACAAAGACAAAGGATCGGAGACATGACGTCATCACAACAAGGGATAATCATCCCGACTATGTTTGCACCCAAACCCTTTACAATCACATGCCACCCCAAACCCAAAAGGAAACAAAAGAACAAGACGATACAAATTACAGTTAGCAAGTAGGCGAACCAAAATGAGAAATAAAGAGGCAAAGACTACAAAGAATCTAAAACGATATCCATCGAAGCAATAGCATTCCACTTGGACTCCAAAACTACTGCAGCATTACACTACTAGAAAAATATGAAAACATCAGCCCAAAGCCAGCATCCTAACATTAACAGCAACTACCCAGAAAACAGCAGCAGCTAGATATGGGCGTTGCTAGCCTTTATTAATACTGCCACCATTGTTTTTTTAATTGGCCAAACAAGATACATATAAATAAGCTTGATATTGGTAAATCGAGGGCAAAACCACAAAACTCATGACATGCCATGGAGTCAAGTGCAATGCAAGGAAAAGAAACAAGAAAACGAAGCAAAACACGTCAAACTAAATGTTGAACGGAAAAAAATAAACCATAGAAGCAATAGCACAAGGATTCCTAAAAGCATAACCTCCAAACCAAACAAAACCGCATCAGGGCAAAGACGCAAGATCATCGCCAATAAAATAATGCATCTTGAAGCAATACTGCCTCTGTTGTTCGTAACAACCTTAGAATTTTATTCTGTCGGAGAGGTCTTTGTGTCTACTCTAGGGAAAAAAATTAAGTATTCATTGCTCATTCAACGTGGTGCAAATTGGTGAAATCTATTTTGAGAATGATGTAGATATACTGATTATTGGAACTTACTAAAGCTTTCAGACCAAAAATCTGCTATGTGAACTCTGTGAAGGCGTGGTTGAAGAAGTGTGTACAGCGCATGCTTATGTCATTGGCAGACAAACCCTAGAGGGTTGCATACACTCTTCAAAATGTTCTAGATCGCTCAGTTTTTGGCTGCTGCTGTGATTCTATGTCATTTAATTTTGGGATACTTACTACTGGAGGACATCATGTTATTTGATCATAATTCTTCTGAAGGTGCCAAGGTTATTCTGCCACTCTTACTTGGTGAAATGCTACTATTGTTGGTCTACTAATCTGCTTGGGAGTTTGTTTCTGTTCTTGGTCTTGCATCCCTGTGTTTCTCAAGATGGTGGGGGAGGAAAGTCTGCTGCTGCTATGGTTCTGCAGTCATGGAGTTTCACTGCTTGTTTTTTCCCTTTCTTTCTTTTCATTCAACATTTCGCTGGATGTATTTTCCACTCTTGGTCTCATGCTTGGCCTGATGTTTATGCCGTGAAGCTTGAATGTGGCTTATTAGATCTCGATGTATCCTTCGTTGAGTTTTCCAAATTTTTTTGTTGCCGATCAAAAAAAATTAAAATTGTGCTACAAAGTAGGCACTCCCTTTTGTACTCCATTCAGTTGTCTTAAAGTCATTACCATTGCATAGAAGTTCAAAATTTTCATACGAATAGAAGTTAATAACATTTGCGTAGAACTTCCCCGAATTAAAAAAATCAAAACATATGTATGAAAATGCATAGCATCAAGATCGATAATATTTCCGATGGCCTAATGACTATTATGGGTAGATAGAATGATCAGTAAATGCTGCAACTTTCTTGTATAATTAAGAGCATCGCCCATGCGAAAACCGAACCTGCATTCGCACCAGACAGCTGCTAGCGGCCATGAGACTGCGCTTAATTGGCCTAAACTCTACTACAGGAGAGTTAAGGAGCAAATCTCCTTTGGCAGGCAACACTCGGAGGAAACCAAGTACGCAGATACATGCGCCCATGTTTCCCGGGTGCTGTTTGCCAAGAGGAGATTGCTCAATAACTCATCTGCAGTGCTCGATCAAGTCCTACATTGAAAAATTACCAGGAGGAAGCACAGCATTTATATTTTAAGAGGGGAGCTAAAGTCACACCATTCAGGGTATATCTCCAAGAACAATACTTCCATCGTGGCCTGCTAGTGTTATTCCTTATCCATAACGATGTACACCAACTTTACGTACGGAGGGATTTATTGATTGGAAAAAATTTTCAGTGTCGGGTGGGTACCACGTGGTGCCCACTCAATGCATCCCAACCGTCCATTGCATTTTTGGACGGCTCGGATTTGAAGAGAGAAAAAGGAGAGAGAAAGTGTTGAGGTGAGAGAAGAGAGAGAGTTTCAATCCGAGCCGTCCAAAAATGTATTGGATAACCTGGATGTGCCAAGTGAGTACCATGTGGGATATACCCACCTAATACCGAAAAATTTCTCGATTGATTGAAACACGTGCATGGAATTAAATTTTGGGACATCTATATATGCTTGCAGCACTAGCTAGGAGGGTATTATACTATTCGAAACTCTCTCAATGCATTTTTTTCCTATTGTAATGATCTCATTCTGTTATCCTTATGCTGATGAGAGTTTCTTTGCCATTCAAAAGAACTCTATGCTTGCACATTGAGCGATTTGGAGTTTCTTTAGTGTAGTGCATTTGAAAGGTTTCTTTCAGATATCAGTATCACGATTTGAACAGTTCATTTTTTTTAGAAAAATTAAGTTGATCAGAATCAATAACTACATAATCGAACAACATAGAGAAAATTGATGGTTGTTATGATTCAGAGAATACACTATGAAACAAATTTTTTTTTCTCGGCAAATGAACATTTTATAAAACTCGAAAGGGGTACATCGAGATAAAAAAGGAACAACCAAAGATAGAGTTTGGCTGAGTCCAAATTTACACCACATCCAACCGACAATTGGACGCAATCCTAAAAAGTAGATTACAATCTCAATTTTCGGACACCATCTAAGAAGATCTTGAACTCCTCAACAATGTAGACCTTGGTGTCGTACTTCGCCGAATCGCCTTCATCCACATCGCAACTCTAGTTTTGACTGAATCCCCCACCTCCCAAGCTTGTTTCGTTGAGTTGTTGAAGATAGTGTCGTTTCTTACCAATCAAATGGACCACAACGTTGCATAGAAGCAAGCTTCCCATACATGTTTCTCCAAGTTATAAAATCCATTAGTAAACCACCAATTTGCTAATTCTGGTACAAAGATTGGGCAAACCCATTTGATGTTCCACCAGTCTAGGATTATCGACCAAACATTCCATGAGAAATGACAGTGGAGAAACAAGTGCTGATGGGTTTCAAGATGCAAGGAACATAGGGGGCACAAAGCTAATTGAATCTCACTGATCAAGTTTCTGCTGAGAAGGACTGACCTGGTAGCTGCTTTTTCCTTTACCGCCACCCAAGCAAAGATCTCCACCTTAGGAGGGGCCAAATTCTTCCATAGAGAACCCAGCAATGCACTGCTCGAATGGTTTTGCAGTTCCCATTGCCCATAAGTTGACTTGACAGAGAAAATTCTATCACCTGTCCATCTCCACTACAATGCATCAGGCTTCGACGATCGGTTTGGACCTTAATGATGAGCAACAATAAGTATTGAGCCAATAAATCATACCAAGAGAACACACACGATTTATTAGTCGGACTGATGTATCCTAGAGGAGACATGACATATAAGGAGTTTTGCTGCATCGGTGGTGGTTCAAGATTCAACCAACTGCATAGGGTTTGAATCTCCTCAAAGATAATAAGATATCCGCGCCTTAGTCCGATATTTGTGTAATCCATTTATTATGGATAATTGTGTAATATACACAGTAATTTATTTGATGTAATTGGATATTTGTACTCATTAAGATTTATTAGTGAGAATGGATGAAGCTGCCGTGAAGAATGTGGAGTAGCTGAATTTGGCTAAAAACTAAATTTGTCCGAACCTCGTAAAAAATCTTGGTGTTGTCTAGGCTTGGTTATGGTAGGAAACTGTGTATGAATTGAAGTATGGTGAATTCGGCAAATCTTGGACCTTGACAATTTGAGCTAGAACTAAATTAACTACTCAAGAGTAAAAGATTATTTTGAGTACTTTTTTTTGCCATTCTTTAATGCTAATTTACTTTATCCTAAGAGATTTGGAGAGAAGGATGAGTGCTTACGGGAAATAAATTCTGCCCATATACGTGGAAGTATAAGGGAGGCACCAACTACACTCTACTCCACTTGCTTCTGAGTACTTTAAATGTGCTAATACTTGATAAATATGCTAATGACTCATTTGCCTAATAAATGTGCTACTCACAAGTGTGTGCTTAAGGAACAAGATTCTTTACCTCATTGTCTTAATTATATAATGCTTAATAAATGTGCTAATCAAATCATTTGCCTAATATCCATAACATCTAATATATCTATATAAGCATCCATGTAAAACGATGTTCGATATCAATTCAAACAAAGGTCAAGAGAAAAGAAGAAAACAACAGCTCAATAAGGAAGATCCAATGGCATGTTCTCTTTTATCCTTTCCACATGGCCTTTTTTCTTTTTCTTTTTCTTTTTTTTTTTTTTTGGTGTGGCTGGAAAGTATTTTTCATTTTTACTTTTTAATCCGCAAAGAAAAAATTCCATCAATCGTGAAAGACCAATACATCAAAGTATTTGTCACAGGAGAGAAATTTTTGGTAGCCGGATGGATACATTGCCAACTGCACTTTGTGATTTCTTAGAGTTGTTTCATCTATTTCATTCCTCTTGCAATATCTTGTTATCTTAAGGAAATATTACTTTCTAGATTAAAAAAGAAGAAGATTTGGCACAATAAGGAAAAAAAAAATGCATGAGCCAAGCGGAGTGATAGCCAAGTGATAGGCATTACGTACTCCCGTGTATTTGGCAGGGATTCAAATCTCACAAATTACAACTGACAATGATGACTTTCGTCTGCCCCCCTCTCAAGAAAAAGGAAAAAAAAAAAGATTGATAGAGTGGAAAACATGGACTCTAGAGAGCTCTCCTAATGTTCTATATATAGAATTATAACCTATTTTCGTGTTTTGAAATAGAAAATTGAATAAGAAGTTTATTGGCCTGGATACATGATAAGAGGATTATCCTTCAATTGTGATGTTCATAAACGTCGGTGAAGCTGGTAGCCTGGAATTGAAGCGAGAAAATTGACAGGGATGGGGGACCATGAATGCAATAGCTCAAAGCATCTCTAGCATAACAACGAGAAAGAGCTCCAGAGGAATAATACCCTGGCATATACCGGTTTCGTTTTCACGGAATATCTTCGCAATGTGCGAATCAATTCAGATATAAATTGCAGTCGCAGACTTGGCGGAACATCAACAGCAAGTCAAGAACTCCGAGGAGAAAATAGGCTTCTGGGCGTAGAGATGAATTACAGGGCAGTTCTCCATTGGCAGAAAAAAAAAAAATATGCACGTAAAAATGCAATATCTGTATATTTCTGCCAAAGGAGAATTGCCCTGCCATTCAACGAAACTCTACAACTATGCAAATCAATAATGCTTAAATGCCAGTCGTCTCATTTTTCAGAGATGAATACAAAGTGTTCTTCTTCTTTTTTTCATTTATCCTTTTCCAGGTGACAAGAGTAGAACAGTTGATCATTGATAGCATTGGCCATGCAATGATATCCAAGTGGAGGTATTCTTTTTCGAGTTCTAATAAAATTTTTTTGCCTGTCATTTATTCCTACACCACTCAAACACCCGTTTCACACCTTTATGCTTAGGTAAAAGGAGACTTCAAGAGTTTTTTTTTTTATTATTAGCAAAAGAAGTTTAAACTGCAAAGATTAAATGGACCGAGAGCACAGCGTCATCGAAACGCGAAAAAAAGCATTCAACTATGTTGACACCTTAACTAGCTAGGCGGTCTGAAGAGTTACTGACAAGTGACTAGTGGAGTCAAATCCAAATAGTCTTAAGCCTTCTTTACCACACCAACTCCGTGGTGTTTGGAATGCTCAACTTATTAGCATGTATGCATGCAAAATATAGGGACGTTTACCCTACTCTTTCTAATTTATGTATGTTTTTCTTCAGTTTTTGGTCCAGAGGATCCAAAGAGTACCTTCTTAAATTTCGAACTAGTCGGCCTGTATATATACTGAAAGTTTCAAGAGCGTCACTCTTAGCGGAAAGGTTCAATAGTGTTGATGATCTGGAGGAAGATGATGAGCTTGAGGAAGGAGCCTCCCTTTCTCTGGAATTTTAATTCCGGGGTTTGGCGGTGTGTGTTTTTTTTTTTTTTTTTTTCGTTTCTCTTTGCTTTTTTTTTTGGTTTCCTTTGGGATTTAGTTTCTTTGGTTGTATGTTGTGGGGCATTTTATCGGGTGTGAGGCTTTTGCTTTCGCTTTGGATGTGGCAGCTTCTTGCCATCCTTTTTCATTTGGTTTCTCGGGTTGCTTTTCGCTACCCGAGATCCGTTTAATCTTTATATCCCTTCGCAAAGATTAATTACTGAATTTTTTTCCCAATAAAAAAACAAGGAGCAACACTATTAGAAGGTATTGATTATTCTCTGAAAAGAGGTTTTAATACGTTTGTTTGATAATTTTTTCTTTCTGATGAGTAAAACACCATCTAGATTCATATATAAATTGTTTACTCATTTTATCAGAAACCCAATAAACATTCGACGGCATCTCCCAATTCTGATTCACACCTATTAGTGCCAGGTTCAGGAGCTAGCATGTAGGATTCTTTGGTTTGTGTTTGTCTCAGTTGTTTTTGGGCTTTTGACTCAAGGTATGAGGGTTGATTTACGCTCATCTCAATCAATATTTAGGGATCCAATCCCACAACTCACTTGTGGGGAGTCTGATTAGGGCTGAAACAAAACCTCGTATAGATACTGGATAGGCCATATAAGAATTATAGCACCTCAGAATTTTGAACTTGAGACATTAGGCCGGAGAGGGAAAAGTGGAAAACCCTCAAGTTTCAAGCTTTGATTACAAGACCAACCGTTTGAGATCGTTTTGGTTTTAGTTTTCCCTTAGCTTTTTGCCAATAATTCAAAAATCTGGAGAAGCTATGCAGGATATGATGAATGGACGTGGTTTTGCTCTTTTCTGGAACTTGTGAACATTTCCAGAACTTGTGGTTGCTGTTATATATCCTCTTTCCAACTCCAAAATCTGTAGGAGGGCTAAGAGGATCATCTGATACTGTATATGACATATGTTTGCTGATTCTAATGCTGTTCTGTTTTGGGCATGTCTTTCCTGTCATTGCTGAATGCTGAGATTTACTGCTATTGGCTGTATGGACTATGGAGAGGATTCTGGATGCGGATGAAAGCACTTGAAGGTTTTCTGGTTTCAGTAGTCGACCATGGAGAACATCTGTCTAATTCTACTGCTCGTGAATACTGCAACCGGGAGGAATCTGTTTATTGCTGCTTATATTTTCTGCTATAGATGCTGCTGCTACACTGCCTCTGCAGGGCTGTTATGAATGGTGCTTTGAAATTTGCCTCTATTCCTGACATTCTGATGCTAGCTACATGATACGGAACGGGTAGTGCTGCCTTATGGTTTTGTTTTCCTGTTTGAATGGTTCCACATTCCACTGTGGTCTCATTCAATTATGTTGAATGTAATTTTTTCTTCTTTTTTCCTTTTCTTGGGCCTTCTCTATGATTCAAGTTTTCCTTGTATCTAGAGTGGACCACCTCGATGTACCATTTGTTGAGTTTAATAAAATTTTATTGCCGATCAAAAAAAAAATCATTAATGTATTTTGGTTCCTGAGAGACATTGGACTGTCGGGAAGCGGCCGGGGGTGCAAACACGGTTGGGATGCTTGCTCCTTATCGTATCCGGGTCCGTATAATCTTTGTATCTTGTTGTTAAAGATTAATAAATTCTTTCTTGCTGATTAAAAAAAAAACAAAAAAACTAGGGAACTACAAATTCATTTTTCAGTTTATGTTCCTTATATTTTCTCTTCCTTCCACAAATTCGAAATTCACGGACGGCATTGGAGTTCTTTTCGATCGATCAAGCTTTTCACTAGTTTAAGGTTTCTTAGATCAGGATTAAAAAAAAAACCCACCTGAAACCCCCCAATGAATTTTAAATTAAGCAAAGATAAAACAAATCTTAAACCAAACGCTGGATCCAAAGCAACCGTTACTCTCTGATTAAAGATGCAGAGCCTGGGCTAACATATATTAAAAAACCACCTAAAACCCAGCTCAGTTTTTTAATTTTTTTTCCTCCTAACTTATAATGTTTAGGGTAGTATACATGCGCCTCAACTAGTCCCTGAGAATTAATTCCACCGTAAACTAACAAGAGCCCATTTCAATCTGGAGCAAAGCCTCGTATAAACTACGTACTTGGAGGTTTTGAATCTGAGAAGAGAACAAATAGCTAGTCTGATCAACAATCGGACTGATGTAACCCTGTCGAGTTATATAAATTGTTTCGTTTGCCAAGAAAAAAAAAACAATCGGACTGATGCTATTAATCTTTTTCTCCTTGTAATTTTAAACTCAAAACGAGAAAGTTTTCTTTTCTTTCTTTTTTTTTTTCAGAAAATGAAACATATATTAATAAAACAGACAATTCACTGATTAATTTCCTAATCAGACAAGTCACTGATTAACAGTTCTTAACAAACAGAATTAATTCCTTTATTTGATTTTTCTTTGTACTACTACTTATTGTTTACAAATTCCATTCAGATAATTTGTCCAACGTCATGAACGGATAGATTGTAACGTTTCAGCTCATAAGTTTATTATTCCCAAGCGGCTAATTGTACATCCAAATTCCAATGGCCACTACTTTTATTACGAAAAAATAGCATGTGCAAATTATTGCAAAGTCAACCAAATTGTTTTAAATTTGCAAACTAGCTTACCACATCGATTAAGTCATTGTTTTAAATTTGCAAATTAGCTTACCTCATAGAGGATCTGGATCCAGTAGAATCATATATCCGGTGCAAAGCAGTGGATCGGGAGATAGGCGGCATTTCGGGTTTGGGGGTGTTTTTAGGGTTTTGTTGGTCTTTGATCAACGCTTAGGTCTTGGGTACGTATGGAGATTAAGTAATTTTAATTTTCTTGTGCCTTGTTCTTTTAATCTCTATAATTTTTGAATTCGGTGATTAATAAAAAAAAATTGATTAAAAAAAATGCAGTGGATTTGTTTTAGTAAAATTTATTTTTTTGGATTCCCCTCCCCTTTCTCCTACTCGATGTACCTTTTCTCGAGTTTTTAATAAAATTTTATTGCCTATTTAATTTAAAAAAAGAAGAAGAGAGCAGTGGATCTGTTTTAGTGGTTTGTGATTCTACAAGTGATATATTTTCGAATCACATGTGTTTAAAAAAAAGGGATTAGACACTGATATTGAAAAATCTATATATTGAAATAAATTAATATATTTGAAAAACATACCAATCAATATTCAATTAACGTGATATTTTATGTAATTCTCATTCTCGATCATGAGTTTTGAAAAGTGAATCCAATCATTTCAAGGAAGCCTCGAAAAGGAAGAGACCACAAATTTTTTGAACAGTATTAGCAAGGGATTAGGAAATATTATGTTACCGTATTTTTTAGGTTTTACTATAATATATGTTTCCTAGTATTTAGTCTAATTATTCATGTTTCTTTGTTTAACAAAACTTTGCTTGTTAGGTATGTTTTCCTTATTTGTTTAGATTTCTTAATCACCAAGTGTAGTGGCCTACATAAAGGCATGCTAGCTTGGGTTATAGTTTATTAACATCAATGAAAGCAAGTTTTTTGTCAATTCATTTTTCTGAACAAGGTATCGGAGCTAGGTCTTGAGTGTCCTTACCTCGCGTGATCAAGTCTTTGTCGCCCAAGTCAATCGCCTCACCTTAGCAATCGTATCTCCACATGCATCCGGACTGCACGTGAGGGAGAGTATTAAATTCCATCTCACATCGCTCACTTAAGCATCAAGCTTGGTTAAGATAATCTAGAGGCAACTCCATATATATATATGGCCCATTGATTTTAAGGTTATAACCCTCCAAAAATCTAATAAGTAAAATGATCAAATTAAATAATGATATTTTTAAACTAGATAGATCCTAGTATTGAGGTAGGAGGATAAGGTAACATGTGAATAAGATGCTATTCGACAGAAAGTATAGGGATAATCAAGCATCACCAACTTGATCATGGGATAACATGGACTTAATTATGTCCTAATTAATGATTTCTAGTACTCGTTCAACTATTTAGTTATATCATTATATTGCACAGTTGTAGACTGGGAAGGAAGGCATGGGGAAGTTTCACGGCTTTGAAACCACAGAGATATGTCACAATCCTTTACAGAATTTTACACAAGCTACCTATATAGTATTAATCTAGAGAGAGAGAGAGAGAGAGAGAGAGAGAGAGAGAGAGAGAGAGAGAGAAGGCCAGGAACAACAAATGAAAAGTCGGTTTAAAAATCCGCAGAGTTACGTGACGAAGAGGATATTTAAAAGCGTGTTGGTTCACTCTAGAAGATTAGATTTTTATTTTTATTTTCCTTTGTTGAAGTTACAAACCATCCAGTGCAGCACTTTTCCTGCCATTTTCTGGGGCGCGACCCTACCAACTACATAAGTATTCAAATTTAGGGAATTTTATTTGGTTGAATCAGGATTTTTAGTCTAACCCGCCGGTCAAGATTCCAAGTTTTTCATCTCTTTGAAAAAAAAAAAAAAATAATAGTTTCATGTCATACATACCCTCTGTCTCAAAAAAAAAATCAAGGCCCCATTTTGTTAAAGTTCTTATTTTTTAAATAATTTTTCGTTTTACGAGACATATCATTTTCTCATAATAATTCCATTTGATTCAAAACATAAGTACTAAGTACTTATTTTTCTTAGCGAAATGGGGCCACAAAAGGAGAACTTAAACTAATGTATTGTTCTTGAACAAATTCAAACTTTGTTCATAAATTAAAAAGAACTCATTAAATATATCAAGTAACTTGCAAAAAAGGATTAATTTTGTTGGACAAAAATGTGATATTTTAAATACTTATTTTGCCGAACGGACAATCTTTCGGAAACAGATATAGTATACATATAGATGAAACTAGTACACCATTGGTTTCCATTGTTTTGGCAAGATTTATTGGCACGCAAATGCAAATCAAAACAGTCATATCGTTAAGCCCAAAAAGAATTCTAGGGATTTTTTTTTTAAACAGCAAAAAAAGATTTTATTAATCAAGTAGGAGTATAAGAATATAGTGATTAAACGGAAGAAGAGAAAAGCATCACGTCTAGAGATTCTGTCATACTTGAGGTTTCAATGTTGATTCATTCTGCTTCAATGATGATGTAGGAGAGAATGAACAGAAGATTATGCATACAGTACACATAATATCGCCAAATCAACACTTATGGACCTCCAATATTGTAAATCTATCAAAAAAATTGGCAGCGTCTATATATATATATATAGTACCCGTTCGATATTTTTAATGACTGAGTGTTCGGGCCTTCGGGCTAGCTTACTGATACTCATTGATTTGTAATGGACCGTTAGCTTGTTTAAATTACTCCACCATATATACGATGATGTCAATGAAAATGACAACATGAAGATAATCCATTTTAATAGCATTCTTACAACTAATATAAAACTACTGAGATAAGGTTTCTTTTGACTTTTTTTAAAATTACAAATTTTTTTTATCCGCTTTAAAATTACAATTTTCTTTTGACTTTTTTTGAAATTACAATTTTTTTTTTTTTAACTTCCCTTAAAACGGAGGGTGGAACTGAGACAGTTGTTAATGATCCGATCATCATTAGTGATGTATTCATCAAAATTAACAATGCTAATTTAAATTGGTCGGAAAATTAAGATAACAATATTATGCCAGCACTGTTTCTCCTTCATTGCAGCGAAAGGCCATGTGCATTAATAAGCCAAATTAACTTAACTGGCATTAGTTTTATTGAAACGAAGGTTAATTTGTTGATCGCTCGTGATTTAAATTCAGAAGGCATTTTGATTTGGGCACTCTTGGTTCGTAACCTTTCGGCTTCAACTTGCTCAGATAAAAGGCATGAAATCGTGGAAACACCTTACGGGTCGGACATATTTCCTGATTCCCTATCCGGGGACCTGATATTATCCTCTCGATCGCCAATACCGAACAAACTTATCCATCTCCATCTGCCACCCAGGTAATAACACCGTGATCCTGTCACGCATCAAATTAAAATTGGCCATCTCTCATCAAATTCAGGATGACTTATATTTTTCATCAAGTTTCGGCACCGCCATCAGATTCGACCACCTCGTGCACTTGCGTGCATTATGTCTGATTCACTATAAATGCACCCTCAAACACACAAAATTCCGAACCATCTAACTAGTTCATTATAACATTCATTTATAGTCCCTAAATTAACATGCAAAGTTAAGCCATAATTCTGCAAATGCACTCTTTCACACAGACGCTTTACCAAAAACTATCCTAACTCACCAAGCAGGGAGTACTTAAAAGAATGCTGATTTTGGCGCTCCATATTTGTATGCCAGCGTTTCACTTTTAACGTGAAATTACTAGTAATTTCATGTACAAAATTTACGCATGCGTACAAAAGTGGATCGCCAAGATTAATTTCTTACTTAAAAAGATCCTATAATACAAATAGAAAAAGAGCTTGTAGGGCGTAAACTTTTTTGTCACACGTGTTTTGGGGTTACTACGGAGTACTTTTCTGCGGAGGCATACTACTTTTCTGCTTTAGATTACAACCTTAATTAATCTTTGTAATTATCAAGGGAAACACAGGCCTGATCGAGAAGGGCAAGATTGGGTTTCACAAAGATGAAACCACAGATTAACAAAGAGATAAAGTGCCCCAATCACGAGATTAGAGTAATCAAAATAATAATTAAGGGGTCGCATTCACATTGCGATATATTATAATCACGAGATTTGGATTATTGTAAACACATTTGCCTTGCACGTCCTTTATAAACTATTCCATTGCCCTCCTGTCAACATTAGGACCCTGTTTACACGGGCCAGCCATTCTTAATTTCATCACCCTCCCCATCCATCTCTCTCTCTCTCTCTCTCTCTCTCTCTCTCTCTCTCCAACTTTTTAAGTGTCCATGCGGCCGATTAAATCACCATAGATAGTTATCATCACATCAACTTCTCCTCGGTTTGTTCCAATTGATCCGGTCCATCACACAGCACACAGTGGGTACCACTCCCAACTTCAACTCCCCTGAAATGGACGGCAGATTCAGCAGCAACCAATTTATAAACGAACAAGAAGACCCTGAGAATTCGCCCGAGGATAGCAGCGATTCGCCTCGCTACGGCAAGACTTCTCCCTCCTCCCATCAAAAAAGGTACGTGACAAAACAATTGTGTCTTCTGGTCCCTAAGTATCCTGTTTCTACTTATTCATTTGCACGAGGGGTAACTCTACGTATTCATGTGCACGAGGCGTAACTAATAAACCCGCGTTGTGGGATTTGATTCGCAGTAGGCGCGCTGTACAGAAAAGAGTGGTCTCGGTGCCGATGAGAGATGTTGAAGGATCACGGCTTAAGGGCGAGACGCCTCCGCCGTCCGATTCGTGGGCATGGAGGAAGTACGGCCAGAAACCCATCAAGGTTCTCCCTATCCCAGGTACCAATCAACAATTTCTTATGGCGTATAGATTCCGTCCTGTGTATAAGAGAGGAGTTATAAATAATCGTTCTAGTAAAAATATCTCGTGCTGTGGGCTGTAAAGTAATATTAGGATGTGGATTGTGGGGGTCTAAGCATTCGATTCAAATCTGATCTGACCGTTTGATTTTTTTGGCAGAGGGTATTATAGGTGTAGTAGCTCCAAGGGCTGCCCAGCCAGAAAGCAAGTAGAGAGAAGCCACCTGGACCCCACCACGCTACTGGTCACCTACTCATCGGACCATAACCACCCTCCGCCCGCATCCAAAAATAACCACCACCACCACAACCGCAACGGCCAACTAACCGTCGCCGCCACTGCCGCTGACGTTGAAACTACGGCCATCTCTGCAACGACCGTGTCGAATTCCGACGAAGAGAACAACCCAATGGTCTTCGATCTGGGCGACGAGTCTCTAGTCAGCACTTTCGGGTTCAAGTGGTTTTCTGAATCAGAATCCATGTCGTCCACCATGCTCGACAGCATGGTCGACGACAGGGACGGCAGCAACAACGACGTCGGGGCGGTGATCTTGTCGATGAGGGAGGAGGACGAGTCGCTCTTCGCCGACCTCGGAGAGCTGCCGGAGTGCTCCGCCGTGTTCCGGCGGGCGGCGCTGGCGATGGAGGAGGAGGAGCGGCGACGGTGCAGTCTGGCACCCGTGTGCGGGACCACAAGGTGACATATTCCGTACACGTGTCGTCGCCCCCCTCCACACGAGGTTTCAAAATTTGTCTTATTCTCCTTGGGTCTGAGCTGGATATATATTTGAGTAATATTTCTACAATGGAGTGCGTGTCTCTGGCGTGCGCCTCCAGATAGAAATTTCTTTTTCTATCATTAACCACTTCTTTTAATTTGTTCTTTTTTTTAAAAATTTAAATCGCCTAGATTTCAACGAGGAACCAATAAAATTGGCCCATTTCGGTATCCTGTCTTGATCTTGCCGTAATCAGCGTCATCATCACCGTCCATTTCCAAACTTCGGGATGATACTTTAATTTCCATGTAATTAATTTCAAATGGCATGCCATTGGATGTACAATGTTAGTTGCACCAAGTAGACTTTCGTTCACACTCATTTTGTTTCTAGATCCATTTGTTTGGCATGTACCATGTTGAACCCAACAACTCTCATCTGCTTTTTTTTTAATCTTTGGCACCTTAATGATTAGACAGAGTAACTAGACGATGTTAGCTCAGTTTGTCACCATTGTACACTATAATTATTATCGTTTGTATTTATGCAAAGATTGATTACTTGATTCTTCTATGGAGAGATTTTCTTTGTCTACTTTTTGTACCCTTAATAGAACGTTGAGTTGGGAATGGGAAATCCTATAGTGCAAGGCTTTGCAAGGCATTCTGTAAGGTGCATCTGAATCATCGATCTTAACAATAAATAGTTGAGATATGATTTTTAATTATGACTGGTAAGAATCATTTATTGCCGATCATAATTGATTTTTAATGTGGACTGTTAATTGATGATATCAACGACTGTGTACCCCTCTACAGGTGTACTACACGGAATTACTAAGGCCCCGTTCCAGAATGGGTTTAAAGTCCTTATTTTTTAAGAAGACAATTTCAAGCTCAAAAATTATAGACTTATAGAAATCTAAAAATATGTAATATGAATCTTGTTTGATAGATTTCATTGAGATTTTTAATACGATGCAAAAAAAATTGAAAAATTATTTTTCATTTACATTATTTTTGAGTTTGAAAATATGAAATAAGTACTTATTTTTTAAGAAGGTGTTCTGGAACGGGGCCTAAAGCACTCCCGGATCCAATGAGTTGGGTTTAGTGAGATTGTGGACTTATGCCTAGTTTGATTAAATGCTGGAGTATATATATATTTTTATACCATTTCGTAATAGAAAGATCAGCTAGAGTTTTAGATACTCTATACTCCTTGCACCAAGTAAGGGTTCGAACCCCACTTACTCCATTCCTTTCCCTCAGATTAGTAGCGGTATATATGATTTACAGATGACAATCTCTAAACCATATATGGTTGTACAAGTACTGTTAATGAATGAAATTAAAACTGATCCTAAACAAAACCAATGTTCTAAAACAAGGAGTTAATCAGTGATAAATCAGCAATTATATGATTAGGCCCGACTAACGATTAATCGTCGATTACTAATTAATATGCACCATTAAATTAATAATCGCTTGAAGGTGGCCGACCGCCCAACTAGCCTGGTGACTTTTAGAACATTGAACAAAATTCAAATGGTTGGCACGTGCTTTGTTGTTTAGTAGTATTTTTTTGCCTTTGGTATGCATACACGAAAACGAACACCCTGGTTATAGATTGAAAATTATACCTTTCAAACTTGACTGAACCCTAAAAGTCAAATGATCAGACTAATAATTGACTTTTTGCAACAATTGATGGATGCATCCAATGTGTTGTGCCAATAATTTCAGTGGGTACATAAACATCAGCCATCATGCGGTAGGGTCATGTGAACAAAGATAACGTTAGTGCTATGAGCACTGACGGTGGCTTCACCGACGACCGCGCGGTGCCCGCAATGGATCTCGAACGGAAAATCTTAGCTGTTTAATAATTTTAATAGAAAAATCGAGTGGCACTGTAAAAAATCAACTCAAATCTGAATGAAAATGAAAAGATTGGATCAAGCACAACTACACATATTGAATTTTTCGTGCGGAACACATAGTGGATCTCACGTGACCATCAGCTCAAAATTGGTGAAGCCACCGTCGGTGGCTGTAGCCAGAGGGTTCCAAAAATAATTGCTTATTGGCGAGCTAAGAGAAAGGTGAGGAGTAGTAGTTGTAAAATATAAATATGCTTGAGACAGGTAGTTGGTGAGGAAGTGCTCCAAGAACCAGAAGAAGTGTCCCCCTGCATTATTCAAAAGGATTATAAAAGAATTTTTTGTAAAGACAGATTAAGCCAATAATCAAACAATATATATAGTAAATCGCATCTTGCATTTATTGTTTTTTTTTTTTATACTTTGGAATTTATTTATTGTTAACTACTTGCCGGCCGGACACATGTTATCCTTGCTGAGTTTTGTAGACGTCGAACGGCCCAATAATGTTATGACGTTTGGCAGGGTTAGATTTGGAGTCGACTGATCGATGTTAGAAGGAAGACTTTACATTTCTGCAATCAGTTCTGTAAATTAGTTTAATGAGATCTACTCTACTCAGTTTTTAAAACAGAAAATAACTTGTTGTGTCCAAATTAAATGGAGATGCAGTTTTAACGATCTACTCAATTTTTAATACACGTTCTTCTGATGATGAGATTATTGGTTAACCCAAATCTTATCCATAATTGCATTGGGTTCAATAAACTTATACTGACAAATGCCGGCCGGCTTATCCATGTAAGATAATTTTTGTTAACGTTTATAAGTATCTCTTTATTATAAAAGAAGACAAAAAGAAGCAACCTGTACGCGTCTTATCCAAAAAAAAAAAAACCTGTACGCGCGCGTCTATCGAAAGGAAACACACTCGTACATTGTAAAAATTCATTGGAGCCATCAAACTCACATCACAACCCCGCCACCATGATCACTGACCACCATCTCTCCACCACCGCCTCAAACGCCTGGTGGCCGTTACTGAAATTATACGTAAACAATTAGAAACAATATTTTGAACTTCATTTATATTGTATCAAACTGTTTGTTTTAATTCAACTTTTAATTTTGTTTATCAAATATATTTTTAGCTTAAAAAAATTAGTATTCAATTTTCAATGCTTGATTTTTCAGCTTTCAGTTTTATCAAACAGAAACCTAATTAAGAAATGTAGTAAACGATGTACTCCACTGTATAGAATAATAGCGGTTCTTTCTTTAGATACAAATTCTTTTAGGCAGCGATTTTCCACATAATATATAATAGTCGGATTTATTGTTAGAAAATTAAGATCCGTATCAGTTTTTATTGAGCGATATACAAATAAGTTGATCGAAGAACCTCCAAAGACTTAATTGGTTTCTGACATAACTTTTTATCACGAGCATTGGTGATGGTACGATTTTGAAAACTATTAACGGTTCTGAAAAATAATAAAAGACAAAATGGTGATTCGAAACTCCGCTTCACATTAATTTTTAATTTTTAAATCCCGTCACTTATTACGTAGAAAAATCTCCCTCAAAATATTAATAACCCTGTCTAATGGTCCATTTGAGGGAAATAGGGCCCAGTCCAGATAATCAGAGCCCACTGTGAAGTTGTAAAACTCAAAGTGGGCCGTCACCTTTTATGGCCCAAGTCCAGATAATCAGAGCGCACTCTGAAGTTGTAAAACATGAAAATGACGGCCAATGACGTGTTTTGATAATTAATATCCGTCAATGACATTTCAGCATTAACAAATTCTAGCATGTCCTTAGCGGGTATTAATTACTACAAAAATACGTCATGGGCAATCATTTTCCTTGTAAACTCAAAGTGGGCCATCAATTACAATAATAACCGGAAATGGATTGGTGGACTTCGGGCATTAAAAATGTCTAGCCTCATTTCTATCTCTATAATATAAAATTGAGATTTTTATTTTATTATACTTACAAATACATTAGTAACATTATCTTCAAATTCTAGCATTATCATCAAAATAGAAAATGAATCCATAATTGTTTGCCAAAAAGAGGCTTATCAAACGAACCCAAGAGCTCACACCTTGGGCACTTAGGTGCCCCTCACGACCACTTGGGCTAGCTAGAGCCCTAAATTTTTGGTTTGTTGTGTGGTTTCTTTAGGTGCTTGTTTGTGGTGTCTCTTTTTTTTTTTTTTTGGTTCGGTTGGCATCTTGTCTTTTTCCGGTTTCGGGTGCTTTTTTCTGGTGTGCACGTGATCCATCAAATCTTTTATAAAGATTAATAAATTTCTTTTGCTGTTGCAAAAAAAAATATCTAAAGCCCTAAATTGACTTTCCAGTCCACTATATGGATTCAACATAGTACACCTTTTTATGGTGAGCAATTTTTATTTGAACCATTCAATAGAAAACTGTTCGGATCAAGCCCTTCCCGGTCATTTTTTTTGCTGATTTCTCACAAGTACCTTTAAAATAACTTTCTGATCACATTGAGCGGCTCGGATCATCAAAATTTGATCGGGAACAATGAGGTTTTTTTAGTTTTTTTTGGTTCGGAACCGCCCGTATATACATATATATATATATATATATATATTTTTTATAAAATTTTTCACACCAAATTAAAGTACTAATCAAGATCTTTAATACAATGCAAAAAATTTTGAACGGAAGTAGTTGACTTTTTGATTTGAAAAATGGTGTGTGTGTGTGTGTGTGAGAGAGAGAGAGAGAGAGAGAGAGAGAGAGTGGGACTCTCAATATGGAATGGAGGGACCCACTTATGAGTTGTCAACATGGTAAGGGCGAAACTGCGCTTGCAACATAGCAAGATTCGATTCCCTCTGGAGACAAATCATGATTTAAGTGGGGGGCCATGGCGGTGGATTGCTGTGCTAGTTCTCTCGAGGTTTGGATTACACAGTCGGGTCCAATAACAATTTGGCTGCAGAGTTATTCCTCGGTTAAAAAAAAATGGAACGGAGGGAGTAATATTTTGTATCTCTTTATTCAGTTACTTGCACACACATGACTACTCGAAAGAGATAGACAGAGAGAGAGAGGCCTTAATCTTTATCCTTCATGTGGAGAATTCCCCACAAACTATTCCTCCTTTTGCACTTAGATGATAGATTGATAGTATTACGTACTACAGCTCACGTGTGGATATTGTTACGCACTGAAAGTAAAGTGATGACGAAAGCCTTTGTTTAATATATTTATTTTATTTTAATTTTATTTTTCAATTATTATTTTATATTTTTCTTCAATCATTATTCTATTTCTCTAATTATTAATTTCATTTCTCTCTTTATCTCTCTCCAATCATTATCTTTCTCTCCAATCATTATCATATTTCTCTCTTCACCTCACTATCAAAACTAAAATACCTAAAATTACTAAACGAACAAGACCAGACTTCTTGGAAATCCAAATTCTTTAAAAGGAATACTAAAATAACTTGAAAAGGTGCATGGCGTAAAGGTAAAAGGCCGAGCTAGCCATCGAGTGAGGTGCATGGTCAATATTTGAGTGTTTTGACAAGGATGAGATTCTGGTCACATGAAAAACATGGCCGGCGGCTTAGCTAACTAAAGTTTCGACGCCTCCTTCAATCATCTGTAATGTCAACAACACCTTTTGCTCCTCTCTCTCTCTCTCTCTCTCTCTCTCTCTCTCTCTCTCTCTGTCAACAACACCTTTTGCTCATCTCTCTCTCTCTCTCTCTCTCTCTCTCTCTCTCTCTCACACACACACTCATTTTAGTGTCCTTTATGAATTTTTGTTACTTAATTTTCAAAGGGCCTGGTGCAAGTTCTTGTCCAAAGTAATTGAAACAACAATAAAATACAGATCAAATTTAACATAAGAATTCAGAAAATGAGCCAAATTTTTCAAAATTTAAATATTGTTTTAAAGTGGTCTATATTATTAGATTGCTTTGTCTTCTGACATCGGGTGACACCGATTTGAAAGTAATTTTGTTACAAAAAAATCTCGAAAAGAGTTAAAAATTGTAATAATGCTAGACAAATAAAAAGCGTGCGTAAGTTAAATAGAACAAAATTTGGGCTATTATTTGAAAACAAAAATGCGAGAACCAAAGATAGATTAAAGAGTTTGGGTTTGCATGATGATACGATTTGCTGTTTGTGTGATCTCCAGAATAAGCACTTATTTTTCACATGCCCCTTTTCACACCTAGTTTGGAGTCACTTGCTAGAAATGAACAGCAGCTAGGGGTGTGCTTGCCTTTACTGATGAAATAGCATGGGCATATACTCATAAGGCTGGTCCCTCTTTGGCGCACCATGTTTTTAGTCTCTCTCTTGTTACTTCTATGTTTGGATTTGGAGAGAGCATAACTTTCGTATTTTTCAGCACCAAATGAGAGACCCTAGGGGTTTGTCATCCCCAATTGAGGAGGAGGTAAGGGCTTGTTTTGTGTTAAGAAGAATGATGGTATTTGTTGGATTTGCGCTGAAGTGGAGGGTCCCTGCTCGAATATTTGTTTTGTGTAGTTAGATGTAACTGTTTGTTTGTGCTTGATGGAATCCCAGTTACCAAAAACAAAAAAAAACATACACCCATTTAGGCGTAGTTCTAGATCGACTTATTGATTCAAAAATGATTCTAGAAATGTAACACAATCTAAAAATATAATTCTAAACATATATAGTTGCACGCTTCTAAAGTTGTTCGAGACATCTGAGCCCGCATAAATCGAATGGCTCAAAAAACCGTTATGTCTGAAAGGGTGGTGCCTAGGGGTGTAAACGAGCCGAGCCGAACTGAGCTTCGGAAAGCTCGAGCTCGAACTCGGCTCAAGCCTTAATGAGCTGAACTTAGTTATTTACTAAACGAGTCTCTTTAATCGAGTCGAGCCTCCCTTAACGAGCCGAACTTTTGTCGAACAAGCAAAGCTCCACTTGGCTTATTTAGTAAACGAGCCAAAAGCTCGAGCTCGGCTCGTTTACTAAATAAGTCGAGCCAAACCGAGCCTTAAAGAACCGAACCGAACCAAGCTACTCGATTAATTTACAGACCGGTGCCTATTGGCATCCAAAAAATTTTCGGCTCTGGAAGTTTGACTTGGTCCAACTTACATTTTTTTATATCCGATGGTCCAATTTACTTGATCCCCAACCCCTCTCTCTCTCCCCGTCCTGCCTGGAGATCCCTGTCATTCTTTATATACCTCCACAATCAAGCCCCGATTGAACACTCACCATTACATAACCTCTCCAACCTCTCTCTCTCTCTCTCTCTCTCTCTCTCTCTCTCTCTCAATCTCTCTCTCTCTCTGCACAAACACACATTTAACCTATGGCTCGCTCCAGCACTGTGTTGTTTATTGCGTTCATGATACTTGCTTCATTCACCTCTTCTTCGCACGGTCGAAAACTTCGAACGGAACAAGAAAACAAGAAGAGGGTGGTACCATCATCCAAGGACGCGTACTGGTATCTAAGTGCCCTTCCCAAGGGCAAACTAACCCCTTCATCACCTAGCAAGAAAGGTCATGCCATGACCGTTGCCGAAGAGCACGCCACCCGCCACCTTGCCGTAGTTGATCGGATTCTACGGTCAGTGCCCAGCCCCGGAGCCGGCCATTAACTCTATACCAATATTTTCACCCTTCCACTTTCTTTTCGAATTGCTATACTGTCTGTTCGAAGCTTAGATGAGAAGTGCATATGATTCGAGACTAGTTGGCGTTTTTTTCTTTTTCTTTTTTCTTTTTATGAATTTGTTTCTTTTGTTTGGTTAATTTTTCTTACTTGAGACACATGTGAGATTGGATTATTGTATTTTATAAAAGTTATAATTAATTTGGCATATTAGTCTTGCAAAGCTTATAACTATTTCGACAGTGAGTGGGAAGTAGTGTTGCTTTATCTACATAAAGTTTCACGATCAATTTCTTTTACCCCTTTCACCTCACATATAAGCGTGCAACTCGGTTGTAGAATTTATTCGTGTGAAAGGAGATGTAATTGGCATGTTAGTCATGGAAAGTCTATTACTATTTCGATGCTAAATTTGTATCTAGCTTGGCTTTTTCACGAGGTACATACTTTCACTACCTCTTAGGTAATGTTTTTATTCTTTTTGACAACAACTCTTTGTCTTGGAATCATATCAGTTTTGTCGGTACACCACTGTGTGAGATTATATGTGTAAAACGATTCTGCTAGGTGATGTAGGGATTAGTCGATCTTGCCAAACTTAATACTATGCATGTAGACATACAATCTGATTATACATCAAAATGGAAGGTGTTCACGCGTTTTGAGTACTTTTTTTTTTATAGGCAACAAAATTCTATTAGAATTCGACAAAGAATATATCGAGGCGGCCGAAACTCTAGTTACAAGGAATTACTTGAAATATAGAGAAGGCCAAAAGAAAATGAAAAAGGAAAGAAAAATACAACCAACAAAATATTGAATGAAGCCACAAGAAAAATACATTCAACGCGTTTTGAGTACTGCTCCTGTAGGTTCTATGATCACTAGGACTTTGTTCGTTTGGGGTTTGAGGGAGATTTTTTAGAATAATGAGTGGAGAAAGATAGATAAAAAAAATTTATTAGAAATTGTGTTCAGATATTTTGAATCCCCCAAACGAACATGGCCCGCTAATTAATTGCGGGTGCCATTGCCCGAGGAGACCAATGCACATGACAATAACGTAACCCTCCCGACCCAAGTGAACAAATGCTTAAGGTCCAAGTTGACAATAACGTATGTGATGTTTGACAGATTTAAAGACTAATCGAATGTGTACTCTTAATTACAAATGTGTCGGATATCCTATGTTATATGTGTTGGTTATGATATAATTGGGAAAGGGAGGTGCAGATTTTATTTAAAATCAGGGACACCTTTTAGGACTACGTGTTATTTGAGATTGCTTATATTTTTTGAAAAATGACACGTTCTTCCAAAAAGGTCTAACATTTTGGGACAGAGGAAGTAGTACAATGTTGTGATTACGGCTAATTTTAATCTAACTTCTTTATTTTGGTTTTTTGTAAACTTTTGCTAATTTTGCTTGAATTTTTTGAAATTATTTCTTCATCTTGACGACAAAAAATTACAATTTAAAGTTTTAAACAACGATAAAAATAAATAATATATTAAACAAAATTTTTTGATTTATTTTTGTCTTCTTTAAAAATTTTCAAGCTTGGTTTACACGTATATTACTGTTCAAATCCTATCATCGAGACAAATAAATACGGAGTAACTTTAAAATATTGACCCAAATTAACTAACGAAAATTTCACACAAAAAGAATAAGTGCAACATAGAAGTTTGGCCAAATCTCGACATATCCCATAAATTGTACGTCCTCCGTTATAAATATGGTCAAATAAACGAACCTTAATACTTGAAACTCTCCAACTAAATGTCCACTGTGATCAGCTAAATTTCCTTTATGAGGGCTAATTTGCTCACTCCTAAGATTCTAGAGGTTCGAAATTTCTCAATGCTAACTCTCTTAGGGTCAGTCCAAATAGAGTTTTAGTATAGCTTTAATTGGGACCCTTGCATATAACAATGCTCTAGTACATGTAAATAACCCCGAAAGCAATAGCTAGAACACTGGAAACATTAAGGCTCCGTTTGTTTGACTGTAAAATATTTTCTTATAAAACATTTACGTATTTTTAGTGTTTGGTAGTACAAAATGGGGGTAAATCTTTTACTGAGTAAAACATTTTCCCAAAAACTGAGGTAAAATGACTTTTTGAGAAAAAGTCGGCAGTCATTTTCCGGTTGCCATCTCCATCCCCCCGACAACTATGTCCTCTTATCTATCGTTACTGTCCTCCCCTAAAGTCCTCTCTCTCTCTCTCTCTCATCTACGAGCAACCACATCAACTCTTTGCCAAAACCATAAATCTGGGTCCAAATTAACTGAATGATATAGAGTACAAAGAAGAAGAGAAAACTAAAATAAGCTATCAAGCAGAGCATTTGTGTTTCGTTCATGAAATCAAAGAGGCAAATTGAGAGAGAAGAGAGGTCGAGGGAGTGAGATGAAACCTGATTACAGAATCTTATCAATAACAAGAAGAAAACACATGATCGATTATGGTAGAAGTTTATGTACTGAAAAGTAATTTTGAATTATCAACCACCAGAAAACCAAAATGAAAAGTTTTGTTTTGGCAAAATAATTTTACATGGAGAATGTTTTCCGAAGTAAAATATTTTACGTTAAAACAAACGGAGCCTAATATCATAATTCTCAATTGTAAAACATGACGATGGAATAAACAAATGTCGTAGCTCAATCACACGGCCAAATTACCGAGCCTACCACAATGTTGTCCCCTTTTGGTCAAGAATGTAATGTTTCGTGAAGATTTGGTGGGTGGAAAGGTTTTTTTTTTTTTTTTATGACGGCAAAAAAAGATGTATTATTGGTGGGCGAAAAAGTAGTGTGACTAAATTGAAGGTGGATTGACTTATCAAAAAAATAAATAAAAATTGAAGGTGGATTAAAGACCGGCAGGGCAGCTACAGAATTACAGTCTACCGATGACAAACATATATGATTTTTTTTTTTGTGTATACAAAACATATCTATAGACTATATTTATTTTGATTGAAAACTTATCGGGGAGCAGTTTATTTTGTGTTATGGATCCATATGATCTATACTTATTTACAAATGTAAGTGATTTTTCATTGATCGACGATGTAATTATATAAATGATCCATCGTAGACAATATTAAAAAAATAATTGAATCATGTGCATATATATGAAACTTTAGTGCATTTGTGCAGCCGCGCTCCCCTAACAAAAATGTGGTTCAGAAAGCGCCCAAAACTTAGCTTCTATAAAATGAGATATTGGACCCAAAGACAAAGCCAGAAAATTTGATGATAATTTTTTGTTCAATGTAAACGCAGGTTTTTAAAAATCATAGGGGGGTGACAGCCCGGCCTATTAGCCCTCATCTGATCCCATTCCTGATTGAACCGTTTTATGTGACTGCTATTACGATCGTGCATGAAACAAGAGAATGTTTGCACATACACGTACCACGGGTCGGCATAACTAGCACAAGGGCTCCACAAACCGACCAAATACTTTGCTAGAAATTGATCTCCCATGAAATGACAAGTGTAGCAAGGCCAATGGCCCACCTCTCTTCAACAATTTCGCAGACATTGAATCGAGTGATATTTGACATGCCAGATTTTCGGGTTGATCCTGTGCAGTAACGTGCACACGCACAGTCAAGCCGTCAGATCGTGCATCCGACGTCTCGGATCTCATCTCGGCAACCAACGAATAAGAGCAGTTTATTGTCGAGATGAAATCTGAGCCGTCGGATGCACGATCTGACGGCTCGACAGTGCTGCACAGCACCATCCCCCAATTCGCAAAATAAATGCTATAAATTTCAACCAATTGGGCCTCTAAAAGTTTATAAATAAATGAATTATCATTCAAAAATGGAAACCATAGAAGAAGGAAAATGACGGTCCAAAACGTGTTTTGATAATTAATACTCTCCAATAACATACTGAGAACATTTGTTAATGAGCACAATGTGATTGATGGATTTAATTATCAAAACACGTCATTGACCGTCATTTTTCCAAAGAATAATCCAAGGGACTATGGCGCACTCCACTTCATTCCCAACATCATAAAAGTAAATATTTTTACCACTACTACTCACAAAACGTAATTTTTTCCGTCTTTTTGTTTTTTGTTTTTTTGTTTTTAATTTTTTGTTCTTTTGATTCGAGACGGGAACCATGCTGGACAACACTAATGCTCTCTCTATTCCATTTTGTATGCTTTATATTGGAAACTTGACTTTTTTTTAAGACACGTATAATTGATGCATGTCTTCTAAATACTCCATTTGATCATTACATTATCAACATTGTCCCTTATTTTCCTATTGTTAAAACTACTTGTAGTTACGGGATTTCAGGTTGGTGCTGTGTAATAAGGTGCACAGTATCGTATTGCGCACCTTTCAACCAACTCGGATATAATCTCGGCAACCAACGATTGAGAGCCGTTTATTGTCAAGATAAGATCTGAGCCGTCGGATGTATAATCCGACGGCTCGAAGGTACACAGCACGGTACTGCGCATACTACTGAACAACACCATTCTCATTTCGTACTTATGGGGCCCCCGGAAATGTGAAAGCAAACACCATCAGTCATTGGTCAATTTCTTACAAAATTTGCCTAAGACAAAACGTGAGCAAATCCTAGTTTGTCGACTCTTCTGACAAAATGTTAAGTAGGCAGGGGAGCACCCATGTGATTGGGTTGGGTTGGGAGGGGAGATACTTACAATCTTTGATGCTTCCTAGTCTGTATACGTACTACATCATTTACTGAGTATATATGGAAAGGAGATTGACTCTTTTTCCATCGGCAAATTTTTTTTATTAATCAATATTGAAACAAGTTACAACGATTAAAAAGATCCGAAGAAAATAGCATCACAATCGAGGAAAAACTGGCATAGATGACTTAAACGTACATCTGAAATGCCGTCTTGAGTTTGATTGAATCCTAGATTTCTTCCCAAACAGGCCCTATACCTTTACCTTTAAAAGAAAAAGAAAAATTCCATTTGTAGCCCTGCAATATCTGGCCAGATTAGTGCAATAGGTACTGCATCCCACATCATCTTGATCTCTTTGTCACCGCTCCTAAACTCGCAACCATGCCACCATTCCAAAGGTGATTTTGCTGACTCGGGTGCCGTCCACTCGAAACCCCGCCATTTCAAGCATTCTGCCCGTACCCTCCAAGCATTATGACAATGAATCAGCAGATGATCTCTGCAGATTCAATCTCCATCCCACAGGTGTAGAACTTGCACGTAGCATCCCCATAAACTACCATCTCTCTTCTAAGCAGTAAATCAGTCGCACGTCTTTATCCTTCCTTCCCTTGGCATGCTAAGCATCGAGTATACAAGTTAGGAAAGTATTATAATACACACCTCGGTTTACGTGTGTAAGTATGTGCTTCCTTGAATTCTTTGTTTGGGATGCTCTCCTTTCCCGTCCGTGTATCACATTGTCCTTAATCATTTTGAAATTGATTATAAAAAAAATTATCATTTCTCATCAGTAAAGCACCAATAATATGGGGCAAACTTGTTAGAAAATGGTGATTAAATAAGACTTTATAGTTACGTTTGAGCTAAAATGTGAGTTTTTGTGCCCAACAATTTACATGAGAAATTGTCTCATGAAGATGTTGGAAAAATATGCCTACTTTTTGTGATAAAACCAATAATATGAATGCAATAAAATCGGAACTCAAAAACCTGAAAAATAATGAAAACAAATTGGTGATCAAGACGAGTATGTTACTTTGTACTTAAGATAGATTCGTCCCCGCTACGGTGCTTATGATTTGCTTGGAGGTCTATCTCTCAACACTACTTGATCGAACTCCCCACAGAAGCAACACTTCAATCGCTGGGTCTGTTAAACCTCCTTGTGTTTTGTGATCTCTCAAAATAAACATCTTTTTGAATCGATATAGAATGAATGGGGAACATCCTATATATGTATAGATCACCAAGTGACTATTCCTAATAGTCCAAGGGAAATGACACATTTGTTCACAAAGAATGCGCCCATATATCCACGATGAACAGGTGTCACTGAAAAGACACACTAAATCAAGTCAATTCACATTCAAACCAAATTAAAATCTTATATTCCAATAATATTTTTCCAACAGAAGCAACCATGTCGGAATGTGTTAAAAAAATGTGAAAACTCTCTTCTCCCACATTAGTCGAGTACATGTCATGTTGTAGACTCCTACTTCCTCCGTTTCAAAATGAGTGATCTTGTTGGGAAAGCTTGCCATTTTTAATTACTTATATCTTTCACTATGAATATTAAAAAATATGCAATATAGATCTTGTTTGATAGATTTTAATTAGTTCTATGAAATAAAGTTTTCAAAATCACATAAAACTTTATAAATCGAAAGATATAAGTATTTTAAAATGACACGAAATCCCAAAAAAGATCTCTCATTTTGAAACGAAGAAAGTACTATATTTTACTTTAACTTGTAAAAGTGTCTTGGGCCTCAAAGGTATCCAAGCTTTAAAAGGAATAGACCTAGAGTCCGTGGGCTTGGCCCATTGACCACGCAAGCTTTTCAGGAAATTTCTAGCCGGTTCTATTTTTGGTTTGGAGTTTCATGTAAATTCCTTTTTGTGAGCTATCTCATCTAGCCTTTTTTAAAAGATGCTTTAACTATTTTAGCCTTGTCACTTTTTAACACTCCAAAAATTCACACCTCTGTGAAGAATTCACAGTCACAGAACTCACACCCCACATAATTCACATATCCTTTTTACTATTCATACTCCTTTGCAGAATTCATTTCCCTTTGCAGAATTCGCACTCATTTGCAAGAATTCACACACTCCGAATTGACACTCCTTTGCGAGAATTCACACCCCTTTGTACTATGTCCAAATAGAGTAACTGAAAAAACAAAAAATAAAGATCAAAAGAAAAGAAAAAGAAAAAAAAGAAAAGAAAAGGTGCCAGATTGAGTTTTGAACTTTCTAAATGTTGTTTAAATTTGGTCTATGTAGTTTTTATTTCTTTGCTTAGTGACAACGACACCAATTTGAAAGAAATTTTGTTACACAAAACTCAGAAAAGTTTAAACATTGTAATAAAGCTAGACAAAAAAAATTGGGGGGGGGGGGGGGGGGGGGGGGGGGGGGGGGGGGTGGTGTGGTGTTGGGGTTTTCCTTCAATAAAATAAAAGAATAAATTATTTACACCGCCGGTGTAAACATTTGTTTCATTCAAATCAATTACATTGCGACATGTGTCAAAACAGTAGTCCCAATTAATAAAACATGGTGACGTCACTACAAGAAAAAACACAATTGCCGACTAAAGGTTCGCCTAATGTGACCTTTTAGTCGCCAAATGGTTTTCCTGACTAAATAATTTGGTCAGCAGTTTAGTCGGGGAATGAGAGTCGGCAAATGTAATTGCAAACTAAATAAGGCTTAGTCGGCCAATGGATGTTTTAGCGACTAAATGGGCAATGATAAGCACCCAAGATTGTATTATCGTGGTGCTCAAATCCTCCGAATTGCGGCATTTTTATATTTAAATGGTTGTTTATGTTAACTATTGCACATAAGATAGTTTTATAAGCGTTTCAGTTTAAACGCGAGAATAAGGCGTGATTTGACGTCAAGGATAGCCTTCGAAGGTAATAGAGCACCCGAGGCCACGAGGTGTTATGCCACCAAGTCCTAAAATTTAAGAGACAATGTTCTCGGAGGATGCCCAGGACTTGCCAAGGCAAGGAGGGCAGGAAATCACCTACAGTTTACATTTTTTGCAAGAGTTATCGATACCTTTTGGTGATTTTGGTCCAAAAGCCTTCTAGACCTGAGGGTATCGATAACATTCGTTAAGAGTTATCGATAACTCTTTTCTCCGGGGGAGTATTTGAAGGATGTTATCGATACCTTTGCTTTAGATATCGATAACTTTGCGTTTTTGCAGATATTTTTGTTACTTTTTAAACTTTTCACTTATGGAAACTTTCTTTTAATAGTTAGCTTTTTGAGATATTTTTTGACTTTTGTAGTGAGAGAAAGCCTTTGTGTATAAATAGGGCTCTCATTTACATTGTTTGTATCTAGCACATTATATCACTTTAAGTCTTTTATTTTCTAAAACTCCATTATTGGCTTTCAAGCTTTCCTAGCAACTTTCTTCAAGAACACTTCAAGGTCTTAGTTGTTTGTTAAATTTCTAAGTATTAATGTTGTAGCTTCTAGTTGGATCTTCATATAAATCAAGTTTATTTCCATTTTTTATCGGTTAATCATGTTTTCATTTCCTAGCATAATTTCTAGTCTTTTAACTATGTGTGAGTAATATTTGGCCAAGTCTTGGGGTTTTCTTTCTCAATGACTCAGGTGGTTATTTGGTTCTCAAACATTTGGACTTAAAATCAAGGTTTTTGGAATTAAATTAACCTAGCCATTTTGGTCTAAGTGAGGGGTATTAATTTCTTGATATGTGATTTAGTCAAGCGGTCTTGGCAAGCGTCGTACCGAGGGCTTGTCTACATGTTAAATACATTAGCAAAAATATATTGATTTAGTTCTGTTTAATCACATTTTTTGATAAATGTAGTTGTTAAAGTTAAATATTTCGAGTTTGAGCACGCGGTCGTGACTCTCGTTTGAGTTATAATTGAGAACCGGTAACGGCCTTTGTCAAGGGATAGAGGATCCCTAGACTTGCCTCTTTAAGTTCATTAAGAACATTTCCAGTCTTTTTTCTTAGTATTTCCACTTTCAAAGTAAAACCAAGTTAGCCATCTTAAACACCGAAATCTACCATATAAAATCTACAATCCGATTAAGCTATCTTGGATTGCCTGTGGTACGATCCCGATCTTACCGATTTATTATGCTACCGACGATCTAGCCCTACGTTTGGGGTTTTTCCAACCTTATATTTGAAGGCAAGGTTATGGTGTTAAGCAGGTGACTAAAAAACTTAGTCGCAATTTCTCTTTTAGTCGGTAAAGTTAACTTTTGCCGACTAAATATGTAGTCGGCAATAATAATTGCATTGTGGCGTCAAATGTTATTACAAAAAAATCAGGGGGTGTCGCCAAAATGGAAAAATTAAATTGTCCTTTTTGATGGGGATTTGCCTCGGAAAGATTCCCTTGTTCCAAGATGGAGGCCCAAGTCTCAAACCTCAAACCTGAGACCATATGTTTCATCCCACACGCGCACAACTTGCTACTCCACCACCGCTGTACTTTATTTCTTTTCGGTAATAAATATACTTATACCATTTGGTTTCGTCTATTTTACTCTTATTTTTTAAATTTACTTTTTTTTATAAGCTTTTAAATTTACTTTCTTAAAATACAAAAAAAAAAACTTGTTAGCACTAAATCTTTTTTTAGGACCTACACACTAAAAGAGAATATTACAATCACATTCGCAGACAGAACCTATTTCTCCAAATACGCAAATTAGAACCATTATCACCTAAGCCCCACTTGAGGTCTTTTTGCCCAGTTAAAGAACCATCTATCTTCGTTTTATTACTGGGTTAGAGATTATTCTTTACCGAAGATTATAGTTTGATCGTTTTTCATTAGACAATTGTTTGAACAAAAATATTATTTTATTATGAGTTCATGTCTCAATAAAGGGGTTTTTTAAACCTGATCGAGTTGCAAATTTACAAAGATGAATTATTCAACAAGTGTAACAAAATGAACGGCCTCGATCGTAATGATTTTCTCGCTATCGTGTGGCTTCTACAACAATAAGTGCAACATAAGACCTAGTTGACTATCAAGTAAATCAAATGTATAGATTGTAAAACATAACTGCCAAGTAATTTTTTATAATGCTTGATCTGAATCATTAGGATTTCACTTATTACCAATTATAGCGTTGTAACCAAAATCGAAGATCACTCGATATCGGCGACCACATGATATACTTGGAGGATGAAAATGAGACTCAGGTGAAACTAGGAGGACCATTTATATAAATTTTCTAAAAATATATGTCTATTAAGTCGGTCCTTCCTGGTCAAAATCCCAGCCCGCCACTGATGACCATGGCGTTCGCTTATACATTTCTAGCCAATGTTGTCTTGCCCACAAAGATGTACAAGTTCGTAAACCTTTGTCATTTTGGTTACTATCGTAGTGTGGACCGTAATGATAACGTTTCTCTGCGTAGTACCATTTGAGGTTCAATTGATAACGCTTGTGGGGATAGAAATGATAGTAGGTTTTGTGTTAGAGTTAGAATTATTGATTTTGCTTATGTTCTATGACAAATTTTATTTCTTAAAAGTATAGGCAAAATGTTTTTATTATAAAGTCATTTTGAAAATCAAAGAAATGCTTTGCTGTAATCCGAAATAAAACTAATGTTTTAATATGAGTTTATAGCTAATTGCCTTCGTGCAAAAAAGGTTCTTTAGTGGGCAATAGTTATTAACCTTTTTGTTATCTAAAGCCCGCAAATGAGCTACACACGATCAATAATACATAATTTCATTTTTCTTCACACTAACAACGACACTGACGACGAGTTGCCTATTAGATTAGATTCATTGCACCTAGGGGTGGAGCAAGGAATTTTGTTTGCTGGGGCCAAAAGTTAGATTCACATGTTAGATACTTTTCATTTACAAATCCAAAGAATAACTAAATTAAAAGGTTAATTATAAAATAGATATACACATATAAAATGTATTTCTGCTTTATAATTAATTGGTCCCAAAGACCGGATACATTTTGAAAACGATGCATGACTGGTTTAGTCCCAACGATTATCTGGTATACGTGGGACAAAAAATAATAAATAAATGGGGACCAAAATAGACGGGCAGAGTGATCTTGTACACTTACATTAGGCTAGGAGGACAAAAATGAAAAAGGCAGAAAAGACTACTTCAAGAAGTATGTGTGGAGTCTTTAGATTAAAGACAAGCATGCCCAAGTCAATGGGAATATGAAGGGTTTACCATCGACATCGACCAAGACAATGGGCAAAACCATCCAATGACCAAAACTTAGCATTTAACTCCGTGGAACCCATGATGACTCCGATAGGGTGTCTATTTAATTTTTTTCTAAAATATATAACGGGGATGGGCTCTTACCAAAATTTTTTTTTTTTTTTGGTCAAACTTTAGAGATACTTTCATTGATATGAAAAACATATATCGGAAATGGCCGAACAGGTAGCCACCTCCAAAGAGAGAGGAAAACAACCACAAAAGAGGTCAAAACTCACAAACGAATTGAACATTCAAGATATATAAGACTCGTTTCCGACCTTAAAAAGCCATCAAGACAACGTAGAAGTACGCACCAATACAACACACATAAGGAGTGAGAGAGTCCCATGCATGGAAAGAAAATCAACAAAAAAAATAGTAAACAAAAACTAAAGCAAAACCTACGAGCAAACAACAGATCCACACCCGGCCCTAAGTTCAGCCGCCCAAAAACGCCGATCAATACCCTCATTGCCGCCATGTCAAGGGCGGCCGAGAGGCAGCAAAGACCACAAAACGGAACCTTGATCAGCACAGCAACCACACCACACCGTACAACAAAACCAACACCAACTACTATCTCCTTCCCAAGAAATGCGACTACGTTCGGTTTGAGTTTAGTGATCCAACCATTTCTTTTTGCGCACGGTCCTTAATTATTTTTTTCCTTAATTAGTACTTCCTCAATTCTAATTTTTTAGTCATTTTTTGGGAATCCGTGCAACTTTTCAATTAATTAAGATCGAAGATATTTAATGCGTTCAGAGACGTTTTAGTGTTATAGTCCACTAACCAAGTCCTGCTTAAGGTTTTTTTTTTTGGCAAAATCCAAATCATCTATCTTTTGACGTAATACAAATTAGATCATTCGTATCAAGAATGAAGTTAACTGCCTATGGATAGACACTTGATCTGACAAACAAATTCTTTTTATTTAAGAATATGCGTGCTGATAGACAGCTTTCCTTAACCCGATCGAGCCAAAAATTTACGAAAAATCTTATGAATAAGGAAGGGAAAAAAATGAACGGTTTAGATCGGGAAAGGTTGCATCGTGATCAATGTCCGTTGGAACAAATATTTCCTTTCTTGAAATTTGTGTAAAAGGGGGGAAAAATTTGATATTCGCCAACCAAATGTAATTTTAGTCGGCAAATATTACTAATTCCCTACTAAATTATTTAGTCGAAAAATATTTTTCACTTGTTGATTTTGTAAATTAGAAATAAAATGATATTCGCCAACGAAATGTAATTTTAGTCGGCAAATATTACTATTCCCTACTAAATTATTTAGTCGGAATTTTTTTTTTCATTTATTGATTTTTTTTAAATTAGGGGAAAATTGATATTCACCAACCAAATGTAATTTTAGTCGGCAAATATTACCTATTCCCTACTAAATTATTTAATCGGAAAATGTTTTTCATTTATTGGTTTTTCAAATTAGGGGAAAATTTATATTTGCCAACTAAATTTATTTTTTGGTCAGCAAACATTTATTATTTCCCAACTAAAATTTGTTTGTTTTAGTCGGCAAAGATTATTATTTTCCGACTAAATAAGTTTAGTCGGTAATTGTCCAGCAATAGGCAACTAAATTTATTTTAGTTGGGAATTTTAGTCGACAATGGTATAATTTCTTGTAGTGCGTGGCGCAATATAATTGATTTGTAGGAAATAAATGTTTACATCGACGGTGTATAGAATTTATTCTCTAAAAGAAACTATGGTACCATTCAAAGAACAATATATACTGGGAACAAATACAATTAATTTTGGACACAAATGCTTCAGTTAAAACCGTTCAATTCATGCAAGTGAGTCCACATACATTGATCGGACACATTGTTCTCGTAAGTTTGTTCCAAAACATTTTGCTATTTAAATTCCCCATCAGGAGAAATATTTGTGTACCGATAGGGTAGCACGCGAGGATCACCAAAAAGAGAAAAAGGTGCTGGCTGTTAACATAATATTTAATATTATGTTATTCTAACAGTCACCCACCATTGGCACCCATTTCACTCTATGCAAGGCCGTCCCGTGAACATCAAAACCCCCCCTTCCACTATATATACTTCCACCAACACTCACCATTACTTAACCCTTTCCAACAAAAATTACCCCAATATACCTCTCTCTCTCTCTCTCTCTCCACATATATACTCAATCCATCTATGGCTCGCTCAAGCACTGTGTTGTTCATTGTGTTCATGATATTTGCTTCATTCACCTCTTCTTTACACGGTCGGAAACTTCAAACTGAGCAAGAAAACAATAATAGGGTCGTACCATCTGTTTTTTTTTTGGTCAAGCGGAAAATCAGGGTCGTACCATCTTTTGAGGACACGTACTTCTACCTAAGTGCCCTTCCCGAGGGCACACTGACTCCTTCACCTAGCAAGAAAGGTCATGTCATGATCGTTGACGAAAAGCACTTCGCCCGCCACCTCGCTGCTATGGGTCAGATGCCAAAGTCGGGGCCAAGCGGCGGCGGCGTAGGCCACAACCCCTAAAACAAGCTACCACTTGCGTTCTCAACAATAATATCACTGGGTTATGCTTCTATCCTCTAATTTTCTGATTAACCCATTTTACGTACCCCTGATATGTACCAGTAGAAAACTCGTGTTATGCATGCTCTGCAAAGGGGGAAAATTTTCAATATTAGGTGGGTACCACATCGTACTCACTTGGTGCATACGAACCGTCCATTATGTAAAGCAATTACCAATATTTTGCTGGAAAAACACTTTAGTTCTTTTGTGGTATCAAACTTTTTTATTACAAAAGAGCATTATCTATCATACCTTTGTGTTAAAAAAAATTAGAAGAAAATAGCATATGAACAAAAAACAAATATCACTTTGACATTTAGAGCACTGGTCCGAAATCACATTGCGTGAGCATCTGCAGGGACCATCGCAATGCTTTGTTGTAATCTTGGTTGGTTTCGGTTTGCTCCCTTGAGTTTTGGATTTTTTTCTTTTGGTCTTAGGTATTCTAGCTATTTGGGTTTTTTCAGGGGATGATTCAGATTTTTTGTTTGTGGTATTTTGGTTGGTTCATTGCCTTCTTTTGGGTTTGGTTCTCCGGTGGCGTTTCGCCGGTGTGCCATTGATCCGTTAAATCTTTGTAATCATTTTCATAGATTTATTGAAAAAAATTTGCTGATCAAAAATTAAACAAAAAAGAAAAAACAAATATCCAGTGTGAATAAATTTGTCACATATATACATGGAGATGGAAAGACGTCAGCTACTTACACTTTAAAAATGTTTATACAAACTTAATTAGTACATGAGTGAGCAGCATTGAGATTAATAAGATGGTCAACTTATTATATTAAACACTATCAAGTTCCAACTTCTCCAGTAATTACAGCATTATTACTCATAATAGCACATGCTTAAGATCAAATTTTCTTGTTTTCGTATATTTGCATGAGATTTTGAATTTTTATTTTCTTACTTAATTTAAAGTGGTTTTTTTTTTTCCTTTGTAGATTTATCTCCGAAGAACGACCTGATCACGTGTTGATGGTTCATGCAAAAGTTGCTATGAAGCCTGCAGGAATCAATCTTGCTTCTTGTGATATATTATTATCTATCCATCTATATATCATCCAAAGTGTAATTTTTTTATTTTCGAATAAGTTGTTTGTTTTGGTGTGTAATACTTTTCTGTTGATTTGGCTCTGTTACTAAACAATTGGTGTTAGCTTGATGTAGCAAAGGTGCCATATATACATATGCATAAAATTGGTTTGGCCAGTTTAAACAATTCTGTTTCTACCATTTTTCTGTCAGTATTTATTTTAATCTTGGCTGCCATTATTTACTTCGGTAGTTTGCAAAAATGGGGTTAAAAGGGGTTCAAATTGTTTGATTGATATAAAATTAAATCTAATTAAATTTGTGTTCAATAAAGCATTGGGCCATGGTCCGTTAATGTAACGTTATATTTTAGTATTCATTTGTGGCTCACCGGTACCTCTGCTGTTGAGCCCTAAGTGGATCAAACCAAAGCCAAAACACACGCACACAAATACAAACACAGAAGATGTACGTAGTTCCTCAAACTCGGGTGTATCTAAAGAGGTAAACGGAGCTATTATCAAAATGGGAGGAAAGCTTTACAAGTGAGGACTCTCATTCCTCACCACACTCTCCTACATAGCTATACAAACAGACCGCACTCTCTCTGGTCTCTCACTCAAGAGAGATGATATTACAGAAAACCAGGGCCTTCAATTTACAGGCCATTCAAGACTTCCTATTCACAAGCCATGCCAGACATGGCAATTACTCCAAACGGCTGAGAATGACTAGGAACATGGATGCAGATGGCTGTCATGCCATTTTCAACAAAGGCTGCACCTCTCAGCAGCCCATGTGGAGAATTGATGCCAATTGTCAACAATCTCCACCTTGTCGACAATTCTCCAACAGATACCGATCTTCTCGAAAATAAGCTCGAACAAAACTGGAGAACCGGAACACGGACAAGAGAGCACACACTCTCATCAAAGTCGATTGTTGAACAGACAGGCTCCTTCTGAAGATCGGAACACAATTCAAATAGGCAGCAATTTCTGGAGTATTGAGCAAACTCCAGAATAGATACAAAAATAGTACACAGGTTCCGATTAACTGACAGAACACTGAGACGTGCCGTCATCTCCAAGACTATCCAGACAGATATCAGCAGAACCAAAAAATAGGTGAGACTCGACTAAGCCTCCAGAAGATCTACCTCCACCAAAACCAAACTCCCGTGACTAGTTAGGTTGCAAAAGGATAGATCTGAAACAGAATAGTTCTCTTTAAACAGATACTGGAATGCAGGTCGCTAGATACGAACAAAAGAGCTTGGTTTCTGAAGTTTCAAGCTAACTTTCAAAAACAAATTTCCAGTGAATACATCTTGCTATCAACTATTGGAAAATTCCTAGGACAGAATGTTGGGGACACAAGCTCCTTAAAAACCGTTCATCTTTTCAAGCAGTTTTGAAATAACACAAATTCGAACAGATAAAGAAACAGGTTCAATCTTGGGTGTTAATGGCTACCCACACTCTGATACCAATTGTTGAGCCCCAAGTGGATCAATCCAAAGCCAAAACACACGCACACAAACACAAACATAGGAGATATACGTGGTTTTTTAAACTTGAGTACATCCACGGAGGTAAACAGAGCTATTATCAAAACGGGAGGAAAGCTTTACAAGTGAGGACTCTCATTCCTCACCACACTCTCCTACATAGCTATACAAACAGACCTCACCCTCTCTGGTCTCTCACTCAAGAGAGATGACATTACAGAAAACCAGGGCCTTCAATTTATAGGCCATTCAAGACTTCCTATTCACGAGCCATGCCAGACATGGCAATTACTCCAAACAGCTGAGAATGACTAGGAACATGGATGCAGATGGCTGTCATGCCATTTTCTTCACCAAAGGCTGCACCTCTCAGCAGCCCACGTGGAGAATTGATGCCAATTGTCAACATCTACATCCCAGTATACCTTTGCCACGAAAAATACCCAAATTCTTGATATGTAATATATGGGTTTGTATCCGATCTTTTGCCCGTTGCATGGACCCTACGAGGCTTTGCTAGAAATTGAGCTCCCACCCATGAAATGATATTTAAGTGTAGCAAGGCCAATGGTCCACCTCTCTTCAACAAATTCACAGACATTGAATTCAGTGATACAATTTGACTTGTAAAACAGATTCTAGAAATTGGGCCTCTAAAATTTTATAAATACATGAATAACATTCAAAAATAGAAACCAAAGAAAAATCTATGGGTCTATGGCACACTTCATTCCCAATATCATGAAGTAATATTTTTACCACTACTACTTATGAAACGAGATTTTTTCCTGTCTTTTTTTTCGTTCTTCTTTTTATTCGAGATGGCCGGGGACCATTCTGGACAAAATTAATACTCTCTCTATTCCATTTTGTATGCTTTATATGGGAGCTTAACTTTTTTAAGACACGTATAACTGATGCATGTCTTCTAGCTATGATATTAATTTGATTACATTATCAACATTGTCCCTTATATATTTTCCTATTTTTAAAACTACTTTTAGTTATGGGGCCCCCTTAAATGTGAAAGTAAACACCATTCGTGCATTGTTAATTTCTTGCAAAATTTGCCGAGACAAAACGTGAGCATAGATGACTTAAACTCATCTGAAATGCCATCTTGAGTTTGATTGAATCCTAGATTTCTTCCGAAATAGGCTCTTTAGATTTAAACGTTCATCAACAGATCGATGATCTGCAGATTCAATCTCCATCCCACATGTAGAACTGAAATTCCTATTTTCCTACCGATCTAATAATCAAGAACTAATAGGAACGAAGAATAAACAATGAACACCAGAATATACGCAGAAAACCCTAAATGGGAAAAAACCATGGGAAGGAAATCATACACTATAACTCATTGTACGGTTACAAACAAACCTATACTTACAATCTAGAACCGCTCTCGGTTGACCAAGGTTGATTGCCAAATCACTCGTTCACCTCACCTAGTGCTTGACCGCTGCTGCCTTGAATCGCTCAAGCCTTCCAATAACCTACGGAATCCATCGTCGGTATCCACCGGAAGAACACTTTGATTAGCAATCACAAAGTATGAAGAGGGCTCTTGGAATTAATCCGGAAGTTTGATGATCAAATGATCATATCTTTTTCCAAGAGACAAACTAAAAATCTCCCTTAGATATTTCTCAGTTTTGGAGCAAGAGAGGGGCTGCACTCATATATTCGGTCATCTTGAAAAGCCAACAAAGCCTCATATAAATAGACTGCTGAAAAAAGAACATTGCTCGAGCACGGAATAAAACCTGTCTTGAGTTGCTCGAGCACTATGACAGACAATCACTTCCATATTGCCACCCACGATTTCTGCATTTCCTTTGCACGAATTTCTCTATGCAAACTAATTCCCTTCCAAACTGCTTTCCTTTGACAACCTATCTCTATCAATTACAAGCTTCAATTGATAGCCTTTCCTAAAACAAATGCTCTAAAACAATAAGTTTCAACATAATTAATGGGATACTAATCAAAAGAGATTTTATCATGGGATTGCCAAAATATGGACTTTACGTACATAGCATCCCTGATCCCTCCGTACAAACTACCATCTCTCTTCTAAGCAGTAAATTAGTTGCACGTCTTTATCCTTCCTTGGCATGCTAAGTATTGATTATACAAGGGAAGTATTATAATACACACCTCGGTTTACTTCACCCGGCTCTTCTTTCGTAACCTTCTCTTCTCTGTCCGCGCTTCTGTGTCAGTATGTGTGGGGGCGTGATTTCTTCGTGCTCCTACTGATGTGGCCGGTCTTGATGTACCTGCAAAACCGGAGGGGGTTGTTCCTCCGGGAAGAAGCTCCGATGATCAAGTCAGTAGTTGGAAAGAAGAAGTTTAGTAAGAACAATACGTAGGAGAGAGAAGTGTTCTTTAGACTAGATTTTTTTGATCCCCCCTTTCAGTGGTCATGCTTCTCTATTTATAGGCAAAGAGGTGAAGTGCTGAGCAAGTTGGCCACACTTTCCACGTGTCACGTTCTGCTCGGTTGGCGCCTTTCTGGCAGGGCCAGTTTAATGAACACCACTTCCCTAGTCCTTCAGAGCCACATGGGTTGACGTCAGGAGGGTCACATCGTTCAGAGATGTCACTTCGAATATCAGAAAGGTCAGCCTTCTCATCAGTAGATATTTATAGAAGGTTCCATAATCGTCTAGGTTCGGCGAGACCCACGTCCAGCATACGAATTATCCGAGCGTATGATATCCCGGCCGAGGCACACCCTAGCCGAACAAACGGAAGTTCGTATCCGTGCGCTTGATAAAACCCCGAGCGAACTTATGCATCGTACGTTCGGATGTTGCTTATATTTGTTCGGTGAAGTACTCGTGGTTCTGTCTACCTTTCGGCCCAGCCGACGTCCAGACTTATTCGAAGGCGAACCGTGATAGCTTGGATGATGGGTCAGACAACGCGTGAACCCTCATCGCCCCTTTTGGACCTGGTGAACCTTCGGATATTTCGGCCCCCTACAGTATGTGCTTTATTGAATTCTTTGTTTGGAATGCTCTCCTTTCCAAACCACCCCCCCGGGTGTCTCATTCTCCCTTTAATCACTTTGAAACTGATAAAATTCTTTGTTTCCCTCATCAATAAAGCACCGATAATATGGTAAATAGACTTCGTAGTTATGTTTGAGCAAAAATGTGAGCATCTTCGCACACCAATTTACATGAAAAATTGTCTCATGAAGCTTCCATGTCAGAATGGGTTAAAAAATGTGAACACTCTTCTCCCACATTTTTCTAGTATGTGACATGTTGTAGGGTTGTATGCTTTACTTAAACTTGTACATAAAATGTGTGGGCCTCAAAAGGGATTCTAAAGCTTTAAAAGGGAATAGACCTAAAGTCTTGTAGGCTTAGCCCATTATCCACGCAAGCTCTTCCGGCCGAATCAGGCTCTGACTCGAGGATGGGCTTGGGTTGGATCAAGGCCTCTTCTTGCATATATATTTTCGTTTTAGACAAAACTCATTCTGCGAATGTTACCAAACTGTTTTGATTTCCTTCCGAGTTTTTTTTTTGCACAAACCCCACCCCCCCAAAACAAGAAAGGTACACAGTTCAAGTTGGCCGGAAAATCACGATGCACGCGGTGATCATCCAATATAATTGTATCCTGAATGACGGACCTCCACGAACGAGAACATCCACCGGCAGCGACAAAAACGCGAGTTTTGACGATATCATGTGATACAAAAGCCTGGATTGATCTGCTGTCAAGGAGTTCTTAGTTATTCCCTTTTATTCATTTCTGTTACTTTCAATTTCTGGGTAATATTAGTACTCTGCTCTGCTGGCGTTCTGTTTAGTCGGTGAAATTTGCTGTTTTCATTTCCGTACATGTTATGTTCACTATGCTGAATTTACTCCATTCTCACGCACGGCGGCCCTAACCTTCAGAGGATTTGCTTAGAAGGCTGAAGGAATTTGATGTAGAAACTTATACTAAAGCAATCCAAGACATAAAAACTTAAGCCAGTGCAAGAGAGATGTTGTAAGACCTGAATTTTGGGTGTTTATTCTTTGTAAAATAAAATTAGAAGACATGCATCACTACGATAAGTAAAAGAGAAGAATTAATATCTTTGAAAAACGGATGTCTAAAGGGAGGAGTGGCCATGACTCGGGCTTTGCACTCTCAGAGACAAAATCCTCGTTCCACCCCTGCCAGTAATTAGTGGCGGCCCACTTCGTTGCTTCGTTTCGGATCCTATGGAATATTTAAAGTGACTCCAAAATCTTTCTCCGATAGAAGATGTCTAGTACGGCCGAAAGTGGTTGCTCTGTGGCCTCTGTGGCTTGGACCAGATGACGGCAGTCGGCCTTTCGCAAGAACATTTTGGAACTTCACAGGGTAGACTCGAGCAGCAGCAGAAATACTAGTAGTCGCCATGAATACGAGGAAAATCGCAAGGAAGAACAAGGATGAAGAAGGTGAGTGTTGATTATAGGTGGCCATGAGGTTATAAAATGTGCTTTTTTAGTTAATATTGGAGGGAATAGCAGGGAAGGCTTTATAAAGGGACTGGTCTATTTAAAAGGGCAAACTGGCTTTAATTGGGAGCCGGCATGTGGGCAGCGGAATTGGTATCGAAAATTAGTCGGGTGGGTGTAAGCTGACCACTCACCTGGATCATCAAAAAATTAAAAGGGCAATTAACTTAATACAATTTTAAATTTTAGATGGATTGGAAATTAATATTCAAGTGAAGAGCGCCGAATGTGGCGCTGGATATCCACACTAATATGGATTAGTTTCACACTAATCCATATCCACATCATGTTTAGCAGATTTTTTTCATGTGGTTAGCAGATTTTTCTAACGAAAAAATTTGAGATGTTGGAAAGTTAACAGAAAGTAATCTTTTTAAAGCAGATGACGCAACCTAAAATTACATAAAGCAAGCAAACTGACAAAATCCACTTTGAACAGATGACTCCTTAACCATTTAGAGCAAGTTTACCCGGTGAGCTAAAATCCTTCTTGCAGCTATTTTACCGACAAAGATGAGGTAAAAGGAAAGGAAAAATAGATTTGTTGAAATGACTCGGTAGTAGAAATACCGACGCTCTGTTCATCATCTTTCCATTAAACAATTATTCTCTCTCTCCGTATGCCTTTAGTAGAAAAAAAATTAACGTCGGTATAGTGTTAAAAGATATGTGAGTAAGTAAAATAAAAAATATACACTATTCACAAGCTTTGTAGCAAATAACTGATGTACTTGCTCTTATAATCAACAAACAAGATATATACACAGTTGGGTATACAAGTTGAATTTTAGAGTCCCGAAATTAATCAAAGTTGACTGAGGTTGTTCCGGACATCTAGTTTTCAAAAAACCAAGATGGATACTCAAGTGGCACTCGGTCCATCCAATTACATATCTAATGGCCTAACTTTATTTAGTTTTCTTGAACCAAACTAAACCAAATCGTATTTTGTGTCAGTTTTATTGAACCAAACTAGACCGAATCGAACTATGTATTCTAATTAATTGTGGTCGGCAACATGAATCATGTTTTTCCATTGAACTCTGTTTATGGCTACTTCTTCACTTAGATTTACTAAGCCCAAATCTTTCTGTATCGCCTTATCCAAATTCAATTTAGATCTTCCTCTTCCCTTAGTTCAACTGTCCACTACTATCGTGTCACTCTAACTTTTTTACTATTGCGGCTACAAGTTGGCGGTAAATATGTTCAAACCACATTTATCTATTTTCTCTTAATTTATCTTGTTTCGTTACAACTCCCACCGTCCCATGAATAGTTTCGTTTCTAATTCTCTCACTCTTACTCTTACCACACATTTATCTCAATATCTTCATTTCAGCTAAACTCATTTTACTCATTCGTTGCTTCTTGATAGGCCAACATTTTGTCTCGTACATCATCGCTGGTCGGATGGCAGTGCTGTAAAATTATCTTTCAATTTATTAGGTATCCTTCGATCACACAATACGCCTGAAGCGGCTCTCCACTTGAACCATCCAACTTGGATCCTATGGGTTATATCGTCCGTAATCTCTCATCCTTGCAAAAAAATGAACCTAAATACTTTATGAAATCTTCTGATCCTGAATCCTCATTTCTTTTGTATGTTCATGTCTATTGTCACTAAACTTACAGTGCTATTGTCACTAAACTTACGGTGCATATACTCAATTTAGCATTAAACTCCTTGCAGTTTTATCCACTAAGATAATATCATCTGCAAACAATATACACCACGAAATATCATCATGAATATGTCTAATTATCTCATCCTTAACTTTTTAAGGAAAAGAGGTAATTGAAAAATTCACTTGAAAATAGAAAATAAATAAATAAATAAATCCTTATTACTTTGCGAACCAAGACTAACTTGTGCAGGGATCATTCCACTTATTTGTCTAGCAATAACGTAAAGATCCAGTTTCTACAATAAAGCATCTGCAATCTCATCTCATTCGATCATTTCAGCAATCAATAGTTTATATTGAAAAATACTCTTCGCGGGAGGAAAAAATTCTTCCCACAAAGAGTCTTTCCATAAAACCTAACAATTAAAATTAAAACACTTTGGAAAGGTGGAATTATTCGGACTACTCTTTGCCGTCCGAACACATACTGCATATATAGAAGCCATTTCCATGACGCAGCTTCCCTTAGAACTAGAGGACCTTAACTTTTTAACCCCGTAGACTTTGGGAGTTAAAATCGGGGAAAAATACAATAATTACACTGAAACGGGTAACCACCCAATAATTTTTTATGTAACCACAGACCATAGCCTTAATTTCCGCAGTAATTAATTGGTCCTAAATGACACTGACATTATGCGACTTATGTACTGTTTGATTGGGACCTCGGAATAAATAACCACAATTAATACAATAAAAAAGAATCATTTCTTGGTGGATTTTTGACTTTTGTGCAGTTGTTAGCATCACTAGTATTGGGAAATGATGGAACCTTAGAAAAAATACTACAGCAATAAATATATGTGTGCTTTTCTAGCCGACGTGAAGTGTTTGCGTTACCTTTTTTTTTGCAAACAGTAGGATGTTCAAGGGTCAGGAGTTGGTAGTTACAACGTGACTCAAATAACTCTTCCATGAGAATTCAAACTCATAGACCCTCCCTCGAAAGAAGAGTAATGAATCAACCACACTGTCTAGCTGTGATCGATATTTGATTTACGTGATTTTTATATTTGGTGTATTACAGTATCATGGTAGTTTATTTTGTGAAGTTCATCGTGTTGAATATAGCCCACTTTTGTCCCATTTTTTGGCTTAATTTCCATTACTCCTCTCACTATCTCCACATTGACTACTGTTGTATGATATCATACCCGCTGTAATGTAATTAATTTTCTGTTAGTATTTTGAAAATACTCTTCAAGTGATTGGGACGTAAAATTCGATTTGGTTTGGTTTGGTTTGGTTATTTAATTTTGAAAGTACTATTTTCCAAGCAAATTAAATTCCCTTTTGTCTAGCAACTCACTGATTTCAGAGCTTGCAAGTCTTAGGTAATTAATGACGAAGATGACATTTTTTTAGAAAGCTCAAAATAGTCTTTTTCAACATTGGCTCCTTGTGTTCATCCATCAATCTTTTTCATGGCCATTTCTTTACTTTTTGACTTTCATGCATCAATCCAGTCAGTCTATTCAGTTTTGAGCGGCAAAAAGTTGGACTCAAACTATCAAAGGGGAATGGATTTGCTAGGTGCAACAGTTCTGTGGCCCTTTCTTTTCATCAACTAGTAAATAGGGGAGAGAATAAGTTTTTCACGGTTCCACGCATTTTGAGTCTTTTAAAAGTGTAATCTATTTTCACTAATAGATCGTTGTTTTTAATTCGAATCGTCCAAAACACTTTTAGACGTACGGCCGAAATTGAGCGCCGTAAAACATATTTACAACTCCTCCGTGAATAAGTTTTTCTCGTAAAGAGGGACGGAAAGACATTATACGGTAGCTATTTCTCAGAAATTGTTCGAGTGTGTGCTTTTGAATGTCTTTATCTAATGATGATTATATTGCTTTTGCTATTCTCTTTTTGAAATTAATGAAGTTACTTTTTATTTAGAAGAATAATTAGAGTCCGAAAGTGAAAAATGGACATTATCCTATGGGCCCCAAATTTCACTTGTAACGAACAAACAGAGAAAGAGAAGTCTTTCCAATGTGACGTGGCGTTTGGACCCCGCAGCCCTGCACTACAGAATTTCTAAATTCGGGTTTAGATGTGACTATTTTTTTTTTCTTTTTTTGGGTACACAAACATGACTCTATAAACTCTGGGTTATTATTATTTTTTTTCAATCGATAAAAGAGATCATTTACATAATATGTGAAGTACGAAAGTATAAATTCGGGACACTACATTAATTTTGAAAGTCTACAAGACAACGAAACCTAACAATTTAATTGATACAAGTAATAAACCCATTACAGGATAAAAATAAAGAAATAAAAAACCTGTCAAAGGGAATTAAGAATACTCACATATAAATGGAGGGATTCGAACTCCTAACCTCTTAATGAGGTGTAAGATTACGTAAACTAAGGCCCATCTATAGGTCTTAGTTTAAGCACGACCTGGTGGTATTAGTCCGTGTTACATGTAATGGGCCGAATGCCCGATTCAAATCGACCCAAGCCTATTGGGGGTTCAAGCCCAATGAAGAGGCCTCCAACGGGCTTGTTGTCCGATTCAGCCCGTGGAATGGCGGCCTAGCGGGGAAGGGCATATCTTTGGTCTAGGCCCAGTTCGACAGACAAGCATGACACTAGTGTTTAGCTCCTTTTCGCCTCGTGAACTATGTGAGTTGTATATGTGAACTATGTGAATTGTATATGTGACCCAAGGCCCGTATTTTTGTCCGAAATAGTTGGCCGGGACGGGAGCGAGTGAAAATTCTCAAGGTGAGGAGTGAGCACAGGCTTGTAGGGCTGTCCGAGAAAAATCGAGAATCGTGATATCGGTCTAGACCAAATCGAGTCATGCCTTTTGGATTTTGTCCATGGATTAATGGTTTGAACACGAATTCAAAAATTAAAAAACCGTGAGATATGGATTAAGATTGGATTTTCATTTTAAAACCATGGATTAACCGAACCAAACCGTGAGATATTTAAAAAAATAAAAAATATATATGTGAGTGTAATATTTATAAATAATTATTCCTTTACTAATGGTTACGAATTTTTTTAACAATTTTACATTAATGTGACAATGCTTAGCCTTTATTTGATTGGTTCCTATTTAGTTGTTGTCTTGGACGATTCTAGACTAGAACAGTGAAATTAACTTGTTGTAATGTTATCTGAACCTTGAAACCAACAAGGCTACAGACACTTACTCCGGTATTAGTTATTACATTACATAACACTAATAGGTGTGTGCACTTTGCATTTTTAGTTGGCAATTGCATCATTTTATTTTTATGGAAGAAAATCCGTTGATAAAATTGGGACCGAACCGTGAGACTTTTGGATTAGGATTGGATTGAATTTTCTAAAAACCGTGAGATACGGATTAGGATTGGATTCATAAGAATCCGATTCAATCCAAACCATGAACAGCCCTACGGGCTTCCAAGGCTTGTCGCATCTAATGTCGAAGGGCTGAGAGCCCTTGATCCAACTTTTGATCGGGAGTGAATACGTGTGATCCAAAGGGCGAGATCACAAAAGTTCGCGGGTTGCCACAACGAAGTGGACTTGATAATTTCCAAATGTGAATGGACTGGAAATAAAGAGAAGCACGGGGAACTTCGAAATGTGAATGGACTGGAAATAAAAGAGAGATAAATTTTGCTGGAAAGTTTAGATTAAATTTTGGGGAATTTTTAGGCCGGCCCAAAAACTTAAGCTCGGTCTTCATTTAGTCCTGTACAATTATTTGTATTTTTTATTCCAACCTTACCCCTTCACGCGCATCAGCGCACAAAACTAGAGAGCATCTAGTATAGAAAAATTATCCAATGCTCCATGAGCACTGGTACACCATTAAAACGTTGTTTAAATTTCAAAAAGTCATATCTTTTATTGTAGATATTCATTTTTAAAAAAAATTATATTTTTGGAACCTACTCGACGATATCTACTAAATAAGATCCATATTGATTATGAAATTATGAAAGATTAAAAAAATACCATTTGCTATGAGAAAATTCTATGAGAACTATTCCTATGAGAACTATTTCTATGAGAACTGTCCCTATGAAAACTGTTTCGGACAAAAATACCCTTAGTTATATAAACTGGCTATGAGAACTGTCAATTCTCATAGTCAGTTCTATGAGAATTGCCAGTTTTCATAGTCACTTCTATGAGAATTGGCTATGAGAAGTGACTGTTCTCATAGAGAATTAGCTTTGTGAACTAGTTATGAGAACTGGACTATGTGAACTGGCTATGTGAACTGAAAAATACACAGTTCAATAGTTTTACCACACACTAAAATCTACAGTTTTCATAAAATATATATAGTTCTCATAGAAAATATATAGTTCTCATAGACAGTTCTCATAGAAAAATACACAGTTCTCATAGAAAAATACTCAATTCTCATAGAAAATACACACACGAAAAAAAATTGAACAAAAACAAAAAAGTAATCAAAATCAAACAGTCCTGACAAAAATATTTCTTCTTACTTTCAGTCCTTTTTCTTGACTTTCCATGCAATTTTACTATTTTACCCATTCTTCTTAATTTTTTGTGTATATATCCATTTTTAGTAAAATTTATATTTTTAAAATTAATTCTTGACTCATATTACTTCGGACAAAAATACCATTGGCTATGTTGGCTATGAGAACTGTCAATTCTCATACTCAGTTCTATGAGAACTGCTCAGTTCTCATAGAAAACTGGCTATGTGACCCATATTATTTCGGACAAAAATACCCTTGGCTATGTGAGCTATGAGAACTGTCAATTTCCATAGTCATTTCTATGAGAAAAGCGCAATTCTCATAGAAATCTGGCTATGTGAACTGAGTTATGAGAGCTGACTATGTGAACTGCTAAAAAATACATGGTTCTAATAGACAGTTCTCGTGGACAATATACAATTCTCATAAAAAATACGCAATTCTCATAGAAAAATACACAGTTCTCATAGACAGTTTTCATGAACAACACACAGTTCTCATAGAAAAATATACAATTTTCATAGAAAATACACACACGAACAAAAATTGAACAAAAAATAAAAAGGTAATCAAAATCAAATATAGTCATAAATGTTTTTACCGCCATGTCTTAAAAAAAGTAATCAAAGTAAAAAAATAATAGTTCACATAGGAAATAAATTGATTTAGAATTGAATTTTTAATTGCCAAGTCTCATAATCAGTTCTATGAGAACTGCTCAGTTCTCATAGATAAATGGCTATGTGAACTGTCAATTCTCATAGTTAGTTCTATGAGAACTGCCAATTTTCATAGTCAATTATATGAGAATTGACTATTCTCATAGAGAACTAGTTTAGTGAACTAGTTATGAGATCTGGACTATATGAACTGGCTATGTGAACTAGTTCTCATAGACAATTCTCCTAAAAAATACACACATGCACTTCCCTTTTTTAAGTTGTACTACTCTCAATTCCGCTCCAAATTACACACATGCGTGCATCTATATACAAAGAGATGCCTTACACACCTAAAATTAGACGGCGATAAACCTCTAATTTTTACCCAATTTGACAAGTCCAAGATCGGCGTGAGTAAGGAAAATGCCTTACTCTTAAAATATTACAAGATCGGCGTGAGCAAGGGAAATGCCTTACTCTTAAAATATTACAAGATCGCCTTACTCCTTAAAATAGTCCTGACTCAAGTCCAAGATCGGCGTCGGTTTCGACGGTGAGAGTCAGTTCGTGGAAGATTTGTTGTACGTTGAGACTTCCCGCATACAGAAATAGCATCGATAGATTGCACAAAGAACTCCTTCGCATACACAATTCGCATAGCACATCTTCAACAACTCCTTCTCTTCCCCGCCACGAACTCCCCCTTCAAGTCCCCGTCTCCGGCGCTTAACATCGTCATGCCGCCAGCGCTGTCCACTTCAGTGAAGTCCATAGCTGAGTGCAGCAAGTTCTTCTCCAATATAGATCGATCTCTCGCCGTCATCGACACTTGATTTCACCTGCACACACCCACCGCTGGCGACGGCAATTTTTCGATCCTCCCCTTCGATTGCGGCCATATGTTTTCAACTGTGTGCAAGTCTACGTCGTCGAACAATTTGTTCAACTTCATCAGAATGAGAGAGAAGAGTTCAACTCACGATGTTGCCGTTGGACGATTTGTTCTTTAACGGGAACCTGGTGCTGTTGTGAGATCGAGATGGGAGAGAGAGGGGATTTGTTGATGATGGAGAGATGGAGAGACATAATAAAAAGGGCAAAAAAGTCCTCACATAACATATCCAAGCCTACACAGGTTTGGGAATAATATTCAGGGTTGGGATCAAACCGAACCTAAAAAAGGGGACCGGTCTCTAATTTTCTATTAAATTTTTTGTGGGATCTTTCTGGAAAACCAACCGCACTCCCACAATTAGTGGACTTGGGCCTCCTGAAACCACTAATTATTTGAATAAAGCCCAAACCATTGAGACCCGTAGTCCATTCGGATGAGCACACCAACTCGGCTCTACCAAAAACAGATACGGCCCATTGACTTAGACCCAATCAAATCTTTATTTCATGGCCCATTAGACTTCATCAAATGGCTGCGCTGGCCCAAGGTTTGATGCAAAAAATGGGTGTAAACAAAAACGGTGGAGCCACGAGTGGTATAACTCGATAACGTGGATCTAGATTTTTGTAATGCTTCTGTTGTTGGAATGATAGTCAAGCCCATATGTCAATGGCTTTTTTAATAAGTTTTGAAATTATCTAATGCGCTACAATATCCCAAAGGCCCAAAGGCGGGTGAGTGGTGCTACCAATTTAAAAAAATAAAGCAAACAATATCGCAAGTCAACTAAGTAACCTCCATATATAGTACCAAGCAATTCAAATAAACAATCTAAGTAGAGAGCAATAAAACTAAAGAACATGAACACCGAGATATACATGGAAACTACTTAACTCTGCTTCATGCATAGTACCCCGTGCCCCTTCTTGACTGCATGGACTCCTCAAGCAAAACCATCTCGATCTCCGCTCTAGAACGGTTCCAGTATCATCCAGCAATGTAAATTCATAGGCATGAATGTATGAATATAATTAGTAAAGGGAAGATTTTTATGCAAAAGAATCAACTTAGAGAGAATACATGGGTTACAAAAGGTATTTCTCCAAATTGAACAAAAAAAAAAATTGAATACAAGATTCATTTTATCCAAATGCAAATGAAGGCACAGGAGTAAAAAAAGGTAATGCTCTTTCTCTCTCTAAAAGTGAGTTAGCTAACACTAGTAATTTAAAATGAAGAAAATATGTTTTTATATCACCAAGCAAGGAAATATGCTGGAGCACCCTACTAAAACGCGTACAAGAGCCTTAATCTGCTAAGACACTATTAAGGCCCTCTTGCTAAGACCCTGCTAAAACACAAGCACTTAAACATGATTTTTTGTTTCAAATAAAACAGGCCCAATGCAATATGACTAGCAGAGAGACTACAGTTCCTGACGCCACGCCAGGCTTACTCCGGCCACCGAACGGCTGATCGGAGCAGACCAAAAATTCTATAAAAAAAAATCGAGTGGGTTTGCGCGAGAATCAACGGCATCCGATGTGAGTAGGTGGCCGATTTAAACACTCCATTTTTTTGTCTACAATGTATACAAAAAAATGGAGTGTTTGGATCAGCCACCTACACACATCGGATGCCATTGATTTTCACAAAGACCCACTCGGTTTTTTTTTTAGAATTTTTGGTCGGCTCCGATCAGCCGTCTGGTAGTCGGAGTGGATCTGGCGCGGCGTTGGGAATTTAGTCGGGAATCCCCAGTCGAGATGCTCAGACTTTCTGTATGACTAGTGCACACCAGTTTGGACATGACTAGTGCATTCTGCTGCCTTTAATTTGGACAGCTAGAAATCCACCCACCAGTTTTCAACATCCCCACCTACACACTTGTTGAATTAATAACCCCAAAAACTAGATTCATATATATCCACATGCATGCACTTTATAAACACAAAATTAGTACTGCAAAACACCTCCAAAAATCAATAATCATATATATGCCTTATGCAACTCTCTTACGTCCTTGCATGAAAGCAACAAGCTTGATAGATCCTTGTAACGAAATTGGAGCAACATTTAAGAGATCTTCACGCTGGTCGGCATTTGGCGGACTTTCTTCCTTCACCTCAAAACAAAAACATAACTCCCGGGTCCCAACCTCCTGAATGCTCGGTACTTTGTTTTGCCTTCGGCACCCTCTCTCTCTCTCTCTCTTCCCTTTGTATCTGTCCCCTTCATCTTCGTTATTTTGTGCCTTTTAAGAATCTGTGTCATTTTTTAATTGATTATATCTTGTAATTAATAATATTTTAGATGATTTTAAAAATATCGTTTAAAAGAGTACATTAAAATTTATCAAATAAAATCTATATTACATATAAACGGTACTATCGATTAAAAATTATAATTAATTTTTTATTCAATTAAAATAAAATGAGAGACAATAAAAGAGAGACGAAGAATAATTCTCCAAATCCGTGTGGGGTCGAAACTCCGCTTTTCTTGACAACCCAACCCCTATTCTCTCACCTGTATGTCAAGACAAGACAGATGTACAAGACATAAAAGCATAGGAAACGAGTGTTTTATTCCACGCGCAAACCACATATTCCATACTTGCTCCTCATATCTTTACGACATTAATCAAAATATGAATTCAATCAAGAAAAAAGATTTATGTAATCGATCCTAAGTGATTGAGACATACATAAAACTCGATCTAGTTAGGTTTCGTTTGGTATCAATCTGCTACTGCATTCTCAATGCTTAATTTGTATGGAAGTAACGACAGAGAGTTCATATCACTTGAACCCAATATACATTGAATGACTTATATTTACTTCAAAGGCTTAGAGGCTGTTCCACGTTTACAAGAAAGAAAGTTTAAGAAAAAAAATTTAATTTCAATGTCAAAAATCACGTGTTTACGCAAAATAATTTTTCTACCAATATGGATCTTGTTTGATAGATTTCATTGAAATCTTTTAAACGGTGTAAAAAATTTGAAAAATCATTTTTCATTTTTGTTTTATTTGAGTTTAAAATTACTTTCTTTTTGAAAAAGAAGATTTTAAAAGAAAGCGAAACGGAGTCTAAGCTTTGTAAGTGGTGAGTCATCTAATTGTATATTAGAGTCCAACCATTTTTTTTATTTATTCGATGTGGAATTTAACGTTCACACATGTTTTAACACATACAAAGCTCGACCCTACTCTAATGTGAATATGTGTGCACTTAAACTAGAGGAATAGCTCAAGTGAAAACATAGATGAGTTGCAAATTCAAATATCTTAAATTCCAGACTTGTTAACCTTTTGGGGTTGGATGTGAGAGACAAATATTTTGTGTGTAAAAGTGAAATGATAAGAATTAATCTTCTGTTACTGATTGTGTATAAAACATAAGTCTAACATGTTTTTATATCGACTTCAAAGACTTGATAACTAAAAAACTTAAACAACTTAGGGAAACATGCATGACAAGAAAACCAATAATAACTAAGAAACATGAATCTAAACATGCATGAACCATAATAACAAAATTTAGAAAGTATGGTAATATAATACCTAATAATATTTCTTAATATTGTGCTAACATATGTGAATCCCATAGTACCAACGTTGATGACATGTATTTGACTGAACCGGAGAGAAGAATAATCGAAGTGCATATAAGCTTACTTAGACACCCTAATCGTCAAACCAAAAAAATGTGTACAATTGTATGTGCAAAATGTGTGTGATTGTAACAAAATTCAAGATATAAATACGCTGTGACCATCTAGCGCTGTATAACTCTTTTAAGTACTCTCCCGTCCGTGTTTGTTAGTTCCTTTTGAGAATCTATGCCATTTTTAAATGTTCATATATTTCAATAGGGACTTAAACAAATATGTGATATGAATTTGTTAAATAGATCTCAATTAGTTTTATTATTCAATATTTGCAAAATTATAAAAAATATTATAAATTGAAAGATAAGATTGTTTAAAAATGGCACAAATGTCCAAAATAAACCAACAAAGGTGGACGAAAGGAATAACAATTTTAAAAATATGATCAAATTCTTTACAATATTTAGAAGTGAAGAGTAGTAGAATATGAAACTATCATACCAATACACTAACAACTATTTGAATCGTCCATGGGTTGCAAAAAAAAATATTTTTAAATACAACAATTATTTGTAATACCTCCTATGGGAACTCATCCCGGAAAAGCGTCACAAAAAATTGTTGTATCCAAATTTTCCTCTACCGCCTGGGGGAACAAGACCTTTTCACATTGTGCACCACCAAGGCACCAAACCTGCAAACCATGCTCAACACCGGTTTGGCCGAACCGCTGGCAAAAGATATACCTGGGCCTGTATCACCGCTTTACCTATCTTAAACCCCGGAACAACCGTAAACGCCACCCGAACATCACCGTCTCCCCCCTCGCCCGCGGCAAACGCATCATCGTTCACGCTCTCCATATAAACCTCCGAGAATCGACAATTCCTTCTCACCTGAAACATATCCACCTCTTGATCGCCCGAAAAAGCCAAGCAATGCAGAAGCCACACACGCTTCGCCATCTCCGCAAACGCCGAGAAAAAATGGGTTTCCGGCCACTCCCCGGCATTAATCATCTTCCGCTGGCTCAAATTCCCCGAAAACGACGTCTCCATTTTCGGGTGAACCAAACGCATGTACTTACTCCTCACGAAATTCCCAAACCCGGAATCCGGGTTGGTTTTCAGGAACCGAACTGGGTTCACGGCTTTCAACTCCTTAAATCGGTCACCGAAATCAAACCCGCGACGTTTCTCGTCTTTCGGCTCATTCGGCAGCGAAAAGTCGTGAGAATCGAACCCGTCGAACATTTCCCGGCACACATACGACTCGAAGGCGAAGCACCTGTGACTCCCTTTGGAGAACACAACATCAGACACAACTGCGTTCGCCGCGGCCGAGATGTCCCAGTTCGAGGACTCCATCTCCCTAATCATAACCTTGACGAAACACCGCACCGACCGAACCGCGTAGCGCAAAGCCGCCGTAAAGCCGCCCGGACCGGCGTCGAACAGCTTGACAATGTCGTCAAGAATCGAAAACTGTCCGCTATAGTCCAGCTTCTTCTCGACCGACTTGTTGTGCGAAACGACGTCGTCGAGCTGTTTCCGAAGGATAGAACATTTGCTCTCTTTGGAGTCCAATTCCGACCTCATTTTCCTCATGGTGACCTCGTACATCTTGATCAGGCTCTGTTGCTCCTGAATCTCGGCGAGCAGGAAAGTCACGTGAGGGGGAGACGAGTAAATCCGTTTCTTGAAGAAGGCCTGTTTCAGCTCCGACAGCGATCTCAGCTCTGTCACCACGGCCTCGTCGGCCGACTGGATCGCTCCCCCGTCGTAGGGAAACTGCGCCGTCTGGAGGTCGGCGTAGGCGGCCTTGACGGCCGAGACGGCGGCGAAGAGCTTCGCGACGAAGGCCGCGGCCGCGGCCCGGTTCCGGGCCGAATTCGGCTCGCCATCTCCGTCGTCGTCGTTGTTGCTGTTGCTGGTGTTGTTGAAGCAGTTGGGTCTGGGTTTGGTTTCGTGGGGCGCGAGTTGCAGGCAGAAGGCGGTGTTTTTGGAGAGGGGTTTCGTGGATTTGTTGAGGTGGATGACTCTTTGGAAGGTTTTGGCCAGTTTGCTCTTCTTGGTGAATGGGGTTGGACTGGATTTTAGTGGGGAGTCCATTTTTGGAATCAGGTGATGAGAGTGGTGCGCTTTTTGGTCATGAAATGGGGAGAGAAGAGACTCAAGGGTTTTGAGAAAATTCCTGTAAAAGGCTTGAGAGAGAGAAAAGGGGGGGATTCAGTGACTCACTTCTTTGACTCTGAGGTTCTGGAGCCGGAGATGGTGGAGTGGAGAGGGGGTTAAAGCAAGATTTAAAGCGCGGGAAAAACTATACTAGTACTCTCCAGTAAGATAAAGAGAGGTCAACAGCCCCTCTGCCTTTTCTCCTCTCTTTATATCATCGGAACGCAAAATTAACTACTCAGCTCCGTTTCATAATATTTGTTCAGTTTACAAAACAAGTACATAAAAATAATACTCAATTTTTGCTAGGAATTTTAAATTTCTTTTAACAATTTACTTAATAGATATCGATAAGTTTTTTTAATTTATGAAAAAAATTTGAATATTTTTTTTTAAAGAAATGCCTTAGTTTTTTGTCCTTATTTTGTGAACTAAACAAACATTTTAAGACAGAGTGGTAATTATTCAACATTCCCGGAGTATCAAGGTACTCCCAACCATTTACGTAACAATTTATCCGATGGAGACAACAAAGAGTAGCACATGACAATCCGATATTGTACTTCGGTAGTACCTAGTAATTCGCCAAAATTGCGACAGTATTATCACGTGGTGCCTCGATTCTTCTCACCACCACATATTTGTAGTACCTAGTAGGCTAGTAATTCACCAAAATTACCATAGTATTATCACGTGGTGCCCCGATTCTTATCACCACCAGGTATATGTGTGGTTGCAACTTTGTTAACCAAAGGTTTGGTATCGGTTTTACTAGCCTGAAAGTATAATTAAAAATTTCAAAAGTTCCTCCAAATACAATTTTTACTACTTGTAGAATTGACTTCCAAACACGCAAAATGCAAAAGCTTTACAATATGAGTTATGCTATGAGTATCGATCGGGGGAGGGAATTCGTACCGACCGGTCGTGCCGGGTTGTCGCTGGCCACCGGACGGTCAATTCTAGCCGTCCAAAAATTCTAAAAAAAATCAGATGCCGTTGATTCCCACATGAGCTCCATCGGTTTTTTTATTTTAGAATTTTTGGACAGCTCGGATCAGCCGTCCGGTGGTCGGAGACTGCTTGGTGCAGCCAGTAGATACGAATTCCCTCCCCCGGTCGGTAACTATATCATTTTTGTTACAATATTAATGCAAAGCATGGGCAGCCAAACACCCCCTTTATCGTCCGCGAATTCCTTTCAGATTTGATGTATGTGTGGAAACTTTTATTTTTTTACATCAGATATGAAGTATAGAGTATAAATTCAAAATATTACATCAATTATGAGAGTTTTCGGGACAACCAAGCCCAATAACTCAACCAATACAATAAAATAAGTCCATTATATTATATATGGTAGAAACAGAGAAATGAAAAGCTCTTTAAGAGAAGAATATCCACACGCATTACCTTTACCAATCGAGAATGAGGGTTTTGACCAAGTTCAAAATTCTGATTTTCTTTGCCCACATGCTGCCATGTACTAGGAAGTTAGGAACTCAACTCACGAAATTAATTTGGCACCTCACACGTACAAGTACAAAGTTCATGTATAAATATCCCATGTTCATGTGTGGTTTTCAAGGACTACGTGGTAGACTTAGGGATGGCAATTGGGCCTGTCCTACATACCCTGCTCTGATCCCGACTGGATTGGGACAGATTCCCGTCAAAACCTGCCCTACTCTGCCTCGTTGCTATCCCTATATGCAATGGTGTTCTCAGTTTGTGTGAGACTCTCACACACTACACTTCTAGTAATGTGATCAGGGTGTGTAAAATGTTTTTAGTTATGAAAATATTTTTTTGAAACAAACGTTGTTTGGTAATCTCTCTCTCTCTCTCTCTCTCTCTCTCTCTCTCTCTCTCTCTCTCTCTCTCTCTCTCTCTCTCTCTCTCTCTCTCTCTCTCTCCCCAATAAGACGATGGGTCCAGCGGAGTATTTAGGAGTTGCCTATTGTCAATTTCTCGGTATGTAGCAGCTCCATCATCCATGTCCATTCTGTTTAATTACAAAAATAAAATCAAAACAAACAAAAAATTCATGCCATTTATTTCGGGAGCTTCTATGGTTCCCCCTTGTTGTCCAGAATTTTCATCACAAAATTAAATTAACAATTATACTGCACAAAATTGATATATTTTTAAACTACTGCTTAGAGTAGTTCGTTTGGATCTTGGAGTACAATATACCACTTGCAGATATTTATTGATAAAAGAAAGCTTGGGAGTAGAAAAACAAATAAGACAAGATATTTTCTCTCATTTATTTGTTTCGTATTTATTTTGAAATTAAGGAACCCGTTTTTTTTTTTCTAAATTAATACTATACAGTTGGACCGTGACTTCCCCAGAAAGGGGAAATGAGAGGAAAATGAAATTACATATGACCCACTTTCTTTTCTTGAAGCATTGGATGGCCAACAGATTTAAGAAGGTACGTCCCATCCTTCATCGATAAGCTATAACTTTAAATAGCCATCAAACAAGAAGATCTCTAAAAAAATATGGAGATATAATATTTTGAAAAAGTTGTACAGTGTATTATTATTCTGAATTAATTATGCTATAGAATTAATAAATATATCTCTATTAGTGGTCTAGTTAAACAAACTTGACACATACGCGTTGTTTTCTAGTACCCAATATTCAAAATAAAGTATACCGACCTAGGAATGAAATTTGGCTCCACCTATACTTTTAATAATACAAGATGAGCACGTACAAATAGATTATTGTCGCTCATTCCCTAGCAAATCATGATATATTCAACTTTTGTTGTAGATATTGGGCCACCCTTCACCACGAAAAATAATTGGGTGCTCGTGAGGCGCCACACGAGAGCATTGATATGCCTCATTTTGTTAAGAAAAATAAGTACTTATTTTCTAAATAAGCACTTATTTTTTGAATTAAAAATGATGTATAGTGAGAAAATAATCTGTCTCGTAAAACGAAAAAAATAAGTGCTTAAAAAAACAACCACCTTAGTAGTACATGGCCTAATTATCTCCGGCTCCAACCACATCCTATGAAAATGATGAATCTGTGATAATGATTGGATTAATTAGTGAATAATATGTGATATTTGGTAAAAGCATGGCAGTGGTCTTTGACATCATTAATTGAGAGACAACAATTACTAGTCCCGAATAAACTATGTTATCAATGTTCGAAATTTAAAGGAGGTGCCCATTCCTGCCTTAAAAAGTGGAGTAGCTTAATAATTGAGATAACCTGGCCTATATATATAGACATGGGACTTGTAAACCAAATATACATGAAGTTGATTTGCGGCATTTTTTCCGCAGCCTTCTTTCTACATTTGAACAATTTCCCAAGTACTAACAACATAATTTGGAGAATTTCAGTTAACACTTGTGAGAAACGATGTAAGAACATATGTATGTATACTACGCGTTTCTTCAGGCATAATAGGCCACTAATAGCCATTATTCGGTCCTCCAAGGGTCTGATCATCGGGATTGTTTAAACGGGGTTGGCTGCAAATTAAGTCAAATGCTTGTGAATTTTGTACTGCTATTGTGTTTCTTCATATAGTTAAGTCCTATTCATTTTGACGACTTCTCATAATAATTTTAAAATCTATTCCTAATGACAAGTTAAGAGTAATTGAATAAGTAAAATGTGGAATATAAAGAGGCTTATGCTAATTAAATTTAAAATCGCACCTTTATGGTTTGGTTCGGCTAACGCTTGATCAAGTTCAAGAGGTAAGCTTGATTCGATTTCGCTAGTTTATCATCTTACACAGACATACAAAATATGTACGAAAATCCCACTCGTCCAACTTCTACGTTTTTTCTTTTTGCTTTTTTTTTTGGGAAGTTTCAACTTCTAATTATAAGGTGTACACATTTCGAACGAATACACATGAAATTGTATGTACTCATGCATACTACTACTAGCTAGCTAGAATGAATCATGCATGTGGAGACTTTTTACCAGAGATGTAATCAGCACCCTTCCTTCTTTATAGTACTGCATACCCTCCACAAGGCAATATATATAGTGCCATTTGGTACAGAAGAGTAAATTTTGAGTTAAGCTTTACTCGATATATGCATGCATATCAGCTTGGAACTGAAGTAAACAAACTACCAGTACGTTTGGCAATTGCTTGTATTGAAATCATGCATGTCCTATTTCGCAATGATGGCATGTATTTCAGCTCGTAAGTCGTCGTTGCATGGATCATAGTTGTGAATACTGACGATTACCTAAGTTAAGGTTTCATTTAAGAATTTAAAATCCGTCACCTATAATTAAGGACGTGAATTCATATCTGCATTTCGGTTGTTTTGCATTCTCAACTCCTAAATTTTTATAAGAACGTGTATTCATACCCCCATATCGGTTGTTTTAGCTACATTCTCAACTTCTAAATTGAAATTACGCGCAATTAATTACTCCTTGCTAGAATTATGGTGTTTTAATACGCATCCCTTAAGTGTGTTTAGTAATACGCATCCTTGGTAATCATGGATACTCAATTTCCTTAAACTTACATGAGAAGCTGGTTGGTTAGTACAATAAATATATAGGAGTAATTATTAAATATACAGTAGCTAGTATTATGACGCAATGTCAAATCACTCAGAGATATATGGACCGCACCGCATTGGTTAGAAAAGCTGCCAAATGAAATAATTGATAAAAATATCACAGTATTAAGTGTCGAACATTATATACGAATTACCAAAATATCACATAATACATCAAGGTTTGGTGAGCCCAATTCATAAAAATTGTGGTTAATATTATGACGGGAGTCACCATAAAATAAAGTTATTTCGAAAATGTTAATATACCATTACAAAAAAAAGTTACATGTGCATCATATGTTGAAAATGCTACGTATTTTCACGGTGAATTTTATGCCACCATTTATGGTTTTTTGAATCCGTGTTATGTTTTCCCATGATTTATTTAATGCATTCTAATGGTAACAATCAAAAGAGATGGTATCCCTCAATTCAAACAACGGTGGGGCACCACAATACCCGTCCATGACTTGCATAGTTTTTCATCAATCATTCAAATTTTTACTCCATTTTTTAAACCCTACAACTTTGCTGAAGTTGTACCAAACATTAAGCAACTTAATCTCTCTTTGGTCTTGCGAAGAAGCCATTTGATTTATGTAATCAAGTTTATGTTTCTTTAGTCGAACCTCCTATGTTTTTTTGCAATATTTAAGTGATGACTCTGTAGGAGTTAAATACCCCAAAACGATTTATGTTTAAGTTTTTATAATATCGTCTGTTTCCAAAAAAAAAAAAAAACACATTAAGCAATCCACTAGGATTTGCCTCGTTTTGATATTACTATTTTGCTAACCCACCGGCTTCATGATCATTAGCAAGGAAACTATACTTTTGGTGTATACACACCCAATATATAGCAAGGGAATTATAATCTGAATGCACTTTTCGGTGGATATAAATACACACACCTTCCGAACCGAACAGGTTTTTTTGATTGGCTAAAACTCAAACCGGACCAACCTCTTTACCTCTAGAAATTAACCAAACCAAATTACCGCCGGTTTGGTCCTTTTTCAGATATAGAAGCATAGTGTTGACATTTTTTTAGAAGTCAAATATGTCATGTTTTTTATTAGCGAATACAAAAAAGACTAATTAATTAATTTAAGTATTTACCCCACTAATATTATTTTGGGCTCCACCCATGTAGATAAATAAACACAATTATCGCCCATTGTCGCATTGTTGCATAATTAGCTCTTAAATACATATGTATAATTAATGGTAGGCTAGTTGTGTAGTGGTTGCAGGTACTCAAGCATTTGAACAAACAAACACACCTTTACTCGCATGCTGTTCCAAATTAATGAGGGCCTAATTAAGTTCGCTGCATGCCGTATTATTATTATTCAAACAGATAATTAGGAAGTCTCCTGCTATGAATCCTGGCATGGAGCAAAAGATCGATTAGATTTAGACCCACCTTGTGATCAGCCAGCCAGCCTGCCTTGCGTTGGTTGGATCTGTTAGATTTATTCGAAGCTTCCAACCTAAAATCAATTGGGTATATAGGTAGAGTACTCTCTAAATTTTATTAATCAAGTTTGGGTGGCTTAAATGAGTAATATGGGATAAAGTCTAACAACTCTCCCTCATGTGCAGCCCGGATGCACGTGGAGGTACAAATTGAGGATATCAGAAGATTTGCTCGGGCGTTGAAGACTCAACCACGTAAGGTGAGGTTACCCAATATCTAGCTCTCTGATACCATGTTAGATTTCTTGAAAGGTTCTAACCTAAAACTAATTGGTGATGGGTGCAGTAGCCTTCTGGATTTTATTAATCGAGTTTCGGTAGCTTAAATTAGTGATGTTAGATAAAGTCTAAAATGATCAATTTTGATGTATGGATCGGCATAATACAAATGGGAGTGTAGCTATAAGACACCGTACGTTGTTGAGAGTGTACAGACATACTCCCTCTTAAAACCACCGTAATGTCGTAGATGTGTTAAAAGACCATAACGCACGCATACAAAATTTGATCGAGATTCTTCACACATTTGCATAAATTCCATTTTTAACCTTCCGTTGTATCAATTTCACTATAGCACTCCTGTTTGTATCGATCGGTATAATATAGACGGGAGTGCTACAACGAAATTGATCCAACTGAACGGTTTTTTTTTTTTTTTTTTTGAGGTCCGGATCCAACGGAAGGTTAAAAATGGAATTTACAACCTTCCTACCGACATAGTTATTTGGGATGGGAAAGAATATCAACAATGGTAGTCTCTCGCTCTCTCACACACACACACACTTGCATTCACATGTAGATTGAGGGCGTCACCCACGCTGCACAGTGCTGCTCTCAATTTATCTGCGACCGTGAGTACGTATAAGTTTTGTGCGTTTTATAACTTTTTTTGTCCAGAGAATATATACTCATTTCCTGCATGAAAAGATTTCAGTCATTCAACTCATTTTGTTTGTACCACAAGCTACAAAAACTGACTTGTTTGCGTTATATTACACTCCACAGAACCCTAGCTTTATAGTACTACGTACGTACGTACCTCAGTCTCGGTGCAGTGAATAAGGGCTATGGGCCTATGGCATGTCCGAATTTTCAGCAAGGAACTGATGGGAAACCCACAAGTGCAAAGGGGATCCAAAGCCCAAAGTGGGACTTGCTGTAGCCTGTAGGGCACCACTCCAAGCACCATTACCTTCAGAGGAACAATTTCATTCACTGATAATACGAGGGGTGCTTGTCTTCAATATCAATTTTGGGGAAGAGAATAAAGTACTTGTAAATGTAACATCCTGGGTAGATTTTTTTTTAAATGTTTTAAGTGGGTAGTGGGTTGGCTACACAACCAAAACCCCATCAGCTTTTCCAGAGATTTCAGACTTTGGCGAGCACATGTGTCTATTCAGGGTAGATACGAAATTTAATGGCCATCATTGGCAGGTGGTTTTGATTGGGTCCGGCTCCTCTCCACCTCAATGGTTCAAACTAGATGAGACAATACAAATCAAAATCGTTCAGTGGTAGATTCAATTTTTTCATACATTTTTACTGGTAAGAATATACTCTTACTGGCAAAAAAAAAAAAAAAATACATCCAAACCATTGATTGTATCAAGTGAATGGTATAAGGACTGTTTCTTGTAGTTTAAAACATGGATTGAAGAGGATCCATCTCATACATTTTTATTGGTAAGAATATATTTTTACTGGCAAAAAAAAAAATACATCCAAACCGTTGATTGCATCAAGTGAATGGTATGAGAACTGTTTCTTGTAGTCCAAAACATGAATTGGAGAAGATCCGCCTCCTTCTGATTTGAGACTAGGCAACACTGAATGTGTGTCCTTGGAAGGTAAATTATTGTTGCTCTAGTAATGTTCTCTCTCTCATGCATCAACCTCGTATACTTTTTAGACTTTGCGAACATGTAAACATGAGTGTGCGGACTTCACACACATCCTTAGTGTGGTAAGACTTTTTTTTTTTTTTTTTTGAACAAAGTGATAAGACTTCACACATGTATGGACTTTCACAAACTTATGCTCAGTGTTTGTACATTTACATTTGTATGCTAAATGCCATTGGTAGTTTTCGACTTTTCCATACTCTTTTCCTCACCTAAGCGTGAAGGCTCTCTGTTTCTGACATGCTTGTTTTGGAAGTAATAGCATCTCAAAATAATGAATTTAGGTTAGAAATCTTCTAAATGCTATCAATTCCGTCCACGCCATTTTCTATGGGGTTTGACCCAAACTTTAATTGAACTCTTAGCAGTTGGACTGTATCGGCAGTGCTTGACACCAGCCCAGCGCATAATTAAAGTGTGTAGAGACCACAAAAGTGTTAGTTGTTTTAGATCTTTACATTCTCTCATACCACAGTTACAATTTTTTCCAACTTAATCCATCGGATATTTCCATCTAAACTGAGCCTCAGAAATTTAGCTACTAGTAAATATAGCGAGGTAAAAGGGCTCTGACAGGGAATCCCAAATACCCTTCTGGTTACCCGATAATTAGTTCAATACTAGGATACATTTCATGAAATAAAGTAATATCCAGCACCATAACAGTTATTTGAAAAAATAAGTTAGGTCCCAGAATAAACCACAAAATGGTTTGGTGCAAGAAAACACTCTTCTGGATGCTTTGTATCTGTACTACAACATGCATGAAATTAGATGAACTGGCCCTTCTTCAGCTTTACAAAATCACTCTACACGTCAAATGAAGGTTGCAACACATACAAACAAAACCCTCGAGTGAACCCGGGTGTTTGATCCACCCACCCAAACATTAATTCCTTCTCCCTTGCCAACGTATGGGGATTTTCCTCAGCTCAACACCATGGAAAAACTGTATCATTTTTATGTTAAGTGGTTTTGCACACGATTTTTCCGATAACTGGATTCATGCACATAGGTGTACAGGTCTCAGCATTACAAGAGTAATTCATCTCAACAAGTGTCAACTATAATGTCATGATGGCCCTAGTTCAAGCTGGCAACTTAAGTGTAGCATTGTTCTTCCAGCTGCAAAATGAACGACATGTTCAGTCTGTTTAGATGATGCAAAAAATGAAGCAGAAAAGAAACATTACAAAAGAGCTAGAGAGGGATACATACCTGAGAAAATAATAGTAGAAGAAGTCTGCATATAGAGCTGTCTGTACGAGACCAGAGATGCAAGCTGAGAGGAAAAGTGGGTGCAAGTGAGAAACAATACATGTGCTTCAAGTCAAACCAACTAGTCCTTAATTACTCGGAAACTTACCTATCCAACGACTGAAATGCTGCTCAGTGAAATAGCGGTAGATCCAATTGAGGATGTAGAACGCACGATAGGCCCTGGTTGCAGAATCTCATTTAGTTTACCAGAATGAGAATAAAAGCTACACAACTATGAAGGCATCTTTAAACAGAGATAACATTATTTTGACATATAGCCATATAGGCAAATATTCGACTATAGAAACACACACCATCATATGATCAGACCAGTACAAAGAACATTGGTTTTCTATGCCTCCTTTTTGGACAAGAAAACTCATTTATGAACCTTATTTTCATTTGTAGAACGACCACAACAAAATATAAACGCACCAGAAGTAAACCATTAATTCTCCATCTGAGTAGCTTCCAACTGAATTGGTTAGCAACAAGAGACTCCTACATTTTCCTTTCTGTACTAGGTTAGACATTCGCTTATAGACAAAACCCGGTGTATACACGACAGTTTATATGTAGCTGAATAATACTGAGTCAAAGTATATATGTGGACCTAAACAAATATCTGAAAATAACAAAGCTGATTGCCAAGAATTTAAATAATACAGCTTTAAGCTTTGTATTATACGGTAAGATAGACCACAAAAAGACAAGGACATAGACCCCCCATTTTTTTTTATGGAAGAAAAGGATTGAGACTTGAATGAACTCAATATCTAGGAATTCCATACGTTTGGCAAGGCCAAACTAAAGCTATGGAGCATCTAAACGTGAACATAAATGCACCATCAGGTTAGGGACCTTCAGAATAATGAATTACTATCATCCAGTGGGTAACAAGTAGAGTCCAAGGTTAGGCATCATCCCCTTGGTACCTTGTGAATAATATAGTACTCACCATTCACGGAAACAAAATAGGAGTTTTTAATTACCAAGACAAGAAGAAGATACGGTAAAAGTACGAGTCATTAGGTTTTGTTAACATGAATTGTTCATTTAAGCAATGGGAGCCTCTTTAAAGTTAAACTACAAGACCTTAATTAATATAACATAACTAAGTTCAACAGTTCGGAAATATATTGGCACAACTACCAGAAAAGGCATTTCAGTTGGTTGAGATGAACAAGAAAGAAGGATAAGCAGAGAAAAGGTAAGATACCCAAGAAAGAAAATATATTGGCCGGTCAGATTATCCACGTTTCCACTTCTTTGGAGTAAAACCAATTGGGGAAGAATTGCAACTGCCTCCAAGTATATTGAAAAAGCCCAGAAGACCTGCACCATAATTACATCATTTACCAGCCCATCTTGTGGCAATGACCAAAATGCAATAAATTAAGAAAATGATCTTTATGATATTGAGAACTGAGAAAGCAAATATTGAAAGTTATTTTCTCTGCTTATTATCATGTTCATATGCATATTTGAATACAAACATACCCTAACACATTTCCACCAAACATTACGTTATCAATCAAATCAAATAGATTCAAGATTCCAAGAAAAGGTCTGATTAGCAGGACTGACGTAATATTATCATTAGCAACAGGATTACCCATATTTCCATGCACCAGGTCCAACAAAGAAAAGCAAAATGCTAAACAGGAAAACTATAGTCAAAATACAACATTAAGCACAAACAGGTTCCAGATAGAATTAGAATTTAATGATTCCTGATTCGTACAAGTATACAATCGAATCTACTATGAAACGGGTAAATTATGAGATTTTCACGGTACGACTAATATTTCAGAATCAATTGATTCTTTGAAGTGCGTGGTCCGACATTTTCAAATTAACTTTTCACTTTCTTTTCATTGGGGTGTGAAATGATGAAATACAACTACTTATAACCTATGTTGAAAATAACCAACACCAACAGATAACTTGCATGTGATTTGGAGAGTACAGATTTAGTAGAGCCCAACAAAACTAATTCTCCATTTAATAACTGTAGATAGTATCTTAACCATTTTTTGTTATTCATCACCTACGATAACATGTATTGGGACGTTGAACACCAAAATAACTTGCGTCTATAAACTGTCTGCAGCCATTTTGGTAAAATAAACGTAGCTTACTATGATATGGGTTGGATCAGTTGGACACAAGAGTTCCACAATGATTCCGCGTATTTTCTTCCTTCTACGTTTGATTTGAACAAAAAGTTACTAAGACATCTTTGAAAGTGACACATTTCTGTTCAAACTTCTCAACCTAATTTAAGATGTCACTCTGCAAGACTTTTAGTAGGTACGAATTATTGGCCATTAATTGATAGTTCATGCTGGGTTTAACAATTCCTTGTCGATTAAATGCATGATCAAAATCAGGACGTGCTCTGGCCTGCGTTCATATTCCCTCTTAGCAGATCTTCTCTCTGAATTTTCTTCTCCTCTTCTTTTAATTTTCTATCTTCTTGTAATTCTTCCTTTGCCTCTGTTTCCGCTCTGATGCCACTCAGGGGATGAGCAGATAAATAACTTGTCCATGCCTTGAATCTGATATGTCATTTTGGCCTCCAGAAGAAGATTGTACACGAATCTGATATCCAAAAACTGAAGAATCTCCTTCAATGGAAGGAATCAGCATCTATGAAGTATGGACACAGGTACGGCATACTGATATGTTGAAGCGAAGAAACCTAGAAAAATAGGTACGGATACGGATATGCCCAATATATGTTCGTGAAAAAATTGTCTCATAACTTTTCAGAATCATGTTTATTGTTACACGTTAGTTCACGAAAGACGATAGGTTTTATAGTAACAGAAATCCTATTGGTACCGACAGGTACCATAGGGAAAATGCACCGACGGCCACCAGACGGCAGTCTCCGGCCACCGGACGGCCGATCCGAGCCGTCCAAAAAGTTTAAAAAATAAAACCGAGTGGGCCTATGCGAGAATCAATGGCATCCGAGGTGTGTAGGGTACTTGATCCGAGCACCCCTTTTTCGTGTATATTTGTATATAAGTGTATATACACGAAAAAGGGGTGCTCGGATCAAGTACCCTACACACCTCGGATGCCATTGATTCTCGCGTAAGCCCACTCGGTTTTATTTTTTAAAATTTTTGGACGGCTCGGATCGGCCGTCCGGTGGCCGGAGACGGCCGTCCGGTGGCCGTCGGTACATTTTCCCTACGGTACCATCGGTACCAATAGCATGACTCTTATAGTAATTAGACAGTCACTGAGATATGGACAGAAAAAGGATTTATATTTTGATGAATTAGGAAGAGTAAAATATTAACTTAATCTTACTATTTTGTTACTACATATATATTACCAAGAGAAGAATTTACGTTATAAAATTGGGCATGTTCTTATTTTTGAATTCTGATGGGAGGTTATTATGGATAGAGTTGGCACCTGAAATCATGTTCTCTTATTACCAAATAGCCTAGATTACTAAATTAAATATCCAATCAAAAGTGAAAAGAAAACCTCTTTCAGGAAAGTGACCTTAAACCTTTGTGTAAGACAATCCTAAAGATTGCCAAAATATCCTTTAAACAGACAAATATTGGCTGAACCTGTACACCTTATCACAATTTGCCAGGTTTTCTGGTATCGCTGTATAGGTAGGCTGTCCTGTCCATCTTATATGTCCGTACTCACCCCCATATCAGTAGTGCATCCCTGTTCATGCTCATTTTGGTAGGCTATCCTATCATATCATACGTCTGTGTTCATGCATCATAGGAAGGCACATACGGCACAACAATAGTTACAGAATTCGTGTGATTACACATGGTACTAATAATAAAACAGCACCACCTACAAAAACAATCTCCAACAAAAGGTAGTAGTATTGAAGTTCCTTCATTCCTAAGATAAATGAGGGGACAAAACCGACTTCAAGTTTATACGCAAGTTATGATAAGAATGACATTCATGGAAAAAAAATGACTACCCCAGCATAAATTAGCCACTATTCTTCAGTTCAATAGTCCACTATTTTATTTAAGAAAAAACAATCCTCAAAACAGGGAATGAGATAGAGCAGATCTACAAATGACGAAAAGCTGTTTATGCTGGAATGAAAAGGTGGAATCTAAAAACAATCCAATTAGAAGTAGAGATACCAAGCTAAAAAGAATTATGATGAAGAGATTAACTTTTAAGAAGGTATCTAATTCAGCCGAATCCATCAGCAAAAGCACAAGGAGATACAATCCAACTTTTCGCACAAGGAATGTGCAAGATGCATGATCTATTAAGCAATCTATACAAAACATCTTGTCCCCAAAAGCCTTGATAATGTCAAGTGCTAACAATATTGACATCAAACTCCTCAAAGAGAAAACTAGCTGAAACATGAAATGTGAAGACAATAAAACACCAGTTGAAGGGAAATGAGAGGAAGCAACATGGGCAACTTGACTAGCTGATCTAGAAGACCAATGAAAGGAGACCTGCAAGTGAGCTCCTAGAGAACGAACATCCTCGATGATCTCGACACATTCTCAAGGTGGATCAGTCTCAGACACACAGCTGCAACTATCCACCTTGCATCTATACACCTTCTGGTTTTCTTTTTCTTCAAGTAAAAATAAGAACGTTTCCGACGTAAATCATAAACAAAATAACTGCTTCAATATTTTCAAATTAGGACCAACTAGTAGAAATTTGAAGTAAGAGCTTGCAAAGGCCCTATGTGATAAAAAAAATCTGCCATTGATCTTGACAAACAAGCTATCACAAGAGCAAATAGGAGCTACGAAAAGGTAAAAAATTAATGAGCTGATTGATACGCCTACTCTACAGCAACCACAAACCTGCTCCCATGAAAGGGCCATTGAGGGATACAGTCAAAGTTTGACCTCAAGTTACTAATATCATTAATACCCACCTCTAAGGCTGTGAAAATAACTGGTACTTCCTCTGTTCATCCATGTTGGATACCCATTGTCCATTGAACATGGCCATGAAACAAAGAAATGGATAAACCAGACATACTATGGGCCTGTCATAATTATATCCAATACTGGGTCATGATTGCCTATATGTTCCAGTTTACAATTGTAGAAAATTTGACGTCATTCCCAGAGGACAGTATTATCCATAATGCCACTGAAAGTTAAGTGATAGTGGTTTCTTCTCATCCACAGACAGTTCCATTAACCAAACTATAATATGCAATAAGAAAAGTATATACTCAAGACATCAAACAAAATTTGCATGCTCAACCATCTATGCTTACCTGACATTGAATTGTTAAAATCACTAACGTTAAGACAGTTCAAATGATATTTCAGCATATTCGCATTTGAATTCTGATGACCAAGTAGTAGGAAAAACATTCTTGAAGCACTTATTTGACAAATTGTTAAGTTCAGTAGTATCTCATTGTCGCTGATTATTGGGAAAATAAATTCCTAATTGTAATTAATCGGTGCCCCTTGGTTCTAAATAGCGCTATATGAGGATAGGCAATGTTCTAAAAATCCCTAGGCGCTAGTTGGGCGGAATATGGGCGCCTAGCACCTAGGATTTGACTAGTTGGCCACCTAGCGCATCGGCGTGGACTAGGCGCCGACTGTTGGTTGCCTAATCTAGGCGTTGGACCACCACCCAACACCTAGGCAGGGACTAGTCGGCCTAAGCAGCCAAGTTTTAGAACGATGAGGATAGGTAAAGGCGTAAAGGTATCCATAATACAACCATATATAGCCCAATGTTGACATCAGCTAATACATGGGTAACCATGAGTATTGGAGGTCCAAAATTCCAATATGTATCAAACAATACGATGTGCGGCATTGTGCACTAGCCCATATTTAGACCCTTGGTGCCGCTACATTATTTTTCTGGCTCCACCACGACTCTTTTGGCTTAATTTGCTCCCTCACGACACTTAAGCTTAGTTTTCCCCCTTCAACCCTAAAATCCTGGCTTCGCCTCTACAACTAGCATCTTATTTGATCTGCTTAACATTGAGTCTGTGAAGTCTGATCGGTACTCTACTTAAGACTCACACGTTTGCGAAATCCAAGTGTATCACAATAATTTAGTAGTATAACCCTAGCACATATTGCTGCAAAGCCATTCATAAGCTTATCAGATCGAATAAGATGGTTGCGTCCTACTCAAAATATCGATAATTAAGTGAATCTAGGGCAAGTTGTGAGCAAAATCTAGTGTAAGCTCTGAGTGTAGGCAATGTTTTCTCTGGGTATCTTCCTTTCTTGTTGTGGTTGCTCGACTCTTCTCTGTGCAATTGTGTGTGTTTGCCTGTTTGGTTCATAATCCTAACACCCGATACGGCACCAATTACAACTGGCAGTTCATCGGATCTAGTCTACTAAGTCTAGTATCTCAAAATTAGGTCAAAACTAATAAACCCATACAAAGCCAAGTTCATAACCTCACACACGATACATCACCAATTGCAACCAGCAGTTCACGGATTCAAGTCTAATACCCCAAAATTAGGTCAAAACTAATAAACCCACACCAAGCCAAGTCTTTGAAAATTGCTAGTACCTCTTGGAACGTGAACTTCTCGTGCAGGACGAGGGCGAGGGCGAAGCAGGCGGCAACAAGGAAGTAGTGGCGGAACGTGTCGAGCTCGCGGTCGTAGGACCGCCTCACGACGCGGTGCCACCGCATGCACCAGACGATGGCCAATGTGCTCCCGATGAAGACCAGCTTCATGATGGTGTTGTAGACGGATATAAAGTCGGTGAACAGGTCCAGGTACCGCGTCACGAACACCAGCGCGTACAGCTCCTGCGTCTTGAGCGAAATCCCTACAAAACACCTCAATTTAAGACCTAAAAACACTTCGTACGACATACGCATAGTGTGTATAAGATGGTGTGTACCTGAGCAGGTTTTGGTGGCGTAGATTTTGAGTAGGAGGACGAGGATGCTGATGAGGTGAGTCATGTCGCCGGCGAATCTGAAGATGTTCATGGTTGGAGATAGGAGAATGGAGGGTTTATCTGGGTATGCAGGTTCAGAGAGAGATAGAGAGGGGTGATCAAGAAAACGGGAATTTCGGGAGGGGTAGGGCGGCAGCGTGGCAATTGGGAACGGTTTTATTTCTCTCTCTCTCTCTCTCTCTCTCTCTCTCTCTCTCGGATTCACTGTGGTGATCGGCAGGGGTGCAAACGAGTGTGGTGGAGTCGAGTCGAGTTCGTGGTGTTCGAGTTGAGCACATTTACTAAACGAGTTCTAGCTCGAATCGTTTGTAAACGAGTCGACTCCTAACCAAGCCAAATTTGGCTACTTTACCTAGGCCCGTTCAGTTGCCAGAAAAATACAGGAAATGATGGAAAAATCAATTTTGTCATGATTTTTGTAGTGTTCAGTTGGCAGAAAAGTAGTGGAAAACATATTTTTAAGTTTTTCTGCAAGATTTACTCTCTTGTAAAGTGATCCGACCAAAGCATAAGATTTTGAGTCACGGGAAAAGTTTTCTCTATGGCCCCGTTCAGTTGCCAGGAAAGTACAGGAAATGATGGAAAAATCAATTTTTTCATAACTTTCCTAGTGTTCAATTGGCAGGAAAATTTTAAGACTTACCAATTTAAGTTTTCTTGTAAGAATTACTTTCTTGCAAAAGTGATCCTGCAAAAAACACAGAATTTTGAGTCGCGGGAAAAGGAAAATCGGTGAACACTCACAAAATTTTTCCAAAAGTTTCTTTTTCCTAACAAATGAACAACTAAACCTTAATTTTTCTTGCAAAATTCTTTTGTTAAATGAACACTCACAGGAAAATAATTTTCTTTTTCTTTTACTTTACCTCACTTCACTTTTTCTGGGAATCAATTTCCCACACAACTTTCTCGACAACTGAACGGAGCCTATTGTGAGGCCAAAATAATTAGCGGGTAAGAAAAAAAGTGAATGACGTCAACACCAAAAAAATACGAATTAAGTTCTTAGAAAGACATTTTGAGATTTACGTAAGCAACAACAATTTCGAATACTATAATGTTTTCTGAGATAATTGTTGTGGACAAAGATTGGTAGTTTATTTTTTTTGGAAATATTTATTTACCTTGTCATATGTGTTCAATTTTATTTTGAACTAACTAATTTTCAGTGAGTTTTTGCATCGGCAACTAATCAAGCACAGTTGTTTAATATTTATTTATTTAGTTATCATCTACTTATTTTTTAAACTTCATTTATACGGTTGATTATTAGAAAATGTCAATTTAAATAGGGAATTTGTATGACCATTCAAAATATAGCAAATTGAATAAGGAATTACAAGTCGATTTTTTCATTTCATGTTAAGGATTTGCATTAAATAAAGAAGTTTCTCATGAGTGTCTTTTTCCGGCAAACGAACCACTAAACTTTAGTTTTCCTGCAAAATAAAATTGTCAAATGAACACTCACAGGAAAATAAATTTCTTTTTCCTTTATTTCACTTTACTTAACTTTTCCTGAGAATAACTTTCCAGTATAACATTCCTGACAACTGAACGGAGCCTTAATGAGCTTCTTTAAACGAGTCGATTCAGTACAAACGATTTTAACTTTTATAAGTCAAGTTTTTTACTATAACCGTCTCGTTCAATTGCCAGGAAATGATGGAAAAATCAACTTTTTCATAACTTTTGTAGTGTTCAGTTGGCAGAAAAGTAGTGGGAAACATGTTTTTAAGTTTTCCTGCAAGATTTACTTTTTTCCAAAAGTGATCCGGTCAAAAGCATAAAATTTTGCGTCACGAAAAAAGTTTTCTCCATTGTGGAGCCAAAATAATTGACAGGTAAAAAAAAAAGTGAATGACGCCAATACCAAAAAAATACGAATTAGGTTCTTAGAAAGGCACTTTGAGATTTACGTGAGTAACAATAATTTTGACTACTATAGTACTTTCTAAGATAATTGTTGTTGAAAAAGATTGGTAGTTTATTTTTTTTGAAAGTATTTATTTATCTTGTCATTAGTGTTCAATTTTGTTTTGTGCTAACTAATTATCAGTGAGTTTTTGTATCGGCAACTAACCAAACACGATTGTTTAACATTTATTTATTTAGTTATCATCTACTTATTTCTTAAACTTCATTTGTACGGTTGATTATTAGATCGTTTGTAGCCATTGTGGCTGAGGTTAAGCTCTCCTCTATAACCTTGTCCTCTAATTATTATCGCTCTATCTCGATAAAAACCAAAAAAACAACCAAACCATTAATTTCTTAGCTTTTGCATTCTAAAATATTCTGTGCAAAAACATTTCTTAATTGGAAATCTTTACCAGTATGAAAAGATAGTTAAGCTCAAAGTCATATTCACTTTTCATCGTAAACAATCTCTTTAACATATCTACCGGCTTTTAATCAAACTGAATGCGAGAGCTATAAGATAAACAATTTAAATTTTTTTAGCGAACCTAAGATGGAGTCAAAATAATTGAGTTTGGTTGGGCATGGAGGGGTACAGAGAGGAGCTCAATGCGTTTGTTGAGAATGTGGCCTTCACAACGTGTGCACATGTTTGTGTACGTGTATGAAAGATTTATCCAAAATAGATTTGACACAAGGGTTCTCTTAATTAGTGATGAACCAACACATAGCTCACCCTTAAAAGAAAATACTATTGTGGGTAACAAAATTGGGAAAATTTTAAACTTCTAAACTATTTATGAGAGAAAGCAAAGCAATCAACAATAAAAATCACAGTATATTTGTTTGTTATGAAATATTATACTTGTTTGTTTTGAAATAGATAAAATTCTATAGTGGGCAATAAAAATTGTTTGCTTTCAGATCTCTCTTTGATTCCAAAATATTCCTTCTCAGATTTCAACTATTAATTGACAAAGCAAAGCGATCAACAAGAAGTCTGTCTTAAACAATTCCAAAGTTTTAACGATTACGTGCTGAAATCGATTGAGGTTCACAAAATCCCATGTTGAAATCGATTAATGGTTCACAAAATCTCGTGTTGAAATCGGTTAAGGGTTCACAAAATCCAGTGCTGAGATCGATTAAGGGTTTGCAAAATCCCATGCTGAAATCGATTAAGGGTTCACAAAATCAAAAGATTAAGGGTTTGCAAAATCCCGTGCTGAAATCGATTAAGGGTTCACAAAATCAAAAGATGACCGTCGTTACTTTTCTGTCCGGCGACGAAATCACGGCAACCCACGTTTTTTAAAAGGTAGTAATTTATGAGATCACAGATTTGCTCATATCACAGTTCCAACCCGGTAAGAAAATCGTCAAAATGAAACGGGTGGTGACCCAGCAAATTGCAAGGGGGCTGTTTCTGTGGTTTTTAGGTTACCCTATATTTATTTATTTTTATTTTTATTTTACTAAGTAAAAACGTTAAAAAAAAAATAGTACTTATTTACTCGTCTTTATTTTGCTTCCCTTTTTAGTTTTTTTAATTCTGATTTATTTCCTAAAACATATAAGAAAGAGGTATTAGAGCAATTCAACCGGACCCACTCTACAAACTAACTTTTTTACCTAATTTGTTGAGCAATATGAGATTTTGTACATATAAGATGTTCAATCAATAATTACTGCTCATATGCCTAGACAAGGGCATAGAGCCTATAAATAAGGATATCAATCTATGCAAAAAATGATCTCGAACACTAGTAAGAGAGAGAGAGAGAAAGAGAGAGATGTTTGGAAATGGTAAAACATCTGCTGTGGGAATCTGGATCGGATTGATAATGCTATGCTTAGTTGTGGGGGAGGTACGTGCAGTAAAATCATGTGAATTCAAATGCGCTTTGCAATGCATTTTTAAACCTGCGAAATGCTACAATCAGTGTGTCAATGCTAAATGTCATGGTAGTGGTAGTACTGTTACTACCGCCGGTGGATGTGCTTTCGCTTGTACAAAAGAGAAGTGCGCCAAATTTGCACCCGGTAAGGAATGGAAACAACCTGAATCATCATTTCTCGTATCCATGCATACATCCTTTTCATGTGATTGATATACATGCATGATATTTTGTTAACACAAAACTTTGCTTCTAAATCAGAGTGTGATTGGTCAATACTTAGAACGAGGATTCCCTTCTCTAATGCAAAATGAGTCCCGCCATGAGTCCCCACGTTAATCATTCGAAGCGTTAATTTTGAAGCGTTAATTTGGTCGAATTAAATTTGTGGAAAAAAAATTGAAGGCAAGAATTTGGACTGTACACAACTGTAATTTGTTTAAAGTCCTAACACATCTGTTATGTACGTAATATGAAATATATTTGTGCAATTTCGATACTTATGTGAGTTGTTAATGATGCAGATTTGAAGAAAATTGAAGTCTGTGCCCAAACTTGCGCCGATAACTGCAACTTCAAATAGTACTACAGTTGTTCTTGTAGTAGCAGTGTTGAGTTTTCGATTTACGCAATAAATTTCTCTCTGTAGATTCATCAATCCTCAGAGAAAGTATGTGCTATATGGAGGGGCAGTGATAAACCTCAATATATAAATTACAATGAAAATAATGCGAATTTGATTAATGAATGCTTAATTACAATAAGTTTAGATTCGTGTGCTAATTAACAAACACTTTTCTTTGCTATTGACATTTATTTGAGAAAAAGTATTTTGCTTATCAAGCCCAAATCAGCTCAGTGTTATCTTCTCTTCTGATTGTTCTTGAGATTAATGAGAATTGGTTTCTGTTGAAACAAAAGTCTAAATCAATACAATTACCGAAAGTACCAAAAATGAAAATTATGAAGGTGACTCAAAAATCAAATTCTAGAAATTAATAGAAGGCTGCCAGGACAATCAAAAAATAAATACGGAATTTCCTGCGAAAAATATAAGCATAAGAATATTTCATAAAATGCCAAACACCCCTTTTCGAAAGGCTTAAACAAAGTCGAACTTCCGTAAGTACGCCTTCGGTCACGACGAAGGGGTGAAAAAAAAACTCGCCCTCGAATTGGATTCTTTAGAAGAAGAACGTATAAGAGCATTTGCATCAGCCTCTTTAAATTTTAGACCAAATTATACCTTAAAATGTCACTTTATTACTTTAGTTAGTCACTTTTAAAATGCATACTGCATCAGACTCTCTACTCTAACTTGTGGTCTATTAATATATTATTTCCTTCTTCTTCCAAAATAATATTGAAATGATTTTTTTTTTATTTTTTCTCAACTGTATGCCCTATAGCAGTCTATTAAAAAAATTAAGTGCTCCAATTTTAAATTTATTTGAACCGGTGCAAAAATTTTATTTTTTAGATAATATTATTTTAAAAAGTCATAATTAATTTTTGTCTATAGAGCTCTCAAAATTAAGTATCTGCTATCTATTTGGGACCCTGTAGAGCAAAAAATTAATTATGAAAGCTCTAGAGACAAAAATTAACTATGACTCTTTAGGATAAAATTATCAGAAAAATAAGATATTCGCACCAATTTAAAAAGATAAAAAATTAGAGCACTTAATTTTTTAACTATATTTTTTAATATATAAATAGTCTAAAAAAATTAAGTACTCCAAATTTTAATCCGTTTGAACCAGTACGGAGATCTTATTTTTCTGATCAAATTATTCTAAAGGGTCATAATTAATTTGTCTCCAGGGCTCTCCAGGATTTCAGATAAAGAGCAAATACTTGCGATACTTCTATTGAAAAGAATAGTAGTAAAAGAAGAGTAATGCTATGTACAACACTCCCGTCGATCACTCATCTTTCACACTCCACACAATTAATTATGGGATATTATGGGATGCATCCCACACATATGTGAGAGAGAAACGGTCGGGGGACATCCCACACATATGTGAGAGAGAAGTGGTCGGAGGTGATCGGTAGGATATCTAGACTTATTGGTAAAGAAAATTGGGAAGAGTTTACAAATAAAACAATAAAATATTAACAAATGGGTGAATAGTTCCTCACCTCTTATAAAAGAGAACCGTAGCAAATCTACAGTTTTGTAAAGTGGCGATGAAGGCCACGAGACTGATGGACCTCCATTTTCAGTATATTGCTCTCTAATTTAGTGGAAGGAGAGGAGTAGAGAGGGAGATGTGGATGCCCTAACACAAAAAAATGGAATCAAATGTTTAACCGGACAGATTTTTAAACGACACGCATTCGGGTTTGACTTAAAATTGTCTCACAATTAATTCCCGAGGTTTTCAGAGAGCATTTGAAAAGTTGCCTTTAAAATTAAACTCCGTTTGTTAGAATATAGTAATCATATAATATCATAGTTATGTACTGATATGATTACGATATTATATGATTTGTCTTGATTTTATTTTGATTGTAATTGATTACGATTTCATCATAATTGGGATGATTCCCTTCCATAGTTAGGCTCATTCCTCTTGTATAAATAAATGTCTCATTATACGGTTTCATTATCGAAATCTATAAAATACCTCGTCTCTTATAGTTAACATGGTATCAGAGTTATAAAATCTAGGCCCTGTGAATATTCGCTCATGGCGGGCGCCCTAAGTCTCGCTGCCGTTCGCCGGGCACTTAGTTACTCCTTCACGCTTTTCGGTTGCCTACACCATGTCTCTTCACCACTAGTGCTCGTGGCTTTTCGATTTCTGGCTTCTTCGTTTTTTGACTTTTTTTGGTTTTTGCTTGTTTTCTTCCTGGCTGTTCTCCTGGCTTTTGGTTTTTGGCTCTCTTGGCTTGGCTGTTCTTGGTTTCTTTCTCTCTCTTGACTTCTCTTGGCTTGGCTGTTCTTGATTTCTCTAGGCTTTTTCAAACTCAAGTTGATAGACCTACTTGAGTTTGAGGGAGATGTTAGAATATAGTAATCATATAATATCGTAATCATATCAGCATATGATTACGATATTATATGATTACCTTAATTTTATTTTGATTGTAATTAATTACGATTTCATCATAATTGGGACGATTCTCTTTCATAGTTAGGCTCATTCTTCGTGTATAAATAAAGGTCTCATTGTACGATTTTCATTATCAAAATCAATAAAATATTTCTTCTCTCATATTTAACAATTTTGCTTTTCTTGGGGTGGATTTCCAATTCTGATCGAGCAAAGAAATAACGGATTGGAGTTTCGGAGTGTTTTTCGAGTATCGGATTGGATTTGGGAGAAAATTCTTTAAAAAATTAATTAGTGAACAGGTCAGCCAAAAGTTTTCCTCGAATTTATAACATACAAATATTGTGCTGACACAGTTGTTTTGTCGTAATGTTACAAATCTTTTTACAAAAGTTACGATGATTATTGCTATTGTGATGACACAGTTATTTTGTTGCAGTGTAGCATCTTCCACTGTTTGGATATATCATTTCCTTTCTTTATTATAGTATTGTGGACACTCTTATGACAGGGAGTATAACTAATAAGTGTTTGTACTTTGCATTTTAGTTGGCAATAGCGTTATTTTATTTTTATGAAAGAAAATTCGTGAATAAAATTGGGACCGAACCGTGACTCACGGTTCGGATTGAAACCGAACCGCGAGACTTATGGATTATGATTGGATTCATAGGAATCCGATCCAATCCGGACTATGGACAGCCCTAATAGAAATCGTTCATATAGGGATTTGGAGAGTGATTATAAATTTGGTTGCTTGATTACAAGCCTCCCCACACTTGCGAACAAGGGCGCAATCAAGATTTTAGTTTACCAGTGGCAAAATGTATACTTAAAAAAATAAAAAGATGCATTATAATATTAATAGTCATCGGCTCCACAAAAAAATAAAATAACATAACAAAAACTATAGTAAATGATGTTTTTGCACATAGAGTATGAAAAAAGACTAATTTTAATTTTGGGCATCTATAATGTCACTCTCCAAATTTTAGGCCCCGTTCAGTTGCCAAGAAAGTACAGAAAAGGATGGAAAAATCAACTTTCCCATGATTTTTGTAGTATTCAGTTGGCAGGAAAGTAGTGGGAAACATGTTTTTAAGTTTTCCTGCAGGAATTACTTTCCTGCAAAAGTGATCCTGCAAAAAACATAGGATTTTGCGTCGCGGGAAAAGGAAAATGAGTGAACACTCACAAAATTTTCCCAAAAGTTTCTTTTTCATGAAAAATGAACAACTAAACCTTAATTATTCTTGCAAAATTCTTTTGTCAAATGAACACTCACAGGAAAATAATTTTCTTTCTCTTTTACTTCACCTCACTTTACTTTTTCTGGGAACCAATTTTCCACACAACTTTCTCGACAACTGAACGGAGCCTTAATATCACTCTCCAAAGCCCAATATGGAAGATCCCTATTGGGGCTGTTTACGGTCCGGATTGGATCGGATTCCTATAAATCCAATCCTAATTCATAAGTCTCGCGGTTCGGTTCCAATCCTAACCGTGAGTCATGATTCAGTCCCGGTTGTATTCAACTAAAAATGCAAAGTGCAAGCACTTATTAGTTATATGTCATAAGAGTGTCCACAATACTATAATCAAAAGTATAAAAATTTTAAAGTTAAAAATATTGTGCAAAATAAAGCTTACAATGTTATAATCAAATTTAGCAATAAGCTTAAAAATAATCAAATTTTGAGGATTGAATAATCAAAACTAGAAACATTTTTTCAATAACCAAAATGTGTGGATCCCACGCCACATCAATTGTATTGTATCTCACGCGCCTTCTCAATCTTCTTCTCTTCAATCTGACGTTAACACAAACAGCTTCTACTTCTTTTCCTCCAACTATGAAGCTCATACCTCTCGATCAACAACAGTTCAATCCATTGTCGCCAAATTAAGGTAATTCACTCTTCTTTCCCGTTTATGTTTTATTCCTTTTTCTTTCCTCTCCATGTGGTTGAGTACATGAAGAACGTTGCACTTTTTCCCAAATTCAAGAACTCATCTAATTTTTCTTGGAAGATTAAGAGAGTGGTGGATTTGTGATACTTTGGTAAAATAGATTCCAAGAATACGGGGAAAAAAAATTAGTGTCCGTTTAGATAGAGAACACTAAGAAGAACACCATATGTTTGATAAAATGCGTAAACCATCCTCGACTCATCTGTGTCATTCCAAATGCGTGGCCACATGAAAACGATCCTTGTTTCGGTACTAGAATTAATATTCTTCGGAAAGGACGATCTGAATCTACACATGGTAGTAGAGATGGTGATAGCTATAGTTGGAATGGTATGGAAATGCATCATACAAACCTGGCGATGAAGAGAGGCGGAACCATCCAGTGTCTAGCAACAAATGCGGGAGCAGAGAGGGAAAAAGCGAAAGGGAAATAAAAAATGCTACTTGCACAACTGTTGTGTTAGTTGTGTTCGTAATTTTGACCGTTCAGATGTATTTGGATAGTCTAGATTTTAAACAAAGTATTCCATGAAAAAGTCTAACTTTTATGGAAAAGAGTTTGAGTAAATTCTGGTCATTTGTTACAGCAATGGACGGCTAGAGATTGATTGTGTGTTGTGTTTTACACAACCGTTGTGTGTGTAGCACTTTTGAAGTGAAATTGCATTTGGCTCTTTATTTTGGTTATGGACCAGAAGTAACCATTGTGGACCTCAATATTATTAAGTTTAACAATCTCTTAAATGAATAACCAAAAGCTGATGTAACAATTTTTGGTTATCCATTTTTTATTATAGCATTGTGGACACTCTAACATTACAGTATTATATCAAGTTAGTTTAAGTCCAGATACCAGCGCAGCAAGACAGCACTCAAAAAAATTTATGGGCTTGTTCGGTTAGGGATTGAGATTTTGGACTCAAAATTATTACCCTACTCCAACGTAACATCCACTCATTACCCATATCGCCAACTACTATTTTCATTTTTGTTTCTATCTCTCTTCAATCATTACCCCAATCATTACCCTATTTTCTTACCCTAATCATTACAAATTTGAATCCAAAAACTTTCAACCGAATCCGTGTTTTACTCTAACATCCACTCATTATCCCTATCGTCAACCACTATTTTTCTTTTTCTTTTTTACAAAATACTAACAGTTTACCCTTTAAGTTTTAGATATTGTCACATTAATATAAAATTATTTTAAAAAAAGCATAACAATTAGTAAAGTTATAATTATTTATAAATATTACACGCATATATTTTTTATTTTTTTAAATATCTCATGGCCCGATTCGGTTAATCTACGGTTTTGAAATGAAAATCCAATCCTAATCCGTATCTCAAGGTTTTTTAATTTTCGAATCCGTATCTGGACCATTAATACACGACCAAAATCCCAAAGGCATGGATCGGTTCGGTCCAGATCGATTTCACGGTTCTCGATTTTTCTTGGACAACCCTAATCCCTATATGGATTTTTCAAATTGATAACCGCACTTCTTTTTTGAGAGTGATATTATAAATTTGGGGAGTGGCATTATAATTAAATTTCCTTAATTTTTTAGGTTAAGTTGTTTTAGGGTTAGAGTGTGGAGTTTTGTTTTCTTAATTACACGTCATCATTTATATTATTTCACTTTGACTCATTGAATTTAATTTTGGAGTAGTTTTTTGGACCTCCTTTCTTGAAAAGAAAAGAAAAGAAAATTTATGATTAGTATATAATAAAAAATAAAGAAAAAAACCTAGTAATGGCGAGACTATATAAGTTTGAGATAAAATTATTTTTTTACATATAAAAATTGCATTTTCTAAAAATTTTGTCGACTGCCACTAGACCCCCTGAATTCATCATTGCCTGCGAAATCAACCCGTCAAAAAGAGAGACTACTAGAGCCTCTTTGACATACCCACACTTAAGTTCGTAGGCTTTGTGATGGTAAGATTTGGAGAGAGAGACCAAGAACGTATTTCTTTTCTTGCTGCCACTTTAGTGCATGGACGTGGGTGCAAGACATAAGAAGAAGAAGCCATGTGAACTTCTCGTGCAGAACAAGGGCGAGGGCAAAGCAGGCGGCGACGAGGAAGTAATGGCGGAACGTGTCGAGCTCGCGATAGTAGGACCGCTTCACGATGCGGTGCCGCCGCATGCACCAGACGATGGCCAATGTGCTCCCGATGAAGACCAGCTTCATGACGTCATTGTAGACAGATATACTCTGTTCGGTTTGGATTTTGAGGAATGATTTTAAAAGTAACGAGTGGAGAAAAATAAATAAAGAAACTTTATTGGAGACTGTGCGTAGGGGTTTTGAGACCCCAAACGAATAAGTCTGCGCCACGAACACTAGCACGTACAGCTCCTGTGTCTTGAGTGAAATTGTTGGGACAAAAGTTAAGATGATGAAATTCGAAGACTTTGAAGCGTATCTAAAGACACTATCTTTAGAACGTAATTTGCCTCCACTCGATAGAGTTTGTTGTTGGGTTCAGGCAAAGTTATCCCCAGGATTCAACAAAGCCTTAGGATGAAGACTTGCAACCAACAAAATTGAAAGACTTCCAAGAAATCCTTTTTTCTACTGTAACTATTATGAGAGAGATGATATCTTTTGTGGAGCAGTAAAAAACGTTGGGGTGGAGGAGTTTATATTGATACATAAGTGCTCTTTGGGAAAGGTTACAACTCTTGAAAGAATCACATCACTTGGAAGAGTAATCACACCCTTTCATTTAAGCAACGCACCTCTGGAGCAATTAGTTTCTTTCACACCCCTCTGTTGGGAAAACACACCCCTTGAACAATTAGTTCTCTTCACACCCAGTCGTTTAAAAGACATCCATTCGTTCAATTAAAATCGGACTGTTGATCAGGCGCTCCAACTCCAACAGTTTTAGACCGTTGATTTTTGTTAACGAACCGGAATCACGCGATGTGTACGAAGTGTATAATCAAACATGAGACAAAATGTCTCAACAGAAATCCCTCCGAACACCTGATCAATTTAAGACCTAAAAACACTTCACGGTTGGAGAGGGGGAGAATGGAGGGTTTTCCAGGGTATGCAGGTCCAGAGAGAGAGAGAGAGAGAGAGAGGGGTGATCGAGAAATCGGGAATTTCGGGAGGGGTTTAGATTTCGTATATGCAGGGGCGGCGACGTGGCAATTGGGAACGTTTTTATTTCTCCCTCTCTTTTGGATCCACTGTGGTGGCCGGTAGGGGTGCAAACTGGCATAGCCGAGTCAAGTTGAGCTTAGTAGTGTTCGAATTCGGCCCATTTACTAAATGAATTCTAATTTAGTTCGTTTACTACATGAGCAGAGAACTCGAGCTCGAACTCGGTTCGTTTGTTTGTAAACGAGTCGAGCCTTAACCGAGCCGTACCTGACTAATTTATTAAACATTTTACAGAAAAATATTTTACGCTCAAATAAACGGAGCCTAGGTGCTGAATTCCATTATGGTTCAAAAAATCAAAGGACGACCGTCGTTACTTTTCTGTCCAGCGACGAAATCACAGCAACCCGCAACCCACGTTTTTGCAAGAACATGTCTGGGGATGTCAATATGGTTTTTTAGGAGACCCTATATTAATTCAATAAAGCTATGGGTACATATGAGTTTTGTCGGGCCACCTCAGGTCTCATAAAGATGATTCGAACCGCCTATTATTTTTAAAATATTTTTTTATGGAGACTTGTAAAAAATCAGCTCAACCCGATATCGATAAGAATTTTTTTTGAATTTGTGGGGACGAAACTATTTAACTGCTCAGTTTTGCTCCTACAAATTCAGGAAAAACCCTTAGTGATATCGGGTTGAGTTGATTTTTTACGGGGCTCAATAAAAAATTATTTAAAAAAAAATGGCCGGTTTGAATAATCTTTTTTGGACCCGAGATGGGTCTCACAAATTCTATATATACATGGTATGTACATTGCATATGTACACATATTCAGTAAGTAAAAATGAAAAAAATTAATTACTTATTGACTGTGAGGGGGATACTTATATATTGACTATATATGCTTCCTTTTGGGGTTATGCCATTCCTCGTCTTTATTTTATTTCCCTTTTTAGTTTTTTATTTTTGATTTTTTTCCTGAAACATATAATAAAGAGGTATCATAAAAACTTCAACCCACTCTACAAACGTATATATTTTACCTAATTTGTTGAGCAATATGAGATTTTGTACATAGCGTAGTTATGTACAGATAAGATGTTCAATCAATAATTAATGCTCATTTGCTTGGACAAGGGCATAGAGCCTATAAATAAGGATATCAATTTATGCAAAAAATTATCGCATACACCAATAATTTATTTTTCAGAGAGAGATGTCTGGAAATGGTAAAACATCTGTTGTTGGAATTTGGATGGTATTGATGATTCTATATCTAGTGGTGGGGGTGGTAAGTAGAGATAAAACACAATGTGAAGTGCTATGTGATGTGCGATGTAAGTTTATTTTCATCAAATGCCTCAAGAATTGTGTCAAAAATTTTTGCTCCGGTCCGGGTAGTATTATCTCCACCGCGGCCGCTCAATGTGCTATCACCTGTACTAAACAAAAGTGCGCCAAATTTGAACCCGGTAAGCAATGGGAACAACCCAGATCCCCATCTCTCGTATTCATACTTGCATATATTGTTTTAACGGGATAAATATATATACGTTCATGATATTCTATTAGTGTTAAAACAAACTTTAATTCTCTTGCATCGTAGTGTGGTGGTCAATATATATTTGTAGCAAGGTACAAGAATTTCCTCCTCCAACTCAAAAATGAGGCCCATCTCGACTCCCACGTTTATAATCCGAATCGTAATTTTGTAGAATTCAATGTATAGAATATTGATGCAAATAGAAAATTATGTTGATCTGCTTGGTCGGATTAAATTTGTGAGAAAAACTGTTGGTAAGAATTTTGACTATACATTTTTCTCAAGACCAAAGTAATTTGTTTAAATTAATGCCTACCGACATTTGATCGATGATTCTTTGCATGAATGAGTTACACAAAGAGCCCTAAAAATAAATGGTTTGGATCACCAACATGAGACCCGTAGTGAGCTCCATACATTTTTATTACGGAGGATAGATTGTTAGACTTAGAGGGGAGGGTACCCTTCCCCAAAAGTTGCTTAGTATTATAATAATAAACAAATGGCGGAGTCAAGCTCAACTTGTGTTTAACTTTGCTAAAAATTATGCATCAAGCTTTAACATGTGTTAAAAAAAAGTTAGTTTTTTTTTTTTGTTACCTCACTTGATTAATTGGAACCGTATAAAAAGATTAACCAAACTACTCAGCTCAATTAGTGACCGGCTTATATAAAACTTATATAAGATCGGCTGGGCTCATAAATAAACCACACATTAACACAATTTTAAAGCTCATTCTATTGGCAAACAAAGCCTGAACAACATACTCAATACTCAAAACGATTCAACTGGTTTACAATCATGTAATGGTGGGTATGTATTTTTCTTTTGATGGGAATCTACTGTTGAATTCTAGGACTAGTCTGTGGTTTCCTAGCACATTTGTCATGGGCGTAATGTATATTGGTGCATTTTTCGATACTTGTATATGTGAATTAATGTTGCAGATTCAACAGAAAATGAAGTATGTTTCCAAAGTTGCGCCGATGACTGCCACCTCAATAGTACTAGTGGTTCCTAATTACTGATAAAATTCTCTAAGAAGATATGCGCTATATGGAGAGACAATAATATCCCTCAGTATCAGTATATCAATTCTTTTTTCTTTTTTTTTTATAGGCAAGCAGTATATCAGTTGATGCTTCATGAATGAAAATAATGAGAATTTAATAAATGCTTAATTTCAATAAGTTTAGATTCATGTGCTAATTAGCAAATGCTTTTCTTTTTTGTTGTAATAACATCTCCATTACTTGGGTATCATTTTCTCTCTCTTCTCAATTACCATCATCCATGATTCTAGGTTTACGGTCCCACGGACACCTCTATCCGTAGTGGTGTTGGGCCTAGTAGCGGAGGCAATTGGTTGGGGGAGTGGCACATGCCACCCCTATGTTCAAAAATAATAGAAAAAAAAAAAATGTAGGTTTACACAAAAATGCTCATTCAGCAGAGAAAAACTGTTCTCCCTCTCAATCCAATTCAATAGAAAATTCATTCTTTTCAAAAAAATTCTTTGAAATTTAGTTTAGGATGACTCCGGACGATTTTCAGGATTGAAAAAAGGGAAAACATCGAGTTCCATTTCGATAGATCGTTAAACTATTTTCGTTTATAACGAATGATTAAACTATGGAAATTTATAGTTTTTTTTATAATCATGTGTCTGGACTAGCTTGTGCCAGTTCCATTCGTGATTCCAGTGTCTCCCAACAAATCCTCCATTTGATCTAGATTATTCCCTTGACTATGATATCATTGGAAAATTCATACATGTGCTTGATCAGCAATGTTTTAAAAATCGGACCGGTGAAAGAACCGGAGGAGGGACCGGGTGGACGGATCACCGGTTCAACCGCGGTAGGACCGGAATTGAACCGTTATGTCATAATTATATAAAAATATATATTAGTTGTGTAAAAATAACTAAAAATTAGAATATAAATGTCGGAATGTTCGTATATCTCAAATCGTTTGAACTTAGAAGTGAAAGAGAAGAAGGTGGAAGTCTTTAAAAGAGATGCAGTGTGTAGCCGGTGGGAAAACCCCTTGGGAGAAAAACTCTCATTTATAAAAGGAGGATCACCACACCATTTGCCAGCTTTTCGGCATATAAAGGGCAGGGAAAAGTTTGGAAAATGATTTTGCTATTTCATTTTTTTTTAACGGCACTTTCCCGTAAGTGTTTTTTTGGTTGCAAACAGGGGTGTGCAAAAAAAAAAAAAAAAAAACCCAGAGACCTGACCCGACCCGACCCGAAGGGTCTCGGGCGGGGCAGAACATGTGGTTCAGTCGGGTACGGGTTCATTTTTTGTAAAAACTCAGTTTCCGGTTCGGGACTCAGGATGTTGTGTTTCTTACCCTACCCGACCAATTCATATAGATAACTAAGGTTTTGGTCGGACCGGACCGGACCCGACAAAAAAAATCTGGCACGCGGACGGTTATTCCCACTTGTTCGGTTCGGGGCCAAAAAAATTGATACCCGACATGTCGGGTTCAGGGCCGAACCCAACCCGTGCACAGCCCTAGTTGCAAGTATATTTTTGCACAAAAAAACACTTACAGGGGAGTGCCGTTAATAAAAAAGGGAGTTGCAAAATTAGCAGCCAAAATTTTTTGTTCTTTACGTGGAAGTTAGACCGGTTTGGGTCAATAGAACCGTGACCGGTTCGACGGTTCAACCGGTCGAATTTAGCGATTTTACTAAATTAAGCCGGTTTTTAGAATGTAGCAGTTTTGTGGTATGTCCAGACCGGACAGGCCAGTCCGGGCCGGTTTTCAAAACATTGTTGATTAGGTTCGGGTTGGGGGGACAAGCTTACATAGCACCCATCGTTATCGGCCAAACCTCTCAAAAGTCAAAACTAAACACCAAAGCACAAGGGAAGGGGCCAGTGGTATACAGCACGTTGCTGTGCCGTCCAATAGCCCCAAAAAGATTTAAACCCATGACATAATTAAATTAGTATATATGACGGAGCCCAATTAACATTCTCATGGGCCATTAATTTTAACCCAAATAAATCTCTATTTCTCGGCCTGATTTAATTAACAATATGCAATTAAATGACACTCCAACGTTGGTTCAATGTTTGGTGAAAAAACGGGTATAAACAGAAAGCTTTTATTTTCCTCTCTTTTTTGTCTTCACGGTAACTCCATTGCTATATTACATAGAGATGACTTTATCCAAGCGAATGGAGTAAAATTTTCTTTTATTTTATTTTTGGTAAGTAAACCTATGAACATTAATCATATATTATATCTAGAAGATTACATGGTCAATGATACAGGATTCACTCAAACTCTTTTTCATAAAAGTTAGACTTTTTCTTGGAAGAGTTTGTTTAAAATCTTGACCATCTAAATACATCTAGACGGTCAGAATTACGCACACAACTAACACAACGGTTGTGCAAATAGCATTTTTGATCATATATTGTGGTAATTAGAATTAGATTCTCTAGAAAACACTTAGTATATGTGGAATCTGAGAATGCTTGTAATCCTTGAACTTTTATTTTGCAACAGTCATGAATTCAAGGTCATCTATCTTTTATATATATATATATATATATATATATATATATATATATATAGAGGAATTTTCAAGTGAGGGATCCCTCATTTTTTTAAAATGAGGGACTTTCATTTTCCGATAAAATTTTGAAAATCCGAACCGTTCAATGTGTGCAGAATGTAATTTTAAGGGTCCCCGCGAGAAATCAGCAAAAAAAATAACCGGAAAGGGCGTCATCCGAGCAGTTTTTTTTGAACCGTTCAATGAAAACTGCTCGGATGAAGCCCTTCAAGATCATTTTTTTTGCTGATTTCTCGCAGGAACCCTTAAAATCACGTTCTGATCACTTTGAGCGGCTCGGATCATCGAAATTCAATCGGAAATGAAAGTCCCTCATTTTAAAAAAATGAGGGATCCCTCACCGGAACCTAACTCTTATTATTACAGAGACACTTTTCTTTTTCTTTTCCTTTTCTTTTCCGCTAGGAATAGTGCTTCAATCACTTGCCTTTTTGTTATTTTCATTTTTTCTCGTGTGTTCCTTTTCCTAGAGTGGAACATTTAGCCTGTTCGTTTTGGGACTTTGGATTTGGATGTATAGGTAATAAGTATAGAGAGAAATAGAGTAATAATTGAAAATATGGATAATTATTGAAGAGAGATAAAAAAAAATAAAAGTAATGATTAGAGAGAAATAGGATAATGATTAGAATCCAAAATAAAAAATCCTTAAACAAACGGGGTACAATGCATGTCCTCTTTAATGTTGTTAATTTCGCATTGAGAAACTGGTATAAGAAAGATGAATAGTACCGTTCCAAATGCGGAAATTTTATATTCAACTCAAAGCCAATTAGCAATAAGTGAAGAGATCCCAAACAAGAAGTCTAGGTACACATGTATGTGACTGGTTTTGGATGGTGTTGTGTTTAAATTGTTATGTATGTAGTTGGATTGAAAGTGATTAAAATTCCACTTTCAAGCAATGTTGAACTATGTTTCCTTATAACATCCCCCTCATGCGTAAACGCGTTTGGAGGTGTCATCGTGCAAATTTTTTGCTGAGAATAATTTATCCTATGAAAACATCACATTGTCATATGCTCATACTCGACAATATATTTCAAATCAAAGTTTTCACTTTAATTAGAATGAGGTGGCTCTTTTAATCGAATCACTAATATAGCACGGGTTCATTGTTCTTATCCGCACTGACCATGCATTGAACAGGTTCATCGCTAGTAAAGCCTATAAACAAACTTACGCATGTAATCTTGTAGGAATAATCTTATTCATGTAATTTTCAAGAATTTCCCTATAATTAATGCTCGTTTGCTTCAATAAGGGCATAGTGCCTATAAATAAGGATATCAATATATGCCGAAAAGTTAACTCAAACACTAGTAATCTTGAGAGATAGAGAGGGTGAGAGAGAGATGTCTGGAAATGGTAAAACTTCTGTTGTGGGAATTTGGACGGTATTCATGATACTATATCTAGTGGTGGGGGTGGTAAGTAAAAATAAATCACAATGTGAAGTGCTATGTGATGTGGGATGTGGTTTTGTTTTCTTCAAATGCGTCAACGATTGTATAAAACGCTATTGCCCTGGTACAGATGGTGGTGTCTCCACCGCCGCCGCCGCCAAATGTGCTATCTCGTGTACTAAACAAAAGTGTGCCAAATTTGCATCCGGTAAGCAATGGAAACAACCCAAATCCCCATCTCTCGTATTCATACTTACATTGTTTTAACGGGATCAATATATGTACGTGCATGATATTCTGTTAGTGTTAAAACAAACTCTCTCTTGAATCGTTGTGTGGTCAATATATACTTGGAACAAAGTACAAGGATTTCCTCCCCCAACGCAGAAATGAGGCCCACCGTGACTTTCATGTTTATAATACGAATAGTTACTTTTATAGAATCCAATGTATAGAACATTAATGCAATTAGAAAATTAGGTTGATCTGTTTGGTCGAATTAAATTTGTGAAAAAAACTGATGGTTAGAATTTTGACTGTATATTTTTCTCCAAGACCAAAGTAATTTGTTCAAATGCCCACTGTCGTTTGATTGATGATTTTTTGCATGAATGAGTTACACAAAGGGTCCTAAAAATAAATGGGTTGTATCACCAACATGAGATCCATGGTGAGCTCTATACATTTTTATTATGGAGGATAGATTGTTAGACTTAGAGGGGAGGGAAGTATTGTAAACAAACAACGTAGTCAACCTCGACTTGCGTTTGACCTGGTAAAAATTTTGCATAAAGCTTTAAAATGTGTTAAAAATAATTAGTTTTTGACCTCGCTTGCTAAATTGCTACCGTATAAAATGATCGGCAGAACTACTCTGCTCTTTTAGTGACCGGCTTATATAAAACTAGTGTAAGATCAGCTGGGCTCATAAACAAACCACACATTAACACAATTTTAAAGCTCATTCTATTGGCAAACAAAGCTTGAACAACATACTCAATACTCAGAACGACTCAACTTGTTTACAATCATGTAATGGTGGGTATGTATTTTTCTTTTGATGGGAATCTACTATTGAATTCTAGGACTAGTTTGTGGTTTCTTAGCACATCTGTTATGGACGTAATGTATATTGGTGCATTTTTCGATACTTATATATGTGAGTTAATGTTGCAGATTCAACAAAACATGAAGTCTGTTTTCAAAGTTGTGCCGATGACTGCCACCTCAAATAGTACTAGTGATTCCTAATTACTCATAAAATTCTCTGAGAAGATATGCGCTACATGGAGAGAGTGATATGCCTCAGTATTAGTATATCAGTTTTTTTTTTCATGATAGGCAATCAGTATATCAGTTGATGCTTCATGAATGAAAATAATGAGAATTTAATAAATGCTTAATTCAATAAGTTTAGATTAATGTGCAAATTAGCAAATGCTTTTCTTTTTTGTTGTAACATCTCCATTACTTGGGTATCATTTTCTTTCTCTCCTCAATTACCATCATCCATGATACCAGTTATCAAAATAGGCTTACGGTCCTACGGAGACCTCTATCCGTAGTGGTGTTGGCCCAGTGGCGGAAGCAATTGGTTGGGGGGAGTGGCACATGCCAGCCCCATGTCCAAAAATAATAGAAAAAAAATGTAGGTCTACGCAAAAACATTGACTCATCAGAGAAAAATTGTTCTCCTTCTCAGTCCAGTTCAATAGAAAAATCTTTATTTTCAAAAAAAATCTTTGAAGTTTAGTTTATGATGACTTCGAACGATTTTCAGGATTAAAAAGAACATCAAGTTTCATTTTGATAGATCGTTAAACTACTTTCATCTATAATGGATGATTAAACTATGGAATTAAAATTTGTAGTTTTTTTCTTGGTGTTATGACTGGTTAATTTTGAATATTGTACTATTTTAACTAGTAAGCACATTAATACTTTTTGGTGCAACATTTAATGACAAATCCTGGCTCCACCACTGATTGAGTCACATTTGGACTTGGATGTTGGGTGTTTAGTTTTAAGTTTTATCCTTCAAAGACTTTCCAACCCATCCCAGCCCAGAAACAATGAACCTCAAGCAATGCCCTGTTTACCGTTTTTTATTTTTTATAATCACGTGTCTACGCTAGGTTATGCGCACATCAACTATTTTAGGGGATTAATCAACCCATAGTCCACCAGCGGAGGCCCAACAAATGCCATGTTTTGGCCTCTAGTTCATTGTGCCAGTTCCGTTCGTGATTCCAGACTTTGTCTCCTAACAAATTGTCCATTTGATCTGGAATATTCCCTTGACTATATCATTGGAAAAACGGGAAATGACTGGTTGGTCCTATTTTTTGTGGGGTTTCTACGGACCCCTTTTTTTAAGGTCTACCCCCTCCAGGTTCTTTTTAAAGATGCATTTACAATTTTGCCAATTTGTAGAATTTTTATTTTGTCCATTCGATCTTTTTCACTCATCTACCTGTTTTCAATCAGATTGATTTTTTCATACATAAGTTCATGAATAGGAGAGCTACAAGATGAACAATTTAAATCTTTTTTATAGTCGGATGGAGTCAAAATTATTGAGTTTGGTGGGGCATGGAAGGATATGGAGAGGAGCTCAATCCATTTATCGAGTACATGGCCTTCACAACGTGTGTAGATGTTTGTGTACGTGTATGAAAGATTTATCCAAAATAGATTTGACAAAAGGGTTCTCTTAATTAGTGATGGACTAACACATACCTCACCGTATGTTCTCTTAATTTGACAAAAGGGTTATCAATACCATGGTGTTAGGCTTTTATTTTCCTCGATGTACCCTTATCAAGTTTCTAATAAAACATGTTTTTGCCGATAAAAAAAAACAAAACAAAACAAAAACACATGCCCCCCCTGAAAAAAACCTATTGTGGGTAATAAAATTGGGAAAATACTTTTAAACTTCTAAACTATTTATAAGAGAAAGCAATTAGTCAACAATAAAAATTATTTGTTTGTTTTGAAATAGATAGAATTCTACTGAGTAATAAAATTGTTTGCTTTCTCTCTCTTTGATTCCAAAATATTCCTTCTCAGATTTCAACTATTAATTGACAAAGAAAAGCAATCAACAAGAAGTCTGTCTTAAACAATACCAAAATTTTAACGATTACGTGCTGAAATCGATTAATAGTTCACAAAATCAAAAGACCATCTTCTGGGGCTTTCTCTATGGTTTTTTAGGAGACCCTATATTATTTTGCATTATTTTATTTCAGTAAGAAAAAATGTAAAAAAATTAATTACTTATTGACCATGTGAGGGGGATACTTATTGACTATGCTTCCTTTTGGGGTTATGCCATTACTCGTCTTTATTTTGCTTCCCTTTTTAGTTTTTTAGTTTTGATTTCTTTACTAAAACATATATAATATATAATAAAGAGATATTAGAGCAACTTCAACGCACTCTACAAAAAAAAAATATTTTAACCTAATTTGTCAAGCAATAGGAAATTTTGTACATAGCATAGTTATGTACACATAAGATGTTCATGAATCAATAATTAATACTCATTTGCTTAGACAAGGGTATAGAGCCTATAAATAAAGACAATCTATGCAAAAAATTATCTCGAACACCAGTAATCTTGTGCGAGAGAGAGAGAGAGAGCGCTAGAGATAGAGAGGGTGAGAGAGATATGTCTCGAAGTGGAAAAACATCTGTTGTGGGAATTGGGACGGTATTCATGATACTATATCTAGTGGTGGGGGTGGTAAGTAGAGATAAAACACAGTGTGAAGTGCTATGTGATGTGCAATGTGGTTTTGTTTTCTTCGGATGCGTCAACGAATGTGTAAAACGCTTTTGTAGAGGTGGGGATAGTGTTGTCTCCACCGCCGCAGTTAAATGTGCTCTCACTTGTAACAAACAAAAGTGCGCCAAATTTGCACCTGGTAAGCAATGGGAACAACCCAAATCCCTTTCTCTCTTATTCATACTTACATCGTTTCAATGCGATCAATATATGTGCATGATATTCACTCCGTTTGGTTTAGCATTCAAAGAGTTACTTTTAACTCTAGGCACAGTTTTCAATAAATTTTTCTCTATCTCTCGCAACTCATTACCACTCCAACTCTCAAAAATAACTTTTTAAATTTCAGAGAGTTATTTTTAACTCTCGGCACGATTTTCAATAAATTTTTCTCTTTATTTCTCTCAACTCATTACCAATCCAACTCTCAAAAATAACGTTTTAAATTATTAACCAAACAAAGCGATTATGTTAGTGTTAACACAAACTTTGCTCTTGAATCGTCATGTGGTTAATACTTGGAACAAGGTACAAGGATTTCCTCCTCCAACGCAGAAAGTAGGCCCACCGCGACTCCCATATTGATAATCCAAATCATTATAATTTTGTAGACTTCAATGTATAAAAAATATTAATGCAAATAGAAAATTAGTTTGATCTGCTTGGTTGAATTAAATTTGTAAAAAAACTGAAAGTCAGAATTTTGATCGTATATTTTTCTCCAAGACCAAAGTAATTTGTTCAAATGCCCGTCGATGATTCTTTGCATGAATGAGTTACACAAAGGGTCCTAAGAATAACTGATTCGGATTACCAACATGAAATCCGTGGTGAGCTCCATATATTTTTATTATGGAGGATCGATTGTAGACTTAGCGGGGAGGGAACCCTTCCCCAAAAGTTGCATTGTATGGTAAACAAACGGCGGAGTGAAGCTTGACTCGTGTTTGACTTGCTGGAAATTATGCATCAAGCTTTAACATGTGTTAAAATAGTCAGTTTTTTACCTCGATCACTTGATAAATTGGTACTGTATAAAAAAATCGACAGAACTACTCAGCTCAATTAGTGACCGGCTTATATAAAACTCATGTAAGATTGGTTGGTCTCATAAACAAACCATGCATTGACATAATTTTAAAGGTCATTCTATTTGCAAACAAAGCTTGAACAACTCAATACTGCTTTGAACGACTCAACTTGCTTACAATCATGTAATGGTGGAGTATGTATTTTTCTTTCAATGGGAATCTACTGTTGAATTCTAGGATTAGTTTGTGGTTTCCCAGCACATTTGTTCTGGGCGTAACGTATGTTGGTGCTTTTTCGATACTTATATGAGTTGTTAATGTTGCAGATTCAACGGACCATCAAGTCTGTTTCCAAAGTTGCGCCGATGAGTGCCACCTCAAACAGTACTAGTGTTGCCTAATTATTGATAAAATTCTCTGAGAAGATATGCGCTATATGGAGAGGCAGTGATATCCCTCAGTAGCGATATATCAGTATATCGGTTAATGCTTCATCAATGAAAATAATGAGAATTTAATAAATGCTTAATTTCAAAAAGTTTAAATACCGTGAACTTCTTTTGGCTTTTGGTCACATTTTTTTTTTTTTAACCTTTTTGATATCTCGATTTTAGTTTCACATTTTTTTTAGTAGGCTCTAGAAGCCAGGCCCGGCCCTGACAATTTCGAGGCCCTAGGCGGGATTAGAAAATGGGGCCCCTCATTTTTTGCTATATGTATTAGCTGTTCAATTCGAGAAACAAAATTGCCCCATGGCTTAGTGGCTTAGTTGTCGGAAGATGTTTCTCCACCCTTAGGACTTGAGTTCAAGTCTTGATAGCAACAGATTTATGGCAGTTTTTTTGTACAACTTTCACCAAAAAATCAAAAGTGCAGGGATCGAACTCATGACCTTGTGGTTAAAGAGCAAGAAACTTACCACCGTGCTACCTTTGCCCATTTGTAAAATATCTCACATACAAAATATATAATATATTCTAAGTTTTCGGGGCCCTATAATTGGGCCAAAACGGGGAGGTCCAAGGCGGCCGCCTGGTGGGCCTCCCCCCAGGGCCGGCCCTGCTAGAAGCAGTATCATGTTTGCTGCATGGGCACGTGTTTATACATCTCCGTATTTCTTAATATCTAAAATTTTAAAATGGTAAGACTGTAAGGATTCTATTATAAAACATCAGAGAACTATAAGGATACGTTGGACTTAGTTTTCAAGGTTTTTTGAGAATCGTCTCCTCTTCTGAACTGGATAGTGTTGTTGAGGCAATGGGACCCACCAAAGATTTATTTTGATCATCTTAATTGTTTACTTTGTAGACTTGTATGTGTAGATTATCTATGAAAAAGAAAAGATTAGCTTAATCCAATTATCAGCTACATGATTTTATCATATTTTGATCTTGAAAAAATGGAAGATCCATCTTCCAAAACATATTTACCTTCTACTTTGTCATGAAATTATGAGGCCACAATTATAGGATCAAAATGATTTTTTCTTGAAGTAACCTCGAGAGTTGGAAAATCGTCAAAACGAGACCTATAGTGAGCCTAGCGGACCCCAAGAACATGTCTATTTTTTCAAGGTTCCCTTACCAATTTGTATGTTTTGATTTTTAGAAAACTTTAAAAAAAAGAAGAGGGAATTGACTCTGCTTCTTATTTGGGTTATGCCATTACTCATATTTATTTGGCTTAAAAGTGAGGGAATTGACTCTGCTTCCTATTTGGGTTATGCCATTACTCATATTTATTTTGCTTCCCTTTGAAGGTTTCAAGTTAAAAGAGGCAACTCCATTGCTATATTATATAGGGACTAGTGCTAGCCCGTGCCTACGGCACTACGCATCCCGATTGGAAGGGGATGTCAGTTGTGCGATTTAGGTGAAAACCATGGGCACTTAGCCGAGAAGTGAGAGAATGCACTACAGTCTTTGGATCAAATGAATCTAAGCCGTTCTAACAACTTGTCCTCATACCCTTCTGTTTTATAATAGATATGCCTTTATCCAAGTAAATGGAGTAAATTCTTTTTTCTTTTCTTTTTTCCGGTAAGTATACCTATGAACATTAATCATAGAATATCTCAAGAAGATTACATAGTCAATGATATATTGTGGTAATTAGGATTAGATTCTCTAGAAAACACTTAGTATATGTTGATTTAACATAATCTGAGAATACTTTTCTAATCCTCGACCTTTTATTTTTCAACTGTCATTTCAAGGTCATCTATCGTCTTATATATTATTGCAGATACACTTTTCGTGAGGAGGGCCGTGGGAGCAACACGTGACACCTGATTAAAATTTAAATTAACCGAAATTCCTGATTGCATGAAAAAAGGAATTAATAAGGAAAACAAAAAATCGTGATTTTCCAAAACAATAACCGAAATTCTTTTTCTCTAGTAACCGGAAAAAAAAATTAATTAATTTTCTCCTACGGTTGTTTCTTGGTACAATGGAAGAAATAGTGCTTGCCTTTCTGCGTTCCTTTTCCTAGCTAGAGCGAAACATTTGGTGTTCTCTTTTATGTTGTTAATTTCGCATTGAGAAACTGATATAAGAAAGATGAATGGTACCATTCCGAATGTTAAAAACTTTATATCCAACTCAAAATCAAATGACAATGAGTGATGAAGTCCGAAATAAAAAGTCTAGGTACACATGCATGTGAAGAGGCCCCACATGTATATGAGGGGTGGAGGGAGGGGGGCTGCTGCACCCCATTTTGGGGCCCACCCCGTTCTCGCTCCGATGATCTGAATCGTTCACTTTGCAGAGCTCGTCGAGTAGAACAACTATGCAAAAAATTAGCTTAATTGGATATTATTAAGTACCTGATCGGAACCTTTTTATCTTAAAAAGAATGCATCCGAAACACTGAATCAAATCCACTCTAACCCATGGACTGAGAGTTATATGTGCTCCGATCAAGTACTTAATGATATCCAATTAAGCTGATTTTTTACATAGTTGTTCTACTCGACGAGCTCTACAAAGTGAACGATTCAGATCATCGGAGCGAGACCGGGTTGGGTCCCAAAATTGGGACAGCAGCCCCCCCGCGTCCATGAGGGGTTGTGTTTAGATTGTTATATATGTAGTAGGATTGATGTTGTTAAGTGGTCCACTCCCAAGCAATGTGGGGCTATGTTTCCTTATAACATCTCCCCTCACATGTAGCCGCGTTTGAAGTCACGGGTACCCTCATTTTCGGTGTATCATCATGCAAACTTTTGGCTAAGAATAATTTATCCTACGAAAATATATGCTGGTACCCGACAATATCTTTCAGATCAAGGTTTTCACTAAAGAATGAAGTGGCTCTATTAATCGAATCACTAATATAGCACGGGTTCATTGTTCTTGTCCGTACTGACCATGCATAGCACGGGTTTATCGCTAGTAAAACCTATAAGCAAACTTATTCATGTAATCTTGTAGGAATAATCTTATTCATGTAATTTTCAAGAAAATACCAAAAATTAATGCACGTTTGCTTCGATAAGGGCATAGAGCCTATAAAGAAGGATATTAATATTTGCCAAAAAATTAACTCAAACACCAGTAATCTTGAGAGATAGAGACGGTGAGAGAGATATGCCTGGAAATGGTAAAACTTCTGTTGTGGGAATTTGGACGGTATTCATGATACTATATCTAGTGGCGGGGGTGGTAAGTAGAGAAAAAACACAATGTGAAGTGCTATGTGATGTGCGATGCGGTTTTGTTTTCTTCAAATGCGTCAACCTTTGTGTAAGACTCTATTGCACCCTTAGGGGTAGCGTTGTCTCCACTGCCGCCACTAACTGTGCTTTAACCTGTACTAAACAAAGATGCGCCAAATTTGCACCCGGTAAGCAATGGGAACAACCCAAATCCCCATCTCTTTTTCATACTTACATTGTTTTAACGGGATCAATATACAAACGTGCATGATATTCTGTTAGAGTTAAAACAAACTTTGCTCTTCAATCGTAGTGTGGTCAATGTATACTTGGAACAAGGTACAAGGATTTCCTCCTCCAACACAGAAATGAGGCCCACCACAACTCCCATGTTGATAAACTGAATCTTTAATTTTGTAGAATCCAATGTATAGAACATTAATGCAAATAGAAAATTAGGCTGATCAGCTTGGTCAAATTAAATTTGTGAAAAAAACTAATGGTAAGAATTCCGACCGTACATTTTTCCCCAAGACCAGATTAATTTGTTCAAATGCCCACCGATGTTTGATTGATGATTCTTTGCATGAATGAGTTACACAAAGGGGCCAAAAAATAAATAGTTCGGATCACCAACATGAGACCCGTATGTGGTGAGCTTCACATATTTTTGTTATGGAGGATAGATAGTTAGACTGACGGAGTCAAGCTCGACTCGTGTTTGACTTGCTAAAAAATATGCATCAAGCTTTAACATGCGTTAAAAATAATTAGTTTTTTTTACCTCAGTAATTGATAAATTGGTACCGTGTAAAAAGATTGTCAGAACTACTCAACTCAATTAGTAACCCACTTATTTAAAACTTGGGCAAGATTGGCTGGGCACATGCATAAACGAACCACACATTAACATAATTTTAAAGCTCATTCTATTTCGCAAACAAAGCTTGAACAACTCAATACTGATCAGAACGAGTCAACGTGTTTACAATCATGTAATGGAGTATGTATTTTTCTTTCGATGGGAATCTACTGTTGAATTCTTGGACTGGTTTGTGTTTTCCTATCATATCTGTTATGAATGTAATATATATTGGTGTATTTTTAGATACTTATGTAAGTTGTTAATGTTGCAGATTCAACGAAATATGAAGCATGTGCCCAAAGTTGTGCCAATGACTGCCACCTCAAATCAGTACTAGTGGTTCCTAATTACTGATAAAATTCTTTGAGAAGATATGCGCTATATAGAGAGGCAGTTATATCCCTCAGTAATCATGAGTATAACAGTTAATTTTCATCAACGAAAAGAATGAGAATTTAATAAATGCTTAATTTCAATAAGTTTAGATTCATGTAGTGATTAGCAAATGCTTTTCTTTTTTGTTGTAACTTTACTTGGGTATCATTTTCTTTCGCTCCTCAATTACCATCATCCATGATACCAGTTTATCAAAATAGGGCGTCAAACAGACACCTCTATTGGCAGTGGTGTTGGGTTCAGTGGCGGAGGCAATTGGCGGGGAGGAGTGGCACATGCCACCTCTAGGTCCAAAACTAATAGAGGACAAAATATAAGTCTATGCAAAGAAGCTCCCTCAGCAGAGGAAAATTGCTCTCCAATTCAATAGAAAAATCATTCTTTTAAAAAAAGATCTTCGAAGTTTAGTTTAGGATGACTCCGGACGATTTTTGGGATTAAAAAGAACATCGAGTTTCATTTTGATAGATTCTTCGAAGTCTATATGACACATGTGTTTGCAAATTGTGAAAATGTTAACAATTTTAAGAGAATTCTATAAAAAAAATTGGAATTCCCATAAAGAGCAAACAAAGTGGAACAGAGTGAGCACTAGTTTGGCAATGTAGGATACCCACTAGTTGGTACAAGCTAGTTGTTTGAGATGGCATGGGCTGCCTTCGTTGCCATTGGTTTTTACCTTCTCTTTCCTCTCTTCGTTGCCACCTTGTCCTTCTTATAACCTTTGATTTTGATGGGAATCTACTACTCCCTCCGTCCCTTTTTTTGTGTCCAGTATTCCATTTTGGGCTGTCCCTTAATAAGTGTCCATTTTGTAAAGTTAGGGGGGTAAAAGTTAGTGTATTGTCTATTTTATCCCTAAAAGTAGATTTTATTTTGAAAAGTTAGTGAGTAAAAGTGTAATGATGATGGGTAAGTAGGGAAAGTGGAGGAAAAAATTGATGTGAAAGGTGTAATGATGATGTCTTTTTAATAAATTGGAGTTACGAAGCAGGACACTTAAAAAAGGACGGAGGGAGTATTAGAATTCTAGGACTAGTTTGTGGTTTCCAAGCTCATCTGTTATGGATGCAATGTATATTGGTGCATTTTTTGATACTTAGATATGTGAGTTAATGTTGCAAACAAAACATGAAATCTGTGCTCAAAGTTGCGCCGATGGCTGCCACCTCAAATAGTACCATTGGTTCCTAATTACTGATAAAATTCTCTGGGAAGATATGCGCTTTATGGAGAGGTAGTGATATCCCTCAGTATTCTTATATTAGACCCTGTTCGTTTAAGGATTTTGGATTCTAATCATTAGTTTATTTCTCTCCAAATATTGTTAAATGATTATCATTCCACTCCCCAAGCAATGTGGGTTTATGTTTTCTTATAACATCTCTCCTCACGTGCAGCTGCGTTTGAGGTCTGTCACATGTAGGCTATTTTGGTCTATTATCGTGCAGACTTTTTGTTGAGAATAATTTTGTTCACCCTCATTTACCCTCTATGTGATTGGTGAAAATTGTGTGCGTCTGTCCACAAACTAACTCATTATAACTAAAAAAATGTAGGAGTATTGATTCAGTTGACTCTACATAATTTTCACCAAGCACAAGGAGGGTAATGTTGACTCTCTTTAAAAAAGGGAAAGAGGGCGAACAAAATTAATATGTATTGATTCCATGGACTCTACACAATATCCACCAATCACAAAGGAGGGTGTACAACATTATTCTCCTTTTTGCAGATCTGTCATCGTATGGTGTGGATTGTCAAATTTTAAAATATGAGAGAGAGTAGGCCGTGCTCTGATACCATGTGAAAATTTTATAACCAACTCAAAGTGTTGAGAACATATGTGAAGAATTAAGTCTTAGGTGGCTCACCACTTACAAGGCTTAGCCTTTTAAGTAGCTATGAGTCATTCAATGTATATTGAGTCCAGGTGACCAGAGATTGTTGTCTACAAAACCGAAGATGAGTCACCATACTGAAGCTTCAAGCTCGATCCTCAGCGCACGTTCAACGGAAAAACTTCACCATACTGGAGCTTCAATCTCCATATCTGATCTTTTGTTTTTGCTTTTAGGGAAATTCTATAGCTCTGAGTCTGTACTCCAACAGTCCAACTTATCATGATAGTCAGTTTACCCTACTAGTATGGTTGTAAATGAACTAAGTCGTTACTCTGTTCGAGGCTCGACTCAGAAAAGACTCGTTCGAGTTCGATTCGACTATTAAATGAACCGAACCTGACCTCAATTTTAGGGAGGTTTCATAAATGAGCCAAACAAGAACCTAATAATATTCGGCTCGATTAGACTCGCAAACCTAAAATATGTCTATCAAGGGAATTTTACATATCTACATAACGGAAATTTTAGAACTTGTACAAGTATAACCGTTAACAATTTCTGAAAAGTGAAAACTTATTTGTGTATATGTTTTTATTGGTTTAAATATGTATGAATATACGTACTAAAAATTTTATTTGCAACTTTACACCTATATGAGAGCATAAATATATGATATCATTGGCTTGTAAGACTCATTAACAAGCCTATTTATGCTCTTTAAGACTCATGAACAAGCTCGGCTCGTTAAGACTCAAACCTAGGCAAGCTTGGCTTGTCAAAGTTTCATTGAGTTCGCTAAAAAACTTAATAAACGAATCTGAACATTCTAATATTCGGCTCGATTCGACTCGTTTACAGCCCTACTACTAGATGTGTCTTCTTTTCATCTTATTTTTCTTATGTATTTTTTGTAGGAAGAAATCGAAAAGATGATGGGGCATGAGAGGCAAATCCAATTCCAAAACGCGATTTGAGGCTCGGTGTGATATGGGCACTCATTCTTCTGTAAACTTGATTTTGTTTCTACCTCTATGATTTTTTGTATGTAGTATTTTGTTTGAGGTTTGCACATACATGTACAGTGATTTATGGAAAAATGTCATGAATATAAAAGTAAACTTTTGATAGCATAAAAAATTGTTGGCTTGATGGTTTGTGGAAATTCGATAACGGACTCTCTGCCTAATTTTTTAGATATTTTAGGACCAATCTAAAGAACTATTAGAGATTTTCAAAGTTTTTTTTTTTTTACTATTCTTTATATTAGCAGTGGGGAAGAGGGCTCCCTGAGCTTGAGCCCAGGTACATAATCGGTATAGCACTTAAGCGCTCAACTTGCACCATTGCGCTATTATCCATTGCTTAATTGAGACTTTACTTAGGTACAAAGAAATTTAAAAAAATTATGCATAAAAGTGATTCATTTTTACTCGCAAAGTATACGATTATTTCTAGTGGACAAAAATTTTAAGATAGAGGGAGTCTTTTAAAGTTGGTACTTGCAATTGCATTTTTTATCTAGTAAAAACGTCACATTGTCATATGCTGATGCCCGACAATATTTTCCAGATCAAGGTTTACACCAAAGAATGAAGTGGCTCTAATAATCGAATCACTAATATAGCACGGGTTCAATGTTCTTATCCATACTGACCGTGCATAACACAGGTTCATTGCTAGTAAAACCTATAAGCAAACTTATTCATGTAATCTTGTAGGAATAATCTTATTCATGTAATTTTCAAACAATTACCAATAGTTAATGCTCGTTTACTTCAATAAGGGCTTACAGCCTATAAATAAGGATATCAATATATGCTGAAAAGTTAACTCAAACACCAGTAATCTTGAGAGATAGAGAGGGTGAGAGAGATGTCTGGAAATGGTAAAACATCTGTTGTGAGAATTTTGATGGGATTGATGATACTATATCTAGTGGTGGGCGAGGCAAGTGCAAACATTTGTTATTTGAAATGTCAACTGAAATGCGGTATTATTGTCTACAGATGCTACATGAATTGTGTAAAACACCATTGCGCCGGTAGGGGTAGTGTTGTGTATACCGCCACCGCTAAATGTGCTTTCATGTGTACTAAACAAAAGTGCGCCAAATTTGCAACCGGTAAGCAATGGGAACAACTCAAATCCCCATCTCTCTTATTCATACTTTCATCGTTTTAACGGGATCAATATATGTGCATGATATTCGGTTAGTGTTGACACAAACTTTGCTCTTGAATCGTAGTGTGGTCAATACTTGGAACAAGGTATAAGAATTTACTCCCATGTTGATAATCAAAACCGTTAATATTGTACACTCCAATGTATAAAAAGTTAATGCAAACAGAAAATTAGGTTGATCTACTAGGTCAAATTAAATTTCTGAAAAAAACTTAAGGAAAGAATTTGGACCGTACATTTTTCTCCAAGACCAAAGTAAATAGTTCAAATGCCCACTGATGTTTGATCGATGATTCTTTGCATGAATGAGTTACACAAAGGGGCCTAAAAATAAATAGTTTGGATCACCAACATGAGACCCGTATGTGGTGAGCTTCATATATTTTTGTTATGGAGGATATATCGTTAGACTTAGAGGGGAGGGAACCCGTCCCCAAAAGTTGCATCTTATTGTAAACGAACGACGGAGTCAAGCTCGACTCGTGTTTGACTTGCTAAAAATTATGCATCAAGCTTTAACATGCGTTAAAAATAGTTAGTTTTTTTTACCTTAGTAATTGATAAATTGGTACCGTATAAAAAGACTGTTAGAACTACTCAGCTCAATTAGTAACCAACTTATTTAAAACTTTTGTAAGATTGGCTGGGCACATGCATAAACAAACCACACATTTAACATAATTTTAAAGCTCATTCTATTTCGCAAACAAAGCTTGAACAACTCAATACTGATCAGAACGAGTCAACGTGTTTACAATCATGAATTGGTGGAGTAGGAATTTTTCTTTCGATGGGAATCTATGAATTCTAGGACTGGTTTGTGGTTTCCCAGCACATCTGTTATGAATGTAATATATATTGGTGCATTTTTTGATACTTATGTTAGTTGTTAATGTTGCAGATTCAACGAAATATGAAGTCTGTGCCCAAAATTGCGCCGATGACTGCCACCTCAAATAGTACTAATGGTGCCTAATTACTGATAAAATTCTCTGAGAAGATATGCACTATATGGAGAGACAGTAATTTCCCTCAGTAATCAGTATATCAATTAATGCTTCATCAATGAAAATAATGAGAATTTATTAAATGCCTAATTTCAATAAGTTTACATTCATGTGCTAATTAGCTAATGCTCTTCTTTTTTGTTGTAATAATAACATCTCCACTACTTGGGTATCATTTTTTTTTTTCTCTCCTCGATCCATGATACCAGCTATCAAAAAAGGCTTACTGTCCTACGAACACCTCTATCCGCAGTGGTGTTGGGCCCAGTGGCAGAGCCAATTGGTGGGGAGGAAGGGCAAAGTGAGGCGGAACCAAGAATTAATTCTATCTTGGGTTGACCGAAATTATATATGTATATACCAACAAAAAAGAGGCAAACTTATATTAAATACGTACATGTTCAAAAACAAACAAAAGAAAAGTACAAAAAATATAAACTTTTGAAGTTGTATCCTACGATGTTTCACAGAGTAGAAATCATTTATTATCAAATCTGAGTCAATATCTTCAACGAGTTCAACAAGTGTTCATCAGTAATTTAAGTATCAACATTGGACTAAGAAGGAGCTTCACTTTCTGATATATTCACTATTGGTTTGAAGAACGACAAAAGAGTTTTTCCACCCTTTTTAATTTGATGTTCCATTATAATTCAAAACCTAAAAGAGTAAGATTGTAATTTGTAAGAACCAACATTTTAAACCTATTCTAAGCACACCAGCCAGTAAGCTGCATTTAACATCATAAAAGCAATTCTAAGCACACCAGCCAGTGCTCTGCATTTATCAAAATAAGTAAAAATCTAAGCACACCAGCCAGTGCTCTGCATAATAAGTGAGTACTTACGGGTGTGAAGCCTTGCAAGTGAATGAGAGATATATACTCTGAGCCTCCGCAATGTATATATACTGGTCATATATAGTATATACTAGTCAGACTTCCACTGGTCCTGCATTTCAATTTCCAAAAAGCTTAAACACAAATTAAAAAGCCCTAAACTTAGTGTATCAAAAAGCCCTAAACTTAGTGTATCAAAAAGCCCTAAACTTGGTGTATCAAAATAAATATTTCCAAATCAAGTGAAAACAATCTGCGGGATGGCCGTGTGGGGCTTTTGAATAAACCATTGTCTTGTGCATTCATTTTCCATAGAGGAGACAAGACTCAGAGATACTAACGTAACTCACCGTCACCGAGCTTTATCTTTTTGACCTCGAGCTCTGTCTCAGTTTCAGCAGCCCTCAGGGAGAGGACTGGAAGAGCCGAAGAGGATTTGTACACAAACAATGTACCGTACCGGAGGCTCTCCTGTCGCCGTCGCTCTATGGCTCCTGTCGCCGGAGGCAGAGGTCGATTGGTCGTCACTCGTGGAAGAGCGGAACTGCCGCCGAAGAGGAGAGGGTAATGTTTGACCTGCCCAACACTGCCGAACGGCTTGAACAGGGTATTATTTTGATGGTGGATTGGGCTGTGGGCGCTGGGCTGAATGCGTATCGTTGGGTTCGACTTATTTGGATGGTGGGTTGAGCTAAAAAGTTCTTGGACTCAAATCTTACATACTTATTATTACATATATAAATTTGGGAAATGACGGCCAATGACATATTTTGATAATTAATACCCGTCAAGGACATGGTGAGAACATTTGTTAATGTTAAAAATGTCCTTAGCGGATATTAATTATCAAAACACGTCATAGGCTGTCATTTTCCTTATAAATTTTAGGAATTGATTTCTGCACTCCCCTTTTTATCATATACACTCCCTTTTTTGTCTTTATTTGATGTGAATTTACTCTATTATCCCTTAACGTGTGAAAAAGCAAACTTACAAAAGGGTAAAAAGGTAAATTCACATGAATAAGGACAAAAAAAGAGAGAGTGTATATATGGTAAAAAGGGGAGAATGAGCCAAAAAGACTTTGCGTCTATGCCCAAAGTAAAGTTTGTTTTCTTATTTGATTCCGTGGTTAAAAGGTTTGTTCCATTATGTTTTTTTTTTTTTTTGAAAGGGTTCCATTATGTTCTTGCACTTAGAATTTGTCAAATTTTTGTAGGTTCAACATTTTCGCATAATTCCATGAAAGAGATTTTAAATAACAAGGAATTGATCTTTGCAAGACCTGCTTTAAAAAAGTTGAAGATCATTATGGCCATTTCGTTTGTGTCAATGCAGACGAGACGATGTCAATCTAACAATCAAGAGGTATTGTCGGGCCACGCTAGGTACAAAGAAAAATTATCCAGAAATTACCTGGTACAAATCAATCATAAATACCTCTACAAGTGCATTCCGAATACATTTTCTTTTGTTCCTAGCACTTTTGAATTTTTTTATATGCAATACTAGGGATGCCTTTATCTAAGCAAATGAGTATTTGTGTGTGTGTGCGCGTCAGTGTTTGGTAATTAAGCCAATGATCATTAATTAACTATTGATTATCTCTATTATATTACATTGTAAAATATCTAGAATGAACACTTCATACATGTGGATTGACATAATCTAGGAAAGATTTTGTAATCCTTGAACTTTCATTTAGCAACTGTCATTCAATGTCATAAACCCCATAAATAAACATATTCATGTAATCTTCGAGAAATAGTCTTATATATTCATGTAATGTTCCAGAAATTGTCAATAGAAATTAATGCTCGTTTGCTTGGATAAGGACATAGAGCCTATAAATAAGTATATCATTCTATGCATAAAAATTATATCAGACACTAGTAATCTCGAGAGATAAAGAGAGTGAGATAGAGTTATGTCTAGAAATCGTAAAACATCTGTTCTGGAAATATGGATGGGATTGATAGTACTATGTCTAGTTGTTGGGGAGGTAAGTGCAAAATCATGCGAATTGAAATGTGCCATAAAATGCGCTTTTATTTTCTTCAAATGCTTCGAGGATTGTGTGAACCACCACTGTGCCAGTAGCGGCAGTGTTGTCTCTATAGCTGCCGGTAGATGTGCTTTCACCTGTGCAAAACAAAAATGCGCCAAATTTGAACCTGGTAAGGAATGGAAATAACCTAACTCCTCATCTCTCTTATCCATACATACACTCTTTTCATGGGATTGATATACATGTGAGATATTCTGTTAACACAAAACTTTACTTTTGATCATAGTGTGGTCAATACTTGGAACAACTGTATCATAGAGACCGGCTTATATAAAACTCATGGCATGCAAGAACGGGTGGACTTATAAACAAACCATGCATACAGATATGTTTTTAAAGTTCATATATATATACATTTTTTTTTTTGACAACTCAAGACTCAAATCGATTCAACTTGCTTACAACCATATACTTTTTTCTTTCTACCAATGGGAATCTACTGTTGAATTTTGGGATTGATTTGTGATTTCCTGACACATCTGTTACCTACGTAATATATATTTATATATGGGTGCATTTTTCGATGCTTATGTGAGTTGTTAATGTTGCAGATTTGAAGAAAACTGAAGTCTGTGCCCAAAGTTGCGCTAATGACTGCCACTTCAAGTAGTACTAGTAGCTGAGAAAATATGAGCTATATTGAGTGGCAGTGATAAACCTCAATATATAAATTAACGCTTCATCAGTGAAAATAATGAGAATTTAATAGATGCTTAATTTCAATAAGTTTAGATTCATGTGCTAATTAACAAATGCTTTTCCTTTTTATTGCCATTTATTTGTGAAAGTATTTTTGTTTTAGAGAAAGACAAAAAACAGTTTCTCAAAGATTTTTATATGTATTCAATTATAGATTGGAGGGATTCAAGGGTCCAATAAACATAAGATAAGGTAACAGTGTGGGAAAAACTGTGGAGTGTTTAATCGTGGAATGACTTTGGGAAGAAAGGGAATGATCATTCCTTGGCCTTCTAATTGAATGGTCATTTTTTTTTACTCGGCAAAAGAAAATTTATTAATCTTTAAAAATGATACAAAGATTAATTGAATGATCGGTGGTGAATGCTAATTCTTTTATAATGCATACATTATGTTATATTTTAACGAACCAAAAAAAGAAATAAGCATTCTAAGAGACTGTCCGTTGCGTTCTATACCTCCATTGAATTGCACAACAAATCGATCACAATTCAGCGTTTCCTTTAGTTTGGTCTCTCGAGGTCGTCCAATTTGTAGCCAAACCAGTGACAGTTTGCCTGAAAGCATATCTTTTTGAAGTGGCCTCAAAGTATGTTTTTGGCGTAGATTTGCAACACACATTTCGAATATTGCAGTTTGCATAAGCTCAAATTTGGAAAAGGAATTAATATTATTAATAGTTTAATATTGATCTCGTTTTCATAAATTATGCACCAGTACTCACTATGAATGCAACCGCGAAAGAGAAATATTAGCCACATGTGAAAGAATTCATACAAAGTAGTAAGAAAACTCGAAATGAAAAGGTCGAAAATTTGTCATCCCTATTGCCCGCTTACAATTGGAAAGTAGAAGGAGACAGCGGACGCATCGCTAATAGTAATTGGAAAAAATGTCCCGAGCTGGTTTTATTAGCTTTTTTTTTTTTTTTTTTTTGAAAAGGAACTGGTTATATTAGCTCAAAACTGAGGAAAAAAGAGTTTGGAGCACATAATTAACCAAGATACTGTCCCTTTGAAACTAGACATAAATTACCTTTTCCAGTGCTAAAAATGATACTCTCCACCTTATGTCTATTCGGAAGTGAAATAGCTAGACTGATCATGAAACTATAACAAAAAGAAGTTTAGGGCATATGCCAACAATTTGTTTGGGCGTTATTTACTGCCCCAAACCCTCAAGTGCAAAGACAATTGTGCCCCTTGTAACAATGCTCTTCAATTTTTTATTTTTTTTTCGACAGTAAGGGGTTTCGGATCAGCTTAAGGGGACCTCAGCTAATCTCCTTCCTGATTCAGTTAAAGACAGGCCATCCATGTTGTGATTAAGAAATTTGCAAAAAAATTACTTTTTTGTAACCTAAACTCAAGAATCAAACTATATTCAATTGTGTGAAATGCAAACCAATCAATCAACCGGACTAACTCTTGTGCTGTTCAATTGTTTGGAGCCTGTGTATTAATGGAGTATTACAACATGGTTCAAGGTGCAGTTACATTACTAAAAGTCTAAAAGGAAAGAAAAAGTGGGAGCTTTAAACTTTTCAGTAGGAACTATTTGTTTCATGCAATTGCACTGCTTTTTGAATCAATTATCTTTATCTCTGCACAAGTCAAGTGATTGGTCCTGAACTAAGACTTTGGTGTTTCATCGTAATGACAACTTTAACTTAGTGGTCACACACCTAGGTGAATAGCATGAGGAATGGGGGATTGATTAACCCCAAACTTCATAAATATTGTCCTAGCTAGGCATGGTTTATCATTTTTGGGGGAAGATGCTCCTTGGCCAATTAACAAAGATACAAATACGAATGCACGTGAGATATCTTTAAAGTCTATTAGCTAGGCTGAAAAAATTACTGAATGTTTTGAGGCACCGTCACGTACGTGGTGGTCTAGACTCCGTTTCTACTACACTAAGATGGAGTATAAAATTGAGGCTCCGTTTGTTTTGATGTAAAAAACAAACTTTAAAAGTTTATTTTTCGCGATTTGGTTGGCACATGGAAAATACAGTATTTAGCAAAAGAATGGCAGATTGTTGGTTTATAAATATTTTAATCGAGTAAGCTCGCTCTCTCTCTCTCTCTCTCTCTCTCTTCACTCTCCTCTCTTTCGTTTTGGATCTAATATGATTTGGGAGAAGAAGGGAATGGAACACGTGGTTTTGGAAAATGTCAGACCACCAGAAGTGAAATGCAAAAATGACTTACGGCCAAAATTAGAGAAAAACAATTTCACCCCGTTGATGCAAAATGTTTTACCTTGAATTTTTTTTTCTCTCTTTTTTGTAGCCAAACAATAAAAAATGGGTAAATACATCCAAACAAACAAACTCTGTAAGGGCAAATAGGGTCAATTGACCCCACTCACCTTTATAAACTCTGTATTATAGTATCAATTTAGCTGTCTAAAATTTACATTTGACCCATTAAAATTACACACTTGCCCCAAACACCCCATTAAAGATGCAATTTGCCGCTAAAACTTCCATCAAAGTCATGAAATTTTCCTATTGCACTGAGAATTAATAGTTTCGCTTAGCGAGATTCATCACAATTTGATTCAGCATTTGTCGCCCTGAATGATGCATAGAGCCTAGGGAGTTTTTTGCTACGAAATTGTAAAGGACGGACTTTGCATTGAACGAGATTTAGTGGATTAATGAGAAATTTATTAGCCTTTGAGCATTAATCATTAATTGATTATCTCTACAAGATTACATGGTCAAAGATCTATTATGGTAATTAGGATTAGATTCTCTACAAAACACTTCCTATATGTGGAATTGGCTAACTTGAGAATGCTTGCAATCCTTGAACTTTCATTTTGCAACTGTCGTTTCAAGGTCATAAAGCCTATAAACAAACTTATTCATGTAATCTTGTGGGAATAATCTTATTCATGTAATGTTCAAAAAATTACAAATAATTAATGCTCGTTTGCTTTAATAAGGGCGTCTAGCCTATAAATAAGGATAATAATCTATGCTAAAAATTATCTCAAATAGTAGTAATCTTGAGAGATACTAGAAATTAAGTGTGAGATATTAGAAGTATGTCTAGAAATGGTAAAACATCTGTTGTGGGAATTTGGACAGGATTGATGATACTATGTCTAGTTGTGGGGGAGACAAGTGCACTTTCGTGTACCTGGAAATGTGCTTTGAGATGTGGTTTTATTTTCTTGAATTGCATCGAGCAGTGTGAAATAGACAAAAAATGCACCAGTAGCAGTAGTGTTGTCTCTACCGTCGCCAGTAGATGTGCTTTCACTTGTGCAAAAGAAAAATGCGTCAAATTTGCACCCGGTAAGAATTGGAAACAACCTAAATCCTCGTCTCTTTGTCCATACATATATACATCATTTTCTTTGAATTAACATACATGCATGATATACTGTTAACACAAAACCTTGATTTTGAATCATATATAGTGTGGTCAATGTATCCCTGGAACAAGGATTCCCTCCTTTAACGCAAAATGAGGCCCACCACGACTCTCATGTTGATAATTTGATCTGTTTATTTTGTAGATTTCAATGTGTAAATCATTCATGCAAATAGAAGAATAGGTTGATCGAATGTCAATAACTCCTTAGTTGAATTAAATTTGTGACAAAAATTTGGATGTGAGAATTTTAACCATACATTTTTCTCAAGGCCAATGTGATTTGTTCAAATGCCAACCGATCTCTGATGATTCTTTGCATGATGAGTTACACAATGGGGCCTTAAAGGTTCAGATCACTAACATGAGACCCATAGTGAGCTCCATTTTATTACAGAGGAAGGATGGCTAGAGCATAGTATTGTAAACGAACCACGGTAGTCAAGCTCAACTCGTATTTGACTTGCTGAAAGATTATGCATCAGATCATGCTTTAACATGTGTTGAATATATAAAATATTATAGATTATGTGATATAGACAATTTTTTAGGATGTCTCAAAAAGAAAACAGGAGCAATAAAGTGGGACAAAGGGTTACTTTTTGTAAGCTCAACTTGATAAATTGATACTGTGTAAAAAGACAAAACTACTCAGCTCAATTAGTGAGTAGTGACCGGTATATATAGAACTCGTGTAAGATCGCGCATGTGGCTCATAATCAAAGCATCCATGAATATATTTTTAGCGCTCGTTATACTTTCAAACCAAGTTTAATTGAACAACTCAATACTTAGATCGACTCAACTTGTTTCCAACCATATAATGGTATTTGTTTTTGCTTTCGATCAGTGGGAATCTTTTGTTGAATTCTGGGACTGATTTGTGGTTTCCTAACATTCATGTATATATTGGTGCAATTTTTTCATACTTATGTGAGTTGTTATGTTTCAGATTCGAAGGAAATTGAAGTCTGTGCTCAAAGTTGCGCCGATGACTGTCACTTTAAAGAGTATTAGTGGTTCCTAATTACTGAGAAAATCTGTAATATATGGAGAGGTAGTGATAAACCTCAATATATAAAAAATGATGCTTGATCTCAATTAAAAAAAATATTTAAATATCCATCATCTTTATTCATACCATGTAAGAATTCATCCCATCCTTTTTTCATACTTATGTTTTCATCCTCTTAGTGTGTGAGTTCTCTCTTTTGCCCTTTAATGAGATATGTATATATATTCATACATATATGCCTGTATATTATATCTACATTAGTGGGATTCATTAAATATCCATACATATAGGCCCATATATTATACCTACATTAGTAGGATTTGATGTAGATTAACACCCATCAATTACAGATATATTAAAGGCTTATTAGTAACTTTAAAACATACTTGGGGTAGATACCAATCCCACAAACTCCATTTCCAGTGTGTTCAAATGAAAATTTAAATTCAAACGAGTATATACATGCAATACGTTCACATATTATTAGTAAAGTGTTCAAAAATCATTTAACTTAGATTTCATGGTAAGTTTACACCATGATTGGTATAGAGTTCGGAAATCATGGTAGATTTATCAAGTTCAAACAAATTTCATGGTTAAAATACATGAATTTAATGACTTCACATGTTACTAGTAAGGTGCTCAGGAATCAAAATTAATTTTCTTGAATTTCATGGTAAGTTGATCACACCATGATTGGTGAAGTGTTAGGCAATCATGATGGATTTCATGTTCAAATAGTGTTTCATGGTTAATTTACTTAAATGTCGTAGTAAATTTCACATATTATAGCATGAATGGAAAATCTAAACTTGGAAGTCCGCCATGGTGGATATACACTTAGAAGTCACAAGTCAATATGTAATGTAAAATTGAAGTCCTCCAACTTTATTTATTCCATAAAATTAAAACAGGTTTCATGGTTAGTTTATTTGAATTTCATGGTAAGTTAACAAATGAAAAGTTAATTTGTTCAGCATTCATGGTAGATTAAAGTTGAAACATGTATCATTCAATATTTTTGCAATATTATCATGAAATATATTTCTGAATATGGTGCATATTCAAATCGATCATGTTTTTCATGGGATTATTTCTGCAAAATTACCATAACAATTGTTGTTGTTACCATAAACAAAAAGAAATAAATATAGTAAAATAAACCACCACAAAAAACGAACCACTGCCATTTGCAAGAACATAAACATACAATTCAACGATGTATATAATCGTTCCAAAAACATCTCATATCTCGGCAACACAAACTTGACAAATATGAAATAACCAAAAACAAAAGAAGAGAGAGAGAGAGAGAGAGAGAGAGAGAGAGAGGACTACTACAATGGGAGCCTTTTCACCGAGAAGCACTTCACTACCGGCAAGATCGCCACACCGAGAAGCTTTTTTTGGACCACCACTTATTTTTTAAGGCAATCCATAGCATCCCCAGGAGATGAGTGGACGAATAGAATTATAGAATGTAGTGATGGTGGGATTAGGCAGATTAGGCACGACAAAGACACTAGGAAAATCTCCATAGACACCATGAAAATCTCCATCCATCACATATAGGTACGGCATGAATCCATCGATTACATACCTCAACCAAATAAACCACAAAATCAAAAGGAAATAGGTTAGGTTCACGAACTTATGGGTTGAAGCGATTTATGAATCTTCTTCTTCTCCACAGTCACAAAGCTTCACGACTGGAAATGGAGTAATGGGTTCAATTTTATAATGTTTTCTTCATGATCATCTGCTCGGTTGGAGATTCGAAAGTGGGATATGGGTTTTCGGTTTGGGGTGGGAGATAGGGATGAAATCTTTTACTGAGATTTATGGGTGTTGGAAACTATTATATATGGAAATGTTTTGAAATTGGGTCAAACGATAGTTACAATTTCTTGGGTGGGACTGCTAGTGTTAAGTTTTCATCCCAAATTTATGTGCTATATACATAATACCCAATATGTTATATAAGGGCACTCTTGGGATTAAAAAAGAGTGGGAATGAAAGCATAAATGTTCAAAATGAAAGGGATGGAAACATAAGTCAGCTAGAGTGATGCAGTGGCCAAAAGAGGAGGAATTCCATTTTAAGCATGCCAATGCCCATTTCTACTAACCGGTATTTTCGTAATATTATTGATCGTGGAATTAGGCGACGGGCCTGTCTGGGTTTGATTCGAAATGGGCCGACGGTCAGAACACAGCGCCATAGGCTTTGTGCCGTGCATTTTTAAGCCTTTTGAGGCTGTTTAGGCCTCCGTTTGGGCTTTCGATCCGTTTTTGGGCTATTCTTTACGCTCTTATAACTTTCCGTAGGAAAGTCCAATTCAGCCCATTCTTTTTTCTGATGTTTTGTTTTTCCGTCTAGTTTGTGGGTCCGAATTAATTTCGGTATTGTTTCTTTATGTTTTCTAGGGTTCGCTTTATATTCCGCTTTATGCCTTAGGGCTAAACAGTTGATTAATGATAAAGAAAAGAGTCAGAGAGAGTTTCTCTACAATATTGAGTTTGTGATTGTCCTTATCGCTTCGATCATCAGTTTTCTTATACGCTTCCCTGCATCATAGAGTTTGAGGATGAATATTTAAGTCTCCCTTAAAAAAAATTGATTAGTACTTGATCGTTATCGGCCACAAAACTGGAGACCAAAACACGAGGAATGGGCCAGTGTTGGTGTTCAGCACGTTGCTGTGCCGTCCAATGGTGACCACCCCAAGCCCACCACATGCGTGGACAGAAGTGAGAATTACTTCCTATTTGAAGATTCTGCCAATGATTGTTCATGCAGACAACTTACAACTGCAAATTAATAGAGCCGTTCGTGAACTGTGTTCGATACTCGACTCGATAAAGACTCGTTCGAGTTTGATTCGGATACTAAATGAACCGAACCTGAGCCTCAATTTCGAGTTCGAACATGTTCAACTTTCTATTTTTGACTCGTTAAGGCTCGTGAACAAGTTTGAGTTCGACTCAAATCCAAGCAAGCTCAGCTTGTCAATTTTTCATTGAGCTTGAATTTGCTTAAAGACTTAACGAACAAAAAACCTGAACATTCTAAAGATCAACTCAATTTTGCTCGTTTATAGCCATTAAAAAACAAATAAAGTTGCTCGGGCATTATGAAACACTGATTTACATGAAACTGTGATCTACTGTCATTCTAAAATCACAATAATGACTCTAATTTTCTCAAACAATATATTTTGTGTAGCGGGCCGAGCAAAATGGTTCGGTCAATTTCCGAAACATAATCGATAAATACGCTCGGCTCTATGCTGTCTTTCTCCCAACGTTCGAAATAACAACCGTTGCCGAGGGTCTCGCGGACGTAAACTTTCGTGAACGCTCTCTCCTGAGTACCCGTGGATGGGGGACATGATCATTCGTTCGGTTGCCGAGGTTGAACCTCATGCTCGGTGCCGAGCATGTCTTTACTGACGAATCAGCTCGTCCATGTTCAAACAGTAGCAATGACAATGACGATGATAGTGATGTCATCCGAACGGTTAGAAGGATAACGATGGGGGCACGTGAGGGTGCCAGCTCATCTAGAAGAACGGTTGCAAAACCCTGATCATGATGAAAGAATGACGTCAGCCGACGCGTGTCGAACGGAGGTGAGACCTTGGGGATCAAGCTAAGGGTTCTCTATAAATATCCCATTATGCCTCTTGGAGAAGGTATGCACAACAGAAACCCTAGCTCCTACTTTCTAAGTTCTTCCTAGCAAAGAAATTGATTCTTGCACCGGAGGGCCATTCCGGGGAACCTCCGGTGTGGTCCTTAGTCGTGCTTCGTTTTGCAGGACAGAGCTGGGAAGTCAGAAGCCAAATCCCAAGACCCATATCCATTGAAGCGTGAGTCACCATAAACGGAGCCCCCACAATTTGGTGAACCCGACGTGAAAATGAAACTTACTTTTCTCAGATCCACGGCGGCTCCTCCACCTTGACCACCACTTCTCATCCTAAAATTCTTAACCCCTCCAGGACCCCACCCTTCTCTTCCAAACAAAATGGGCGGAGCGCCTCCTCCTCCTCCTCTCTTTCAACCCATCAGTTCCTCTTTGCACATCACTTCTGAAACTGGTATCAACGCCGCCTCTCCATCTCACCCTCCTGGATTTACTCCACCAGGCGTGAGCTCCTCCATCCAACGACCGGTAGGCTTAAGTGAAGATGCTCTAGCGTACGTACAGATGCTAGAGCAGCAACAAGAGCAAACAAACGCTGATGTAGCCATTCTGAGAATGGAGATCGAAAAGATTAAGGCCAAAGAATATCCGACAGCCTCCCGCTCTGAATCTCACGGACGGCGCCGGAGAGGAAACCTGCCTCCTCCTCCTCCTCCAATCAGTGGTGATACAAGGCCACATAGAATATCCGTCCACGACCGCTTGGACCCACCATTGACGGACCACCGTGCTGGGGATAGCGCTCGCCTTAGGCAGCAACTCTCCCCAGTTCATACTCGTCTCGGCAATGGTGCGGGACTGAAAGGGAGGCGAGAAGGGAGCCCACATACGGTTTTCTCAAGTTCATCGGCTGGGGATGAATACTCCAAGGGCTCCCAAAGCTACGATACCGTGGAATTTCAGGACAACGATCAGGCCCTCATTCCTTATAAATCCGAACGGCAAAGAAGCCGAACGCCGAGAAGAAACGGAAAAAGTCCACAAGGCCACCAAAGGTATAATAACGAAGTCCCTCGGCAAAAGACCTACGAAGGACGAGCAACAAACTCAGTAAGCGCTCGGGAGCTGAATCGAGAAAGAAGCGTTAGTGTAGTCGTTCGGCAAGACGATCATCCTAGCCAACGAAGGGTCTATCACACTAAAAATCTTCCAGAAGAGGACAACAGGAGGGTCCCCACAGAGAAGAGAGAGAGGGGATCTCAACGTCGGCAGGAGAAAAATGAAGGAAAACTCTCGGAACAAAACTACCGAGCATCAAAGAAATCCCGGAGCGCTCGGGAAGGCCTTCCCCCACGGCCGACCCACGAGTATCAATTGAAAAAACTGACGGAATCACCCTTCTCGGCAAGGATCCAAGCCACACTGCCGAAGCCAGGGCTCCACCTCCCTAAATTCCAAAAGTTTGACCCTAGCACAACCGAGGCATACACCCACCTCATCAGTTACAGAAGCACCATCTCGTGCGTCACCGACGACGACGCCATTATGTGCAAAGCATTCCCCTCGAGTCTAGGGCGCCTCGGCTTGCTTTGGTTCAACCAATTGGAGGCTGGATCTATCCATAGTTTCAAAGAACTTGAAAGGGCTTTTAACTATCGGTTCATCACTAGCAACAAGCAAGCTAAGGAGGAAGATGCCTTGGCCCAAATGAAGAAAAGGCCTGGTGAAACGCTTCGTAAGTATGCCGAACGATATTGGCAGTTGTTTAATGAAATACCTGGTGTTGATCAATACTGGGCTGCAAGAAACTTCAAAAATGGGCTGGAAACAGGAAGCAAGATCCTAGATGAGCTAGCGATCCGGGCACCTCATGGAATGAACGAACTAATGAGGACAGTTGAACAATTTTGTTCCTACGAAGAGTTCCTCGCCGAGCGAGAACTCCAAGGCGGACAAAACTCTGCTGTCCCTCAGAGCCTTCATGTCCCCACACCCCAGATTGCACCCCCAAAGCCAGTGGTCCCCATCCAATCAAAGAAGCAGGTCAACACAGTCAAAATGGCGGACAAAAAGGGTCCCAAAGCCCATGATTATGTAGCCGAAACCACCGTTTTTAAGGAGCCGATCTATTTCCTCCTCCGAACGTTAGAAAGGGAACCCTTCTTCGTCTGGCCGAACCCTCCAAAGATGAACACCGAAGAAGGCAATAATAACAGTCGGAAGAGATGTTCGTACCACAACGAGCTCGGCCATTACACCACGGCCTGCGCTCCCTATAAAGCACTGTTGGAAAACCTTGCGGCACAAGGACTTCTTGATGATCACATCGACTGGACAAAAACGCCGAGGAGAGCGCCGAACACCGGTGGACCGAACCCCATACCGCGTCCAGTCGGAGTAATCAACGTTATTCATGGGTCAACAACAAAGGAGGCAGCAAAACAACTCCGTCAGGAGCTTGTCAAGGCTGAAAAATTTTCGTGTAAATGATGGCATGTTGAGTCCTAAACAATTAATCGTCAAGTTTACATATGGGGCCGGGGTGGACCTCCATAGAATTGCACATCAACGTTTTGGCGTTTTCTTAAGTTTGGTCTCTCCAGGTTCTCCCGTTTGTAGCCAAACCACTAGCATTCTGCCTGAAACCATGTTTTTTATGAACCGTCCTCAATAAAATAAACATGCTTGGAGGCTAGTTTTTTTTTTTTTTTTTTAACTGGCGCCCTCAAAGCATGTTTATTGCATACGTGTAGACTCGCAACACACATTCTGAATATTCAAGGCTGGCCCGGGATAAGCCCCGAAAGCCTTCAGGTTTGGGCAACCTCCGTACTGGGGCAACCAAAAAAAAAAAATTAAGTAACATATATAGCCAAAAAAGTTTCCGATTGTAGCTTAGATGGTAGCCTTGGTGCTTTGGTCAATCCAAGTTGAAAAAGGTTTACGTAGGCAGAGTTCAATTCCTTTCTTTTTCTTTTTTTTTTTCCCTTCTCCACTTTTGATCTATATTTTGTTTTTTCTCCTAATGCATAATATTGCGAAAATTAAATTATTTTGTTATAAATTTTTAATTTAACAAACACAACAATAATGTATAAGTGATATGTTCTTACATTTGATTAAAAAAAAGTCATAGCTAAAAAAAATTGAGCGAGCTAATACGGTTTTTATTTTTACCTTCAAACTACCATTTCGCAAGAGAGATTAAAGAGATTGACTATAATCTCTATTGAAAATGTGGTGTCGTTAAAGAGCATTTTTAGGCATTTGGACTTTTTTAACTTTTACGTTTTTTGAGACAGGTTATTCTCCTTACATATATCAACTAAAAAATCTAAAAATCAAAAGTTAGCGTAATGGGTCCCGAGTTCTTGGATAAGTAAAATACGATAACTCAATTGAAAATTTTGCTTCAAAAAATGTAAGGAGAATTAATTTTCTTTGAATCGGATCGTGCTAATCATAAAACACTACAACCGGGATTTACATTTTGACGTTGATTTTTTTTTTTAATGTAATTCTAGCTAAAATAACAATATAATTTTTTTTTGTACTTGTATTTTTTTTTTTTTTGTACGACTTAATTGTAAATGGTCAACAAAGCATGAAGTTGGGCTAGGACAACCCAAATGTCGGGGACGACACTGTGAATATAAGAATATTGCACAGCTTGATGTTAGATAAATGATACTCCAGATGGGACGACGGAAGAGAAGTTATTATGAATGCGACTGACGGAAGAGAAGTTACAAAAACCCAAAATAAAAAGGTCAAAAAATTGTCATCCGTGTTGCCATGTACAATTGGAAAGTATAAGGATACGGCGGACGCGAGGCAAATGTCAGAGTAACGGCAAATGTCAGAGTAACTATGCACTTTTTAACAGAAAAATTATATATTTTTAACTTGAAAAATGTCCCGAACTGGTTTTATTAGCTCAAAACTGAAAAGGAAAAAAGAGTTTGGAGCACATATATAACGAAGATACTGTCCCTTTAAAACTAGACATAAATTTCCTTTTCCAATGCCAAAAATGATGCTCTCCACCTTATGTCTATTGGGAAGTGAAATAGCTAGCTAGACTGAGGAAACTACAACAAAAGAAACTCCAACCCGTTTGGCTGAGCATACACGAGCTAGTTAATAAGTGTTCGTCTTTTTATAAGGTCGCATGTTCAAACTTTACGGAAGTCGAACATTTCAAACCTAGGGGCCAGAACTGAAGGGATGTTTGGCCAGTGATCATCAACTTGAAGAACCGAAATTAATCGAGGTGTGCGGAAGCAGACTCGGACGTACGATTGGTTATTAAAAAAAATGTTTAGGGCACATGCCAATAATTAGTTTGGGCGTTATTTACTGCCTCAGCCCTCAAGTGCAAAGACAGTTATGCCCCTTGTTACAGTGCTGTTCGATTGATTGGAACCTGTGCATATTTTACCTCCTGGTTCAAGGTGCAGTCAGTCACATTTAAAAGGAATGGAAAAAGTGGTTTGTCTCAAACTTTTCAATAGGAAATTGCTTCATGCGATTGTGCCGCTAGCACTGCTTTTCAGTTCAAATTAGTTTAGTCCCTCTCCTGATCCCTCCACAAGTGATTGGCCCTGAACTTGACTTTGTTGTTAATTTCATGGTAATGACAACTTTAACTTAATGGTCAAACACCTAGGGGAATAGCATGATAGGGGATTGATTACCCCAACTCAATAATACAGTACTATTGTCCTAGGCATGGTTATCATTTTTTGGGGGGGAAGATGCTCCTTAGCCAATTAACAAAGATACAAATACAAATGCACGTGAGGTATCTATAAAGTCTAAAGGCCGAAAATTAATTTAGGCCCCACTCCGCTAATCAAAGAAGTTGTTTTTTAAGTAACGGTACCCGTGATAGAAGTTTGTTTTTGCCGCTGAGGCACCGTTACTTTGTTTTTGGTGGGTAATAAGTGGGGAGAAAATTTATTGGAGACGTACTGAAATATATGAATGGTTCTAGAAATCCCAAGTGAACAAAGCTGGACCCAGATTCCAAGGGTGGTTCTACAAATCCCAAGTGAACAAAGCCAGACCCAAATTTCTCTTCCACTGCATATTAATGTGGAGTCTACGATAAAATGAACGAGTTCCACATCAATATATTGAAGACGTATTGCGATAAAGAGGTGGTTCTGGAATATCACGTGGCGGTGATGTAATGACACTGAACAATTTCTCCTAAAGGCCCCATAGCCTTATGTATCATATCACCAATTGCCCAAAAGGAGGCAATAGCACATGGGCTTCTGGCAAATATAGGATGAAACTAGTGAATAAACAAAAGTTGGCAGCTGGCACATGCTATGCGAATTAAACCAATATTTAATATACTTACTTACATGTGTACTAATATTTGTAGCAATATATCATTTTGTTTCTGATATTTTTGGTTTTTTTTTTTTAAATTTTTGTTAGATTTGCCTTGCATTTTATAGATTAATCATTAGTCTTGGCGAGATGATCAATCTAAAAGGTAAAAAAAAAAAATTACAGCCAATTAAAAGCCAAAAAAAGTTCATGAGATTCAGACTCACTAATCAACAAATATGCCCAAATTCAGAGATAACCCCAACGTACTGGTGAGCCTATACTTGCTTGAAATTTAGCCTTCTCCGAAATGAGAACAATTGGATGAAAATCTACCAAAAGCAAAGAAGAGTGAACGAACCTTCATCAGGCCAGTCCAAGTATCGAACTTGCAGAGAAAAACACCATGATCCGCAGTACGTACTGAAACACCAATATCGCTTTTGCGTTGACTTCAAACAACGTTTTGAAGTCGAAATTTTTCTTTTGATTTTCCCTTTTTCTTAAGATAGACTATTGTTTGACGTGAGTTCATGTTGGAAGAACATGTAGTCTAGCTTTGGACTGCAGATGTGGGGTCTGAGTGATCACAACCGTCGAGTCGTGTTTTTAATGGTCCAAATTTATTTTCAATCTTTTCCCGATAATAAAAAGACTTTTATAGGTAAAAGATTTAACAAATCTGAACCATTGATTGTCAATATAAATAGTTCAAATTGAACCACACATTCTTTTATACAGTTGAAGAGAAGACGGATCCTGCATGTTGGAAATACATTTATTCTCAATGTTCTTTCCCTTCTTGATTGCTACACAGGTACGAACAACAATATTGTTGAAGAAATTAATATACTGTCCGAGAAAAATTGGTAAAACCCTTGATATTGATATTTGATGGTCCAAAAAGGACAGAATAGCTTAGGGGTCCTGGACTATTTTGCCAAATTGAGAACGAAAAACAATTGCAAAAAGAAAAAGAATTCCGGAAACGATGCAAAATTCTAGACAAATATTGTTTGTACCATTCTGTTAGGGCTACTCACAGTTTGGATCGGATCTGATCGGATTCTTAGGAATATTTTGAGAACCGAATCGTGAGCTATGGTTCTTAGAAAATGCAATCCGTGTCCCGACCATCGAAAATCTTACTGTTCGGTTCCAATCAAATCCATAAGTCACGGATGGGTGGTTTTATCCACGGATTACCAAGAAATTTTTGCGGAATTAAAGTTTCAGCATTTCTAATATTATATTGATACACACATTTGATCATGTAAAATGCTTACCAACATAAATATTTCTCTCCCTCTTTTTCCCACACTTATGCAAATGCTAAATAGTCAGAGCCACACAATTGAGCTACTGTCCAACTTCCCATTCATTTCCCAGCCAGAGCCACACCATATGGATACACACACTTTAGTACTTTACCCCCTTAGTTTTATATGGATACACTATACCATATTTAGGTAAAATAATGATTTCGTGCACAAGATTACTAAATTAATTTAAATATCGGAATAAAATAACTTCAGGTATTAAATTCCTAAGAATTTGATTCTTAGTAATCATATTCTTATCACTCAACAAAATTTTTTAGGAATTGGATTTCCGGCCAGTACTAATATTCTTATTCATATTTTAGATTCCGGTCATCCAATCATAACTTTGGGGTAAGATATTGACTCATTGGCCGCTTTAAAAAAAAAAGGGGATGGTGTTGGGATTTGTGACAAATAAAATGCATACAAGATTCTTTCTCGTGTTGTTGGGTCAATATATGTTACTATTTTATAATGTGGGACTGAAGGTATCCAAAGATCTAACAGAGTATTTACGGCGAGGATAAGGGTCTTGGCAGTATAAGCCAGTGGTTCAAGGTTTAAGGGTTATCCAAGATACTACTAGCAATGATGGTTAGGGATGTGTTAATTGAATCAAGCTACTCATGTTCAAGCTCGTATCCGTTTATTAAAAGCTTGTTTAAGTTTGGGTTGTTTCATAAACTTGAACAAACTACTACTTGACTCGTTCTGCTTATAAAGTGTAAACAATTCAAGCTATTCGAGATTGGTTTGATCAAAACTCATTTGAGCTTGGTTCGTCTAATAAGCAAGCTAAACTTGAACATATTTTCAAAATTTGTTAAATTTTTAAACCAAGCTTGATCAACCACCTTCTTGGCTCGTTTGGTTTGTTTATCACCCCTCATTGATGTTTAGGGGTTGTCACACTTTAATTGAGAAGTTCATTCTTAATTTGTCAATAAAATGTCTCCTCATACCTTACTCTTAATATTTTGCCTTTCTAGGAATTTTTTTTTGGGAGGAAACAACCAATTAATTGAAGTGATCGATTTCCACTATTTTTTGACATCTACACTCCCTTTCCTATTTTTTGGTGGTGAAAATGTATGTATTTTTTTTTATTAAAAGACAAAAAAAATATGAATATAAAAAATGAGAGTATAAAAATCAATTCCCCTAATTAATCACACAAAAAAACAAATAGTACTACATGATACCACGTACTGAATCGTAGAATAGAATCCTAGGCAGTGGCCTGCAAAATTAATTGCCCAAAGCCATTAAAAAACCTATCAATCTGCATTTCAAGAATTTTTCTGGGGACTACCATTAATAGTCACAACCATTTCCGAAACACAAATTTAATGCACCGTTTTTTTCTATAATCGTACAAACTCAAATAGTATCTATTTACAGAATTCCCTGTGTTAATAATCTTCACTATATTGTTCATTATCATAACACAGTGCTCCGGGGCACAGGAAAAAAAAATCTTTAGGAGTACCTATGAAGCATAATTTCAAAGTTTTTTTTTTTTTTCAACTGGTGTAAAGAAGATGTGAAAAAATTCCACTCAAAACAAGAATAGAATAAGGGGGTGTTAGAGGCCGTACTATTACCAAAAAGAGAAGTTAAAATGTTATTTCAAAGTTCGTTCACATTTCACAGAAATGATAACGGTATTCAATAGAAGTTGAAACTCTAATTTTTGTACAAACTTTACAGGAATATTGCACGGTTGATATGGGGGTTGTGGTTAGCGGCGAATGCATGATTCTTATCGTGGGAGACCAAATCACATGTATTTGTATATAAATAGCAAAAGATCATGCTCAAATATCTTTTTTTTTGTAATTTTGTACAAATAAAACCTAAAATATAGTAAAAATTATGGGATAATTAAAAGGCGCATGGGATGCGGACTTTGCTTTCACCCACTGATCCGCCCCTGGCTGTGGCGGTGCACCTATCAGTGAGAGATTAATCGATTTTGTAAGCCTTTGAAGATAAGCGTTTGGACAAAAAACAAAAAAAATTAATACGAAGACACTATCAAGCAACGGAAACATGGATTGCAATGCATATTGTACTGTACTGTTCTGTTTTTTAGAGGTCACCGTCAGCAACAGATCCTTCGCCCCATGTCTCTCTCTCTCTCTCTCTCTCTCTCTCATAACACTCCACTCTTCCTAGTCTAAAAGCTTTCTATGCAACTCATTACTCATCCGTTTTCTCTCTCCACAACCCCACCCCAACCTTCTCCTCTGCCGCCCACCTCCCATCGTTTTCCCGAAAGAAACCCCTCGTGAAGTTCATGTGAAAGTTCTCACAAAGAGCAGACAGAGAGAGAAAGAAGGATCTGGGATTTATTAATTATTGAAACGGGTCGCTTGCCTCTGATTCAGGTGAACCCATTTCAGTCCTTCACATTCTGAATACTTCCCTCCTCTTCTTTTAACTTACCCATTACTGCTTTTTATTTAAAAAAAAAGGGCAAGACCAGAGCTGTTATTGGTTAGGGTTTCACAAAGACTGGTCTTTTCAGTCTTTCATGTGTTCTTCTTACTCTATCACAAGCAGCAGAACTGCTTTGCTTGAAATTGCTATGTACACTTTCTTCTTTTTACTTGGGGCACTTGGCTTGTGAGCCAAAATGGAATGGATTCAGCAGTTTGCACTTGGGGGGGTTTGGGGAGTAGACATTGGACTTGATATCTGGGTGTCAAATGTATGTAAAACTTGTTGATGGGTTTTTAATGGGGGAATCTTTTATGATAGGATTTATAATGGATTTGGGATATGTATGACTGGCGGGTTTTTTATGGGTTAAGATTTGCAATATTTGTAAATTCCTTGATTGATGGGTTTGTAATGGGGGAATCTTTGTAGCTTTGCATCTGGGTATCATTTTTTGCTTTTAGATTAGCGGCATTTATATCAGTGGAGGGTTTTTCTAGGGGTTTAGTTATCCTCGTGATGCGATAATTGAGAAGATTTGGGAGGGAGTATCAAGTCAATAGAATGCTACTGATTTGTTGCCTAAAGCTGCAAAAAGTTATGGTAATGGACACATTTATGTGCTGATCATGACCAGGGCTGTTAATCGTGACCGGGTATTAAAAGATGCAAATGGTGATATTGGTGATCATCTCCGCAACCATATCCATTTGACAAACTGTATCCATCTGAAGAACCATATGCATAAGCATAGCCCTGTATTGGCTGATAGGTCGCTCATGAAGGACCTTGTCGTCCTTCAGAGATCGCGATCTCTCAGGGATCCCTCTGCTAGCCCGCCCTCTTGGCATTCCCCTTTTGGTGTTGATCTTCTTTCGAAACGACATGGAAAGGATGCTGCAATGGTTAACGTAAGAAGGTCTGTGGGCATTGACCATTACAGGGATGGCAGAGGGGTTTTGGGGGCAGACTCACCACTTTTAGCTAGTTTACGGAGAGTAGAAGGTCATCCCGGTGAGGCAACAGGGGGAAATGAAGGGGTGGGTTTCGGGAGCGATCGTAGTAGCAACAGTGTAGCTCGGGAACACAGAAGAAATAGGAGAGATGAATTACGTGAAAGGGATGACATGCATCCACAAGATGGCAATGGTTTGATCCGTGATGATGTTTTGGTGAAATCTCAACGGATGGATAAGAAAATACAAGAGGGGAGGCACAAAGAGGATGCCCACCTCAAGACCCTCTCTGAACAGTTGAATGAGGTTCGGAAGAATGGTGATGATGTAGCATCATCTCATATCCATCTTCATGGCAAGCACAGCCAAAATGAGGAAGCTGGCGAGGAAGCGGAAGCAACTTTTCGTGGCCCGCGCAGTGGACTGAATAGGGGAAAAAGGCGCAAGTTTCGAGGCACGAGAAGAACTAGAAATGCTAAACCTCTAGGAGATTCTGGGGCTCAAAATGATATGTCTGTAGCATCCAATTCATTAGCTCAAAGTTCAGCTCGTCAAAAGTACACGGAGGAGCAGGGAGAAGAAGAGTTTGACGAACACGAAGTCGTGAGGGCTCCCAAAAATGGGTGTGGCATTCCTTGGAATTGGTCAAGAATTCACGACAGGGGAAGATCTCTCTTTGACATGGCCGGAAGGAGTTTGTCTTGTGGCTTGTCTGACTCCAAATTAAAGAAAGGCGCTTCATTTGCTGGAGGCAGAGATGTGTCTGATATGCCTGTGATGTCAGACCACTCAAGCTCATCTACTAAATCTGATGCAGAAGCAATGCCTCTGCTAGTGGAGGCATCTGGATCTCTCGAAAGTACTGACAATGCTGCTTGGGTGCATGACTATTCCGGGGAGTTAGGTATTTTTGCAGATAATCTATTAAAGCAGGAAATTGACTCAGACCTTGCTTCGGAAGCTAGATCTGGTAATAAACACAAGTTTAAAAGACAACACAACAGTAGGCACCAGAACCTGACTCAGAAATACATGCCAAGAACCTTCAGAGATTTAGTGGGGCAGAATTTGGTTGCGCAGGCTCTTTCAAATGCTGTCATCAGAAAGAAGGTTGGGTTGTTATACATATTTTATGGACCTCATGGTACAGGAAAAACATCATGTGCACGAATATTTGCCAGAGCTTTGAACTGCCAGTCTTTGGAGCAACCCAAACCTTGTGGATTCTGTAACTCTTGTGTTGCCTATGACATGGGTAAGAGCCGAAGTATAAGGGAAGTTGGTCCAGTCAGTAATTTTGACTTTGAGAGCATTATGGATCTACTTGACAATATGATAGTTTCCCAGTTGCCGTCGCAGCACAGGATCTTTATTTTTGATGATTGTGATACTCTTTCTCCTGATTGCTGGAGTGCTATATCGAAGGTCATTGATCGAGCACCTAGGCGTCTCGTTTTTGTCCTTGTCTGTTCTAGTCTCGATGTTTTGCCTCACATAATCATATCGAGGTGCCAGAAGTTCTTTTTTCCAAAGCTGAAGGATGCGGATATTATTTATGCCTTGCAGTGGATTGCAACCAAAGAAGGTCTTGAGATTGATAAGGACGCAGTCAAACTTATTGCATCCAGGTCAGATGGTTCTTTGCGGGATGCTGAAATGACTCTTGAGCAATTGAGTTTGCTTGGTCGGAGGATCTCCGTTCCTCTAGTTCAGGAACTGGTAAGTCATTTCATGCTGGCACCTATGTATTATTTTTTCATTTGCTCAATGTCATACCTTAGCTATCCTGTAAAACATTCTTGCTACCCAAGTTGGAGACTGTATAATTAATGTAGCATGTCCATTTGGCAATTGAGTTTGCTAGGGAAAACAATATCATTCTTCTGTTTCAAGCACCTGCATTAGGAAATTTGCTGTCTAAATGGCAACGGACATAGTTTTCTCTCTCTGTCTCATGAGTAATGTCATGTTTGCAATGGAATATTTTTTCTTTGTTACATTTCTCTATTGGCATCAACATGACTTACATTGAAGGTGTTTCCTTGTTTTAATTGTTTGGGATCGGAGAGCAGTTTGTACTTGCACAATTTTTTCTGGAATTCTTCGTCTTCCTTTTTACGATGGTACCTTGTCATTTTTCACTTCATGTTTTTCCATCCCATTATTACGGAAATCTTAATGTTTTCAATTTGTTCAAAAATTACTATTGAGTATTGACGTTGCTGTTATGTTTTGGATTGTTTTTCCTAGATATGCCAATTTAGTTACTAGTTGTGCAGGTGCTGCCTATTCAGCTTGCCCTGTTGTGGAAAGTAACTAATGATGCTTAATTTCAAAGGTTAATAATGAGTCAATTTTGTTTCTTGTTTTGCTCGCAAAAGTTTAACATGGTCAATCCATATTTCTCACATTAGTCCGTGGAAGATGGTGACACCTTTTTAGCAATGGGGAAGTTTTCTGATTAAAGTTTTGATGCTCTCTCTTGTTTTTCCTTCTTTGTTCTTTAGATTATGCTATGCCATTCTTCATGGAATTCAAAGACATTGGTTTTTTGTTTTTTCATGAAAAGACAGCAATTGTTAGTTGTCTAAATTCATGAATTGTTGTCATTTGTAAAGCACATGCAATATGCTATTGTACTTGTCATTCCAAACTTTTTCCTGTGCAATTTGTTTATGCAATAGCTGTATGTGAGTTCTCTGAGTTAATGGATCCTTTTTATAGGTAGGACTCGTATCTGATGAGAAGTTGGTAGATCTACTTGATTTAGCTTTATCTGCAGACACAGTTAACACTGTGAAAAATTTGAGAGAGATCATGGAATCTGGAGTTGAGCCATTGGCTTTAATGTCTCAACTTGCCACGGTAATAACCGATATTCTGGCTGGTAGCTACGATCTGACAAAAGAAAGGCCTAGAAGGAAGTTTTTCCGAAGACAAGCTTGTAAGTCCAACATTATTTGGTCTAGCTCATCTTGACGACAATTATTGGCCAATTCATTGGTCTTGTAACAGAGTAACTCCATGCATTTAATTAGAATTCATGGTGCTTATTCATTTTGGTCCTGGTTTATTCTCTAAATCTTAAAACTTTTAATGGTTCCGAGATTGTCAAACATTTTTTTTTTCTTTCTGTGTTGTCAGTCCATCTGAACCTCTTTTATGTTTAATGAATTTTTCATTGTTTTTTCTGTCTTTAAATATCACTAGATTCACTACAATGTCCACGTTCTTTAGAGTTCCAGTGGTCTCTGGATTCCACAAGTATGCAGGGCCGGCCCAGGCCCAAGAGGCCTGGGCCTCGGGCATCCAAAAAAAATCAAATTTTAGGGGCACTCCAATATTATTTGTAAATTAGTGTATATATATATTATTTGTTCATTTTATAACAAAAATGTCTTTGCTAGCTCAGTGGTAAGTTGATTTTAGTCCATGTGGAGTGTCCAAGTTTGAGTCTTCTAGGCACCTTTTTCTTTTGAAATTTTTTTTCTCCAAAAATAATGATATTGTAACTATAAGGTTTCGAAACCAAGTCAAGTAGAATTCAAGCCAACCACTTTGGCCGTTGGTGACAAAACAATTAACATGCATTATAAAGTCTAAAATAGTAATATAAAGAAACATTTCTATCATTGTTGTTTAATTCTAAAATACATAGGGCATCACCCCACAATTTAGCCTTGGGCATCCAAATTCCTCGGGCCGGCCCTGCGAGTATGCAATGCATACTTTTGTGTTTTTTCGTTTTCCTTTTTCCCTCAACTGACATAAAGATTTTGGTGTCAGTACTGAAAGAAGATATGGAAAAACTTCGTCAAGCTCTGAAAACGTTGTCTGAAGCAGAAAAACAGTTGCGAATGTCAAATGACAGATTAACGTGGCTAACAGCTGCATTGCTGCAACTTGCTCCCGATCAGCAATATATGTTGCCCAGTTCCTCTGCGGACACTAGTTTCAATCATAGTCCTTTGGTACAAAGTAATGCTGCAAGAAGAGAGAGATCTAGGAAGAGTAATGCTGAGAAGCCTGAGAGGCCTAATACTGAGAGGAGATCGTCAATGCATGACACTAGGATAGCAAATCTTCAAGCTGGAAGTTCTTCTGATGCTTATCGGAATGATGTGACAAAAGGTAATACTACGGATAGAAGAAGACATGCTGCATCTGGGTTGGGTCCTCAACAGCCATTAGCACAGTCAGTGGATATGAACATAACAAGTGGCTGGCCATTAACAGCTAGAGCCCATAAGGAAATTGATGTAATTTGGTTGGAGGTACTTCAAAAGATTCAAATAAGTAGCATAAAAGAGTTTGTGTACCGAGAAGGAAAGCTTATTTCAGTCAACTTTGGTGCAGGTACATCCTAATCCTGCCCATTTTCAATATAATATTTAATGCCCATCCCTATTTCGTTATCATTGTTTTTAAAAAATTACAACTGTTATGGCTTTTTCCTTATTATTTTTCTCCTGGCAGGGGAGAGGGCTGAGTGTTAGAGGATTTTCACATCTTGACATCGTTTGTATGTGCAAACCTTTAGAGGATCTTCGGGGTTTTTTTGTGGGACTAGGTGCAAATAGGGGAAAAACTAAATATAGTGCTCTCAATATCATTCTGGTTCTGGAGTTCTGGGAAATGCTTGATTCCCAGTGGGTATGATTTACCAAGAAAGAGAATCTAGTAGTCTAGGATTCGTAATAATTTTTTTTTGAATATATAATCTTGGACTTGATATTCACATGGTATTTATTGGTATTTCAAATGAACAAACTGCAATTTTGAATACGTAATCAATATTTTGGTATGTAATCTTAGACTACTAGATTCTCTTACTTGGAAGCTTTTCTTTCTTGTACTTGATATTCATGTAGTATTTCTTGTTACTTACAATGGAACAAGTTTCTATTCTCAATACTTGTCCATATTCTTGTATGGATATTCTAGCTAAGCAAAAGATAGATATTGATGAATACATAAGCTTATATAAATGTCTCTCTTTTGTGCTAATACTGTTACAGATGAGAAGATACAACTCTTGTATGCCTCATTAATCCTTTTGGGATATTTTGATAGAACATTGTTCCACTATGTTTGGTTACTTAGATTATGATCGTCAGGATGTCACATTAGTTTGTTGGGCCAATTCACTGATGTACTGCCTTTTCCTCCCCACATATTGCAGGCATCTTTGAGTCCATCTAATTAGTTCTTTTTCCTTGCAGTTCCATCTGTTCAGTTAATGTTCAGTTCACACCTGACAAAATCCAAGGCAGAAAAGTATAGGGCTCACATATTGCAAGCATTTGAAGCAGTTCTGGGGTCCCCTGTGACCGTTGAAATCAGATGTGAATTCGGAAGAGATACAAGGGGTGGGGGGGTACCAGTCCCTCAGGATGGTTCAAGTCCGATGTATACAAATGCAGCGGTTATGGGTGGTAACAGGTTGGCTATGATAGGATACAACAATATCAGCAGAAGGGTTCCTATGGATAGAGATGGCCTAACTCAAGCCCAGGTACCATCTGACTCTCTTCGAATGGGAAGGAGTGAAATTGTTGAAATAGCTTCTCCTCGACAGCCGAAAAGTAATGAGCAAAAATATAACAATGCACTATACGAGAGAAGAGATTTGGAGAGTGCTTGGATGGGAGAAGCAGAAGCTTCACATAAGAAATCCACCTCGGCTTCTTTACCAGAAGGAAGAAAGTTGGGGGAACAAAATCAGGGCCAGAGCCAGAGCCAGAGCCTTGTGAGGGGCAAGGTGTCTCTTGCACATGTAATTCAGCAGGCAGAAGGATGCTCGCAGCGAAATGGATGGTCAAAACGCAAAGCAGTTTCTATTGCTGAAAAGCTTGAACAAGAGAATCTGTACGTATCCGGACGCTCTATCTTCCCATTCCATTTTGTTTTCTCTCTTTATTGTAAAATTCCACCTGTGGTCTCTCCTGGATATGCAGAGGCCTAGAGTTCTCAAGCGACCAAAAATAAATGATTGTTTAGCTATGGTAACAGAGAAATGGAAAGAAGCTAAAGCTTTTGGATTGTCTGTAGACTGTAGTCCTTGAAGTGGATATGCTAGAAGCCTAGAACACCAACTAAACATTAGTGCAGTTGGTCTCCTAGACTTGACTTCAGGGACTCCAGCGTTGTTGTTACAATGCATAGCACAAAATACGAATCCTTAAGAGATGAAGTTGTGTTTGGTTCTTGTCAATACTTCCGTTACCCAAAGAGTGTGTTCTGTTACATAGATCAGTTCTTCAATAAATCATGATTTTAGTTGGCAATGGACTATAAATATGGCAGCAAAATTAGGCAGTTTTCTGTCAAAGCATATGGTGGTCATGAAGGGTACTATGTCTGCTTTATTTGTAGAATAGGGCAAGCCTCTTTTTTGAAGTGGGTTTTTGTGAACTTAGAATTGCGCTGATATTTCTTGGTTTGTACAGGAAACTGGAACCTAGATCTAGAAGCTTGCTTTGCTGGAAGGCATCAAGAGTAACTCGCCGGAAGGTAGTATTTGAATATATTTGTTATGATCTTGCAGCAAATCCACAAATTTTATCAAAGATTAATAAAAATATTTTTCGCTGTTCAAAAAAATCCACAAATTTTATCCTCTCTTTGGCTGGGGAATGTTTATAGTCTATCCTTTCCCAGGTATTTAATAGTCCTGTAATGAGGGGGTCCACTTGAAAATTTCGGATGTAAAAACAAAGCGTCAAACCAAACTGCTTAGTTTTGGTCGGTCTTTTTAACTAGCGTTGCTCTGTTCAGTTTTGACATACTAAATAATGAATTTTTTGGTTCACTTTGGTTGAAAGGATTCATACATCGAATGAAATCTAACCGACCGATTCCTTCACATTACTTTTAATTCCAAATGCTAATGTTAAATAACACTCTGTTATCTATTAGGCATAATAGTATTTTTTCCTTGCCCCTTTTATCATGGTAGTTGGATTCACGGAGTTTCGTTTTTGACCAAATAAAAACAAATTTGTTATTGTATTGATTTTGAACTTTTAGGCCCAAACTGATCAAAACCGTACCGATCCACTTCAATTTTGTCCAGTTTATTAGAATTATTAGTTGGTTTATCTCAACCCTACTTGAAATGCAATGGCGAATTTGTTATTGGTTAATTATGACATGTTATGGATGGCAATAGCGTAGAATTGTTGCACTCTGTTCTAACTTTTTGAGTATCTATGTGAAGGAAGCACAGTACAGCACTTTTCCTCTTTGGCACATAGGTAGGGCAGGGCTTAGCGGGTAAAGGGTGTAATCAATATAACTAGTATATAGTATATACCATACGAGTTTAGTGCTAGTCAGTAGTCACCAGTGCAGTCATCATACCACATAATGCATGGAATACGACTGGTACTAAACATTTCAACAATAGGTTTAATCTATTTCATGTTAATTTCTTTATCCTTAGTTACGGTTAGAGGTGCTCATGGCATTATGCGCGAGTTAGACATAGAAGGTGGTATGGATTGGAACTAGACTTCTTATGATTGACTTGCTGTAGACTTTCTGTGATGTCTTACCAAGATTGAAGATCATCACTGGTCTTTATTGTGCAAAAGTCAAATCAGAACCCATAATTTGTAGCCAGTTGGGTGTACCAAGTTGTATAGGTCGTTTTGCTTGTCAGTCTCTCATATTACTTTCAATGTTATGTCATCCATAGCATTGAACCGTCCCTTCTCTTGTAAAAGCGTTTCTCTGGCAAATAGTAGTAGTTATTTCTTGGTAGTGATTAATCATTGTGGGGGTTTGATTTGACGGGACCTTGACCGTGGTTCAGGTCTGGTTCTTTCCTCCGCCGCTTCGTGCACCTGCCACCTGACCTACAACAAGTCACTAGGGCGGTGGTTGCCCAGTGACCCTCCGACGATCAAGTTAGATGTAGGGAGAAGTGTATTGGTCTAGGATTAAGATAGAATGACATACCCTTCTAGGTTAGAATCCCTTTGTATTTATAGACCTTGGTTTGCTTAGCCTCCAAGCTAGCGCGTGGAGGGTACGCTCGGGTAACTGCCTCGGGCGATATCATATGTGACGTATGGGATAAGACAGTTACGGAGCACATAGCCAGGTCAGACCCCAATGATTACTCTCGTGGCGTAACCGCTTGGGATCCTCCTGGAGTAACCGTTTTCCTTCAAGCAGCCTCGGGGAGTAGGGGTCGGGTATGCTTCGTGCCATTAGGCAGTGACAGAGCCCCAACCGGACCCTCCTTACCGAGCGACATACCAAGGGAAGCGCCACGATCCTCCTAACTCTCGTGTCATAGTGGGCCGGAATCCTCATGTTGGTTCGGTGCAACGTGGCTCGGTGAGACAACCGAGCCTCAGTTCCTTGGCCATCACTGTCCTTGTCATCACTATTCAAGCTGTGCTACAAAATTTATCTACTAAAAGTCTCTTACTTGGCGAAATAGCTCTTGTTAGTTCTTTCCATGGATGCTATATATCGTCTGAATTCATGCGAAACCTCATTGTAAGATGTCTTTGGCGGTTTGACCTTTTATCAATAACAATCAGGAGACTCGGCCTACTGTTGCTTTCCTAATGTCTGCAATTCCACTGTGATTATGTCGTTTTATTCTGCCAGTTTAGTCAATAACATGTAATTGTTTTTGCACAGCTTTCGCGTTTGAAGATCAGGGTGGGGAAACCAAAAACGCTGCTGAGATTCGTCTCCTGTGGGAAGTGTCTCTCTTCTAATTCTCCGAGGTAGTACTGCTAGGAATCATAGTGGGATGGGGGCGTGAGGATTTGATTTGCAAAGCTAATTTAGATGCCTATATTTATTCATTCTCCTGTTCTTTCTCAAGTTCGATCCCGAGTCGATTAATAAAGCATAACTTAGAATAGTAGAAATGAATTAGTTCAGCTTTAATCTTGCTTTCTTCCGCAATTCTTCGTCTGGTTATCATTCGGTTCGTAATTGATTGCATCTTTGTACTCATAGCCGTAGCCTGTAGGCACATTGAAGAATTTGTCTTAGAATGATAGTATGGTTAGTTGCTGATTATAAATAGCCTGTATGTTCAAATTAGAAGTGGAAGAGTAATAAAAGTTGTTTATCGGAATTTTATTCATTTTCTATTCATACTTGTGATCCAGCAGACATTAATAAAGAAGAAAAATCAAATTATAGATACAAAAATACAAAACTTTAGTACATTTTCTGAACCGGGGGTTTCGCTTGAACCCTTCAAATAAGGGTAGAGCCGTCCATGCTATAACCACGACATTTGCATTATCAATGCCATGTATTCTTCTGTGGAGATATGAGAAATAATTGATCTTTGGATCGAGGCAATAGTGTATCTCTCAAGGATCTTCATTGCTCAGGTACAAGGATATCAAAATCACTAACAGTCCATTCTGCAACTTGATTAGGGTCTTTATAAATTTCAGTTCCTAAATCGACCGATGTCCATCGCCTCCTAGCTGGTTCAGTCCCAGGATCCTGCAAAAAAAAGAAAAAGTGCACATATACATGTGGAAGAAAAGAGATTAAAACAAGCTTGGTTTAACTCTTCAAAGCTAAGATCCTTCCTGTTTGTGTTGAATCAGTAAATCCTTTCCCAACGATTCTGAGTAAGGTCAAACAACAATGCTACTGACATAGCCAAAAATGCATAGATTCAGACACTTTTGTGTTTGGAACCATAGTGAATGTAAGGCCCACGTTTTACACGGTTCCAGATCTGTGCACTTCCGTCTTTGTCATTTTAGAATCATTTTTTTTTGGTGCTTTGGAATATATATATTTTTTTTGGAATCATTTCACTCTTGGCAAGAATTTTTCATCTGTTTCCTGTTTTCAATATCAATCAAATGAAAAGCTGAAAGACAAAAAAACATCCTTGACAAGTATTTCTGTGTCAATAGAACAATCAAAAACCAAATTTCATTCCAAACTTTGTATCAGAAAATTATTTTCCTTGTTTTCGAAAAGTTCTCCTGCATTCTGTCAATGCAAGATCTTGAAAACGTGTAACAAACACAATCTCACTTTCATGCGCGCCAATCTGAATCGTTCATATTGACAATTAATGGTTCAAATCTGTTAAATCCTTTACCAGTAAAAGCATATTATTACCGATAAAAGATTCAAAACAAATCTGAACTATTGAAAACGCTAACTGACGATTGCGATCACTTAGACTGCATACATGCCAATAGTACTAACCTGGTAAAAGTAAAGAGATTGAGACAATCTCCCCACGTCAAGCTCCCAACTCCTGGGGTCCCCAATCCACCCCTCCCCTGTCTTGACAGGGTACCCATAGTCCCCCCAGACAGGATGAGGCAATATCTGCAATATCTCCTGAGCCTGAGGATTGCTAAAGGGATCACACAAACCGTAGGGCTTCTCAAGATGCTCTCCATTTCCGGGGGAGCAATAAAGATGGTAGGCCTCGTACGGGAACTTGTCCGTTTTGGTGCGATGGACACGGGTACCGTTGGCGAATGTGTGGTAAGGAGGGCACAGTCTGGGGTCGTCCGGTCGGCACCACGAAGGCGTTTCGGGGTTTAGTATGAACTCGCTGTACCGGGTTACGTCGGAAGTCACATCGCCATCACAGGGATTGCCATTGTTCTTCCAGCAGCTCCCTATGTCCAGTAGGTAGAATTGGCTTGCTGGACCCCCACCCTTCATCACATTCAGGGTGAATTTGACTTTGAAGTTTGGTGATTCTGGGATCTGCACAATTAATAATTTTGAGTACCCAGTAAGTAACATGCTTTTGGAAAATGCAACACTTTTTGGAGGAAATTAGAAGAACAGAAAGTCTACACACACATACAATCTGTGCACAGATTTCATTATGGGGCCTATCACGGGTTCCACACAAATCATCCGAGCCGTTCATTAAATGTAAAACATTTTTTCAAGGGTCCCCGTAAAAAATAATCTCAATCCGATACCTCTACGTGCTCGATCTAATCATATAACTTTTCACTATCTGAAAATCTGAATAGAAAGTTAGATGGATGGATGAAGAACCTATAGATATTGGATTGAGCTTATTTTTTACGGGGATCCTTGAAAAAATGTTTTACATTTAATGAACGGTTCGGATGATTTGTGTGGGACCCTTGGTGGACCCCACAACAAAATATGTGCACAGATTGCTGTATGTGTAGCAGCACTTGTTAAAAGAACTTGTTAAAAGGAGGGAAAAGGACATGGCTTGTCTGCTATAGTTTCAACTTCAGGGGGTGCAGTTCACCCATTTCAGTCTCAATATCAATATCGACAAAAATTTCGAAGTCTGAACCGTTCATATTATAGATGACGCTAAGATGCTTGTCTTCGTCAAAAATTGTTTCAATCGGACATCTATAAGTGCACGATCGAAACAAATTTGGATGCGTTAACTGGGTTTCCATGCACAACCAACGAAACCTATATTTTGCATCTAAAGTTTCTACGATATTGTACTTAGAGAGTCGGATTAAAAAATTTGTGGTGACGATAAGCATATTCACCTGATCTAAAAATAGAACGGTTTGGATTTCAAAATTATGGCCGATATTGGAGAAGTTTTTCAGTGCCGGATGGGCATGGCCACGTGGTGCCGAGCACGATCTCGGCCGTCCAAACGTGTTTTGGACGGTCTAGATCTGTTTGTGTAATTTTTTAGTATAAAATTACCAAAACATCCCCTCAAGCCCAAACAGATCTAGGCCATCCAAAACACGTTTGGACGATCGAGATGCGTGCTCGGCACCACGTGACCCGTGCCCACCCGGCACTGGAAAAATTTCTCCCGACATTGGGACTGAAATGGGTGAACTGCACACGTCAAGTTGAACCCTCAATAGCAAGCCGAACTACTTGGGGTTTGGTAATGCTTCTATTTTCATTTATATGGTACCGAAAAAACAGAAAGCTTGAAAACCAAATCTTAGCCACACGAGGGTTTGACAGGTTGTCAACTTCAAGGCTCCGGAAGTAGTCGAGTGCGTGTAAGCAGGCCTGGACATCGGGTTATAAAAATACCAATCAGGAAAGCTGAAAAATTACTCACAATTTTGGACATTCCTCGTGTTTCATAATGGTACCCGCCGGAGAAACCAGCCGTGGCATCCGATCTCAAGTAAAGCATCAGCCAAGGATGCTTAACCGAAGTCCTCAAGACATGATGGAAAACCCAACTCCCCTTTCCGATTTCCTTTTCCCATTTCACAGAATGGTAAGAAGAGTTCTCCCCCATCCCATTTCTCAAATCGTAGTCCAAATCCCATGACCCAAAAAACCTCCCTCTCAGCGTAGTCATATTAGGCCCTTGCAATGTGGTGTACTTGTGGTAAATCAAAGGCTGGTTCATGCACCCTTTCCCGAAGCATGGGAACTGAGTGTCAGGACCATAGGGCCCGACTCTGTGCCCGTTTTTCGGGCACTTGGCTGCGTAAGTGTCCATGTTGCCACTTTTGAGCATGATCATCCAGAACTGCCATGGATTTGGGGTGTCCTTAACTTGGCATTTTGAGCCCAAGTAAAGCTCTTTTTCTGCTGCGTAGAGGTCGACATTCATGAATGACTCGGGGTACCCTCCGGGAATCGGTTGTCCTACCCCAAGCTTGTTGTCTTCCTCTGTGACTCGGTGGACTAGTACGTGGGGGACTCGATTGCACAGTGAGCAGCTCTTCCCTCCTGAACATGATCTAAAGCAAATTTAGAGTCTTCTTTTTGTCAATTTTTTTTGTTTTTGTTTTTGTTTTTGTTTTCTGGGTTCTGATTCCCGAAAATGTTAAATATTTTCGCGTGACAGAATTGTATGTGAAATCTGTTTTTGAGGATTTTTGTAAAGACACTCTGTTTTCATATCCCTAATTAACGAAGAAAAAATGATGGAAAATCCTGGAGTGCTTTCAAACATTTCGATTTATCTAATTTTGGGAAACGAAAAATTATTGCTTTGCGCTTGGAGCAATCCTTGCAGTAATCGATCACCAGTTCATGACACATCCAATATAAGTTGGGCTAACTACAAACATAAACGTTACGGCCTCTAAACAAATCACAATGGACTTGGAACACCACGTGTCAATGCTCCAGAATCTCCGGATAACATTTCTGCAAATCCAACCACACAAAAAGCCGAAAAATGGAGAAGGAGAACATAGAAAACAAAAATACAATACCACCCAGCAATTAACTACCAAGAAACAGAACTGACCATTTGAGTTGGGAATAGCTTTATAAACATCAAAGCAATCAGCAGCTCTTGGGCTTCCCATGTTTGGAGCTTCTTCTCCGACCTCATTGCATTGGTTCCATGCCTCAATTCCCAATCTCAACCCATCTCTTCTCATCCCGGGATCGCCCACCGCCGATCTATACTGATCTCCAGCAGTTTCAGAACAAGATACAGATACCAGAAGAAGGGTGAGAACAAACCCACACGGGCTTCTCAGTTGTGCCATTGATACAGATAGATATATATCTCAGGAAGCCTGAAACGAAACAGATGTGTTTTGTTCCCGCAAGTGTATGAGAGAGAAGGTTGAGAATGGAATTATATGATGCAAATGTTGACAGAAAAAATGTAGTCTTTTTTTTTTTTTTTTCTGGTTGCATGGGATGTACGCATACTTTGGATTATGCTTTAATTTATACTTGGATTTGGACATGAAGGATATGTTTCTTTATTACATAGCCTCTTTTGTTTTCGTAAATACATAGATGAAAATACGTAGGTGTAGCGTAAACGATTAGAGGCTTTCAATTGACCCTTTTTGGAGAATAAGATGGTCTTTCTAGACATGCTTTTTATTCGGTAGGTAGAGAAGTTTTTGGGTGTCGGGCGGGTAAATTTTGTCTTGACAGCTAAATATACCTCGTCCGAAAATGTTTACGCTCTCAACGTACGGGTGTTCAAGGAGTCGATTCTTGCGGAACGCGGGATCTGATTAATTAAATTGTCCTCCAACATTATTAGTTCTTTCTTGAGTAATAGGTTGATGTGGGATTAGGCTTATAATTAGTTGACTTGTTGATATGTATATATTCTGTAACATATGTCTATGAATTACCTACCACCGAAGAACTAAGAAACAATTGAACTCCTTTGCTTTCTCACTATTTTACATAGAAGGGCTTTGTAGAATTTCTATTTTTTATTTTTATTTTACCACTCAAGTGTCTAGACCAGTTTATGCATCGACTAATCTTGGGAGACTAATCCAACTGTCGAGTTACGCGCACCTTGACTAATCCCGGGGATCAATCCAACCGCTCACTTGCGGGGTGCCCAGGTAATTATAAAACATGGCTCTCATATTGTTTTCTGTAATCGATTTGGTGAAGGGGTTGAATTAGTGCGACTAGTTTCTTAATTAAGAAAATCAGTTACGATGCTTTGACAGCAGGAAGGAAAAATAAATGAACTCCCAAAACGGTTATAAGGTAAATAAAGAAAGAAAACTAATTAAAGGCAGGTTTTGCCAAATTAACATGAATCAATAATCATGTCGTCAGCTAGCTATGGTCCCTCGCTAAAATTTATGTGCTGTATATTATAAATGGAATCATTTTAATTAGGACCGCCTAATTTCTATTCTTAACGAGAAATTAAGGGCTAGCATATCCATAATAACAAGGTCAAAATCCACTGTGTGTTTGATCAGAAATACTTGCTTGTGCACCACGAAAGGTCGTGCAATTTTAAGATTAAAAAAAATAGTATACTTTTGTACATAATTTTTTGAATTTATTTACACCAAATAAAGATACTTCATTAGTTCTTCAATTTGGTGTAAAAAAATTTAACAAATTATGTATGAAAGTATATCATTTTTTTAGGAAATTAAACATAGCACGACTTTTCGTGCAGGGCAAGAAATTTGGGATAGAGGTATACTGATTATTCCAGTTTTCAAAGGGATGTCTTCTTAATTCAACTAGCGAAGGCAAAGGTCAGAGATCGATCCTAAACTTTGAATCCAGATATTCTATTTGTTCATCATTATTATTATTTTTTTTTTTTGTGTATCCGGGCAACTTACACGTTGAGTAATTTTTAGGGATTAAATCCACGGAGCTAATTAAAATCAAGGCAAAGCCTTGCATAGGCTGATAATATAGTAATTAATACTACCGGAGAGGTTTCGAACCTACAATTAACCTAGAATGAAGCAAACTCACAAGCCTTAGATCTTAACCATCAAGCTAACCCCTTAAATCTTTCGTTTACAAAAGTAGCCCTCCTCTTGTAACTACATTGCAAATAGCACATAATCATATTTTCAATATCAAAAACTAATGATTCACCTATGGACAAGCCAAAAAAATCAACCGGAGGGCTGGACATCATGGCGTGGATCATGTTTCCGACGAGTTCAAAGATGCATGTGCACAATCAGGATAACTAAAATGAAGTCCAAATGACGTACAACAGACCCAACAGGATGGTAACCCTTACTTGGCATAGATGCCAAGCCGCCGCCGCCACGGCTTCCGCCTCATAGTCTACCCTTCTTCTGCTTTATAAAATCACCTAGAATCAAACTCTATCAAGTCAACATTAATCAAATCTATGTTCAATACAGTACTACTACTTCTTCCCCAACCACTTCTTCAACTCTTGCCGACATTAAATACAATAGTAGTAGTTAGTAGAAGACTTGCATAATTTGCATTGCACAACCATTGAACTAAAAATTCTAGAAAGCATGTGACGCATAGAATACTTTGTGGTGGAAGCACTCCTCGTATAGTACTATTACACACATAATCGAAAGGCCGTCGAATAATTGAAAGGCCGTCGAATAAACCCCCTAAAACACAGGCCCTTTTTTTTTCCCCTCAAATAATTGAAAGGCCGTCGAATAAACAATAAAAAATCGTAGTCATCCTTACAGAAGGTTGAATTAACAAACACAAAATGGTACCAGCTAGCCCATGTGCTGTAAAGTCTCTAAAGAAAAAGAACAGTACCTGATCATACATGTTTCATCTCATGAAAAGGGAATGGGTGGAGCTGTATGCACCTGTCGTAGTGCGGTCGATCCAACAGTTCACGGCACGAACGACTTGGATATAATAACTTCTACATATTCTGCCTGTTCATTCTTTGGATGAAAATTCGAACCGTCCATTTCCAAGATGGATGGCCGAATTGAGTGCACTACAGCACCCTGGGTATTTTTGTCTATTTCCTAAATTAAGAGAAGATAAGATCCATAAATTTCGCTTGAAGGGTAGACCTTGGTTCATGGAATCGAGGACCCAATTCATCCCCAGCATCACTCTCAATTGGCTACTTGTCCTACTTTTTTGGGTCCATTTTTGGGAATATAATTAACTTTTTAAGGGAACATAATCGTAAGCGGGGTAGAGTGCAGTTAGTGCTCTCCTTATACTTCAATGCACATGGGCAGAGTTCGATTCCCGTAAGCACCCATCCTCCTCCCCAAAGTTCCCTAAGATAGAGTATATTAGAATTAACGAATGACAAAAAAAAGAAAGAAAAAAAAGAACATAATCCCTACATTCATAAATCTCCAACTTTCCAAAAGTTATGATTCTAATGGTCACCCTTATGTACTTTAAATTGAGAGGTCAGAAGGTTAATTTTTTCCAAAAAGTATATTGTTTTCATCATCGACGTCCTTTTTATGTCAAGTTCATAGTCACATAATCCTTAAAAATGACCTTCATTCGCACTCTTAACTTTTGCTCTGCGTTTGTGCTCTCAAATCCTCTCACCCATGGATTTTTGATGGTCAGGAGGTTTTTGAGAGACGCTTTCACACTTGCACTCCCGGCCGCACCTACCCGTGCGTTATGTGACTCAGGAAAAGCCCGTATGGGAATGGACATCCTCCACGGCAACGATGAGAGAATATAATCCTATCCCCGTCAATAACTTTAATAATGCTGCATGCAACCACTCTCTTCACTTACTCCTTTGTTCAGCTGTACCTTAGTACTTAATTTTATTTTCGGGAAACAACTTGCAGTCTTAGTGTGGACCGGCTTGCCCAAACTTCATTATTAGGTTATTTTTTATTTATAGAATTTCATCTTACATGAACTTAAGTGTTTCGCATCAGTTGTTTTTTGAAATTACTTAATCATCTTGATGAGATGAGTCATAAAAGTGAAAAACAATCGAATCAATTTTGAAAAAAGTGGGCAATAAGATAAATTTAATCCAAAGCATCTGGCTATTTGTTTTTAGACAAAGTTCATATTTTTGTCATAGTTTTGTACTTTTTAAATTTCTCTCATCGAGATGAATTAACAATAATATAAGATGCAAAACTAACAAATATATACGTTAAAAAAATTTAAAAGAATGACCGAAATAAAGTTATGAAAGTTGCCAATTTTTTGGGCCTACAAGCTAGGGTGGTGGTTCCAACCGTTCTATGGATTACAACTTGTGTTGTGCCAGTTGAGGCCAATCTGTGTCATCTTGGGAGAAGTTTTTTGGGTGTTGGATGGGTACCACACACGTGGTACCTTGTCGGCCATTTCAGCCGTCCAAACGTGTTTTAGACAGTCTAAATTTTCGCTAGAGAAAAAGAAGAGAGAGAGTGGTCGGGTGAAGGGAGAGAGATGGAATAAATATGGGCCGTCCAAAATACGTTTAAATGGCTAGAATTGCCGACGATTGTTATCACATAGTATCCGCTCGGCACCTAAAAATTTCTCACAAGAGTCAAATATCTTGAAACGAAACGTTGAAAACGTATTCTGAAGCACCCGATAGAGAGAGAGAGAGAGAGAGAGAGAGAGAGAGAGTGAAAATGTTGAGTCCGTGGAATTTCTCAATACAGAGAAACGCTGCTCGCCTTCCGAAAGATTCGATAATACTAACCCAAAGTACCAACTCCATATTTGTCCGTGTTGGGCCTTCGGCCATATAGTCAACCAAAACAACTCACGCACTCAAATCCACAACAATCCCATCTCCACATAGTATTAAACCGTTTTTCTCAGGCTTTCCATCATACAATGCGCAATGCTATGGAATCTCGGTGGTCGGATTCCCATGTCGTTTGTGAGAACCGAAATGGCGGTTTCTTGGCGATTATTTTAGGGGTCCGGCTATTTGTGGGGTTCGCGGTGGCGCGGTCCTCTGTTTGTTTATTTAGCTCTGTCAGCTTGGGTCATGGTGGAGTTGGTTGGTCTCCTTGCAGGGGGTGGTAGTCTACGTATTGGTGGCGGCAGCTTCTGTTCAATGGTTAGGGTTTGGTTTGGGGGTCCCTTGGGTTGGGCTTGGCCCATGATGTGTATGGGCTTTGCTCTTTAAGTATTTCGGGCTTGGTCCCTGAGTGTTATTGGGCTTTGACTTATCAGGAGTTTTTTTCATCCAACATTTGGTTGGATTCTCCTCCCTCAACTTCATGTATTATTTGTCAATTTTTCCCTAGTAAATTTATTGCTGATAAAAAAACCCCGCAATTTTATAACTCAAGTGTCTGGATTAGTTCACATGCACCTCGACTAATTCTGAAGACCAGCTTTTGCGCATATACTTGTACCAAAGTTTAGCTAAAACATCATCAAACCCAACTCCATAAAATAGATTCATACACTACTTATAAACACTGCAACGCAAAAAATTTATTGTTCTTCTCAACATGTATGTCGTAAAACAAAGCTGTAATCTAGACATATATACAAACTTGCAGAAAATCAAATGAACGAGATTTGTGTTTGAGATAGTCTCCATATATAATTGCTCCAGTGCCAATTCGGTTTATTGACGTTTGTCTCCCAAGATATAGCGACGTAACTTTGCGACAGTAGCTAGCACTAAAATCCACAAGTATAGTGATTGATCAGGATTAAAACGAAACGATAAAAGTATGACAAAATGTAGATAAAGGAAGGAACAATTCACAAAGTATTTGAGAATTGTTTGTGGAGGATTGTTTACATACGCAAGGATGTGGCTTTTCCATGCCAATCGACAAAAGTCTCGCTTTCCTCCCGAGTGAACACTGTGGTTCAAACAAGAAGAGGCACTTCCAGCGATAACAGATTCATGTTGAAAAAGCTCCTGAAGATATATCATGGAAAAAATAAATCCCAATACAGGGAACAATTAAGGTGTAGTTTGGACTAAATTAAATTATTTTTTTAAACCACTTGCTTTCATTGTTAGTGAACGGGTTTTTTTTTTCTCTCTTCTAGAGTTGGGCGCCATATATTCCTTACACAAGGTGAGATTTCAAACCCACCCAGCTCCATCCTTAATCCCTTTTCCCCTATATTAGTAGTAGAATAGGATTTGCCTTATGAAAAAAAAAAAAAAAAAAAACTTTCAGATGAACTTTAAGTCCATCCATAACCATTCAAATCTTCCACCCAAATGAAATTCTAGCTTTAAACCCTCGTGGTTGCCTATGTCTAGGCATTTGATATACGATTCTTTACCAGAAATTTCCTTAGCCATTCTTTGGAATTCCCTGGCCTAAGTAAATCTGGTACATCTTGTTGCAATTTATGTGTTCTAGCCTCTTCTGTGCATGTATGCATTGTTGGTTGAGACCATAAGCAATTAAGAGCAGTCAACAGGCCGAGCTGGCCAAGCCTACAAAGTTACTATCCAAGCTAGACTATTTATGTATGCATTGTTGGTTGAGACCATATGCAATTAAGAGCAGTTAACAGGCCGAGCTGGCCAAGCCTGCAAAGTCACTATCCAAGCTAGACTATTTATTTGGTGGCCTCTATATCTTGCAAAGGTCTGAAATTGATAAACTTCGTGTTTTTGAACGTCTCTGTTTTCTTATGAAAATACGTTCAGCTAAAAAATTGCTTCACGTGGCAATCTAAATTTTCAAATCGAGAGTTTCAATTAACTTGTCAAATGTCAATACATTTAAACCAAGACAAACTGGCTGCTGGCCTCTATGTCTTGCAAAAGTCTGAAAGAGAATCAGTGGACTTGTGTTAATTAGGTACTCTAATAGTATCAGAAATCGAACGTTTAGAAAATATCGCACACACGTTGACAGTCACTAGAATTATCTCACAAGTATGGATTCTACAAGAAATTCTTGCCCGGTAGGTATTTCTAAATTGTGAGACAGTCGTTTCAACTGTTCAGGACACTTACCGAAAAAGATTTCATTCCTTTCAAAAACTGCCTCTTCTTCAAATCAACAAAAAAGGGAAAGAACTTATATTTCTCCTGGATTCTAAACATGAGGTACATCAACAGATTAATAACTAAAATTGATTCAGACAAAAAATCATCACCACTACTTTTCAGGATATGGAAACTAATCTGTGCAATGCAAATAAAGCATCATATTCTCCTGATTCCAACCGACTAAAAGAAATCCCAATACCTACAACAACAACAACAACAACAACAACAACAAAAAACCACATTTCACAATTTACATTGTTCATTACCATCACTAAGGTACACCTTCACAGCATCTCTCAAATCCTCAATGCCATCACACCCCTCAAAAAACTCCACCAATCTCCTCAACTCCCCATCACGAACATCATCAACGAAGGGCGAAATCGGAACAGCATTCTCCGGCTGTAAAACGTACGAATTTGGGTTATCATCGACAATAACCACTCTCTTCAAATCCCTCCCCAAACCCCCTAAGTCTTTGACAAATTTACCCTCTATCTCCCGGCAAGAATCCCGGTACAACTGGTGACTTATCACCGATTTCCGGTCCAGCCGAGATAGAACCCGGGACGCATACTCCTCTATCCCTGCGGTAAAAACTACTATCTCGAATTTCTTACTCAGAATATCAAGAAACTCGTCCAAGTACGGTCGCTTCGAGACATAGAAATCGACTTTTACGCCGTCAATCACTGGCCTGACGACGAAATCGTACCTTTCCGGTGGTGGGTCGGGCTTGGAATGGACAAGGGTCTCGTCCAGGTCAAGAACAATGGTGGGTTTTTCTTCCGGCGATGTCTGCGGCGGGAGAGGGCGGTTGGCGGCCGCGGAGAAGAGACACCGGCGGGTGGCGTCGCCGGCGGGGGTTTTCGGGAGAACTTGGTAATTGTGTATTTTCTTGTGGGGGGTGGCGATTCGAGCTAGTTTGGAGAAGATCTTGATGAGGCGGCGTTGGCATGAGTGGATGAGGGAGGAGACGGCGGCGGCGGTCTTGGTGGGGGACTTGTTGCGGCGGCGGGGGCGGCCGCGGTGGGGTTTGTTGGGTTTGGGAGGGGTTTTCTTGATGGCCTTTGAAACCATTTTTGTGGGTTTCTTTGGTTGAGAGAGAGAGAGAGAGAATTGGGGCTTGTGGGTGGTTGTGAGCCGTGAATTGGGGATGGAAAGTTTTCTCTTGATGGGGAAATGGAATTGGAAAGTTTGAAAATAGGTTTGGAGTAACGGTCGAGGGAATAGGTTTGGAGCCGAGCCAATCTAAATCCTTTTCTTTGGATAAATTACATAAATCCCCCCAACTATGGTCCATCTCCGAGTTTTTCCCGGATGTTTAAACTCAAACACTAATCCCTCATAGTGATCTAAACCACTCGGTTTGTAAAGTTTGTTGAGTGAATCATTCATGAGAAAAATTAGATTGATCTGATATCATTAGTTTATTGGTTAGACAAAATTAGTTAGAAAAATAGGAGGTGAGTATGAGTTCAATAATGTGATGTAAGATAAGTCTATCTTCTTTGTAAATTTCAAGAACCTTTGAACTTAATTTTTGATATAGATGTAATATCTAGGTAAACGATTCATATTCACCATGATTATCTTTAGATTGAGCATATTGAGGTGCGACCCTTATCTTGTGGCATGACCCTTGACAAAATTTAATGAATAAATAGGAGGTGTAAATAGGATTCTTGTAGCCGACCTCAACTAATTGAAACACAAGGCTCGATTTGATTTAGTTTAGTTTGGCTATTTTAGTTTCTACTAATACTTAGCAACAAATTAAACCCTTATGAACGAATCATATAAGTCACGAGATAGCTAATCTGGGGATCCTGTAGTGCACCTCTGCACTACGAAGCTGTAATGCAGTATCACAACTATTCATCTCAGAAATCAATAGTCCAACAGACTATTAAAAACACTTTTGAATAGTTAGAATGCTGCCCTACAGTCCTATAGTGCACTTTTGCCCTACAGGCTCCCGATTCCCGCGCGCGATAGTTTTATATCTTACAAACTAATCAGATTATGCGTAATAGCTACCCATCAGTCCATCACTGGTCCAAACTATCAACCACAACCACTGCTCATTTACACTATTTGTTCATATTTCCCCATCAATCTTTCCTATTATTTCCCAGATCCAACTTGAAATTCATCCCATCGCCAACTAAAAAGCACAAGTATGCTAACCAAAACACAAGACTAGAGATCACAAGAGAAACAAAAAAAAAAGATTGATCCGTGAGAACTAGTTATACCTTCGTAAGGATCGTAGATTGCAGATGTCCCACTTTAATCTACCAAAAAATCCAAAGCCCTTCCCAATCCACAAATCCCTACTCAAAAGCCGAAAAGTCCTCGATGGTTGTTTCGAAATAGCAAATTAAATGTTTGCTAGTAATTTGTGATACAATTTGTAGAATTTAAATATAACGAGGACCCTATCAACGAAAATTTATGGAGTCTCTATCGGAGAGATGAGGATGAAATCAAAAGTCAACATCAAACACCAACTTCACGTTTGTTGTGGAAAAGAAATAAAGAAAACTAAACGAATTCAGATAGCTGCAAGCTGAACCTGAACTAAAGCAAACCTGAACCAGAGAGGAGCTGTCACGTTGCAGAGGCCACTAGTGGTTTTGTTAAATTTCAAGAACATTAGGAATATTATGTAGTGAGAGAGAGAGAGAGTGTGTGTGTGTTCTTGTTTTGGGGAAGGATTCTCATTCCGAGGGGCGAAGCCGTGGAGACAAGGACCTTGTGGCCCTTGCACAATTTCAAATATAATAGTAGCTAATTATATTAGTAGCTTTTTAGGCTAACTTCAATTTTTTTTTTTTTGGAATTGGCTTTTGCAAGTCCCTTGAGTGAGATTTTTTTTTTAAATACCTATATGTATGTAAGAAAAAACTACTAAAATCCAAAATTACCAATAGTTTTCACGAGAATAATGTTGAACAGCGACAACATATATACACTCATTCTCATCTCTCCTCCAACCTTAGCAAACAATAATACATACTATTCAAATCTAGTGTTGGATAATTAATTAAGAAATACACATGGTTTGGACTCACGTCAATTATAAAGGTGTGTCCAGAAATCATCTTTCTAGCCGATAAATAAAATATAAAAAAATATTTTTTTTCTAAGAACCTTTGAAACAGAGCCTGCCAGAGGGATTTTTTTTTATCTAAAATGTCAAAAGCATTTTTGTATCATTAGCCTCCTGTATTTGCAGTTTTATAGTGTTTATATGTTCTTCTTGACAGTGAATTAAATATTCTTCGCCCCTGTTGAATTCTTCCGAAACAGAGCCCACCAACGGTATGTGATTCTGAGCTTCAATACTATGTAACATCTTAACCAAGGAACCCACGGGTTCGATTTTTGGGATGAGGCCACAATAAAGTAATTTCCTTGAATTTCCTAGCCGGGCGTGGAAGGTGTCTTTGTCCGGACCGCAAAATAGATTAGTTGAAAAATGTATAAGCTGGCCTGGACACACTGATCACTGAACCCAAAAAAAAATCCATTGCGGTAGTTCAATTGTCACTATCACTTTGTTTTAGTAAATGATGATTTGAATATATACCAGAGTTCAGAGTTCTATTACTGCACGCAACATTTCAAAGCCATAAAAATATTCAAAATTTTTGTCAACAAATAAAATTGATTAACCTGAGCAAGAGATTACAACAACATACTGATTAATTTGTTCAAATAAAATGAACATTCTTGTCTAAAAAAAAAAAATGAACATTATTTATTCAAAATTTGTAAAACTTATTAGTAGTACTTCCAACACTACTAGGGTTATTGATATAGCTGTTCACTTGCACGTCCATTACATATATGGTACAAGTTACAATTACTAATTTCCCGGATCATAGAAAAATGTTTAACCTAGATAAAAGAAAAACAGTAAAATGTTTGATAGTTTTGTTTTTTTTTTTTCGTTTTCGTTTTTTCTGTTCTTTTTTTCCCGACGAAAGTCAGACTCAGTATGGTTAGAATAGTTAGATTAACATTTAAAATGTGCAAAATGCAAATTGTCATGCTACATGCATATGTCATCATAAAAATGATCGTAGAAAGTAGAAACTAGGGGCTACAATGGTCTCTCTCTCACACACATACACACAATATACGGATTCCTATAAATATGTAGAGGATATGATCTCATGTTCCAATTTTATTAGCTAGCTAGACAAATATGGCTCAAATTTCTGATGCTAATTGCAACCATGGAGTTGTTTTAGACATTAAAGATAGCGATCTGAACAATCACAACCCCGCCCCATGCTCTGTGCCCAAAACCAATGAGGGCTTGGGCACATCTTCTGTTCCTGTTCTTCTCATCCAAAAGGTAACCACTTGCTCTAATTTCTTTCTCCCTCTCTGTACTTACTTATCGACCTTTACGGTATATGATTGAAACATCTATTTGCAACTTAAAATATTAAGCTAGTTTTTTTTTTTTTTGCACTTTCGATAGGACAAAATGAATTGTTTGTTGATTACAAGAAGGTGATCACAGAATTGATGGGAACATACTTCTTGATATTTGCCGGTTGCGCCACGATAGAGGTGGATTTGGACGAAGAAAATGCAGTAACGCTTCTCGGAAAAGCAATTGCCTGGGGACTAGCTGTGGTGGTTCTTGTTTACACTGTAGGCCACATTTCTGGTCCTCATTTCAACCCTGCCATCACCATTGCTTTTGCATCTTGTAAAAAATTTGCATGGAAACAGGTAGATAGAAAGATTTCTATTTTCTGATCAAGACACATATCTATTTATGCAGATTAATTTTTTAGCTTACAAGCAACTGTTGGGAGTCGTCACCGACTCTCCAGAAGTCTACTGATGCTTCCGGAATAGTGTTTTAGCTAGTATACTACCCTTTTTTCTGACTTTTGTTTTCTGGTTACTGCAAAAGGTCCCGATATGCATTTCAGCGCAAGTTATTGGATCAACGCTCGCAAGCGGAACCCTAAGACTGATATTCAACGGAAAGAACGATCGTTTCGTAGGATCAGTTCCTAAAGGGTCGGATGTTCAGTCTCTCGTAATGGAGTTCATAATCACTCTGTTCCTCATGTTCGTTGTATCAGGTGTAGCTGCCGATAACCAAGCGGTGAGTTTGATCTATTCTTCCACCTTAACCTAACGTGCGGCTATGGTTATTCTCTGATTCCATTTGTTTTTGTTGTTATGCAGGTTAAGGAACTCGCTGGGCTTGTCATTGGAGCTACAATTTCATTGAACATCTTGGTTGGAGGGTATGCTTATTCCTATAGCTTACGGTAAAAGTACCGCAAAACCGTAAAATAACCAAAACTTCAGTCACAGCTGGATGGAATAGACAATCATGATAAAAATAAAAAAAACTAAATAGACAAAATTTTGTTTGTTTCAGTGGCAATAAACTTATTGATCAACATGGAAAACTATCTTATTTGGAAAATTTGCACCTGAAGCGCCTGTTGTGTTGGATAATCTTTAGAGGTTATGGCTTGCACATTTGTCCTCATTCATCAATTAGAATCGAAACCTCTCAAGTGCTATCAATTTCTCTTGAGCCATTAAGAGTTTGCCTGATCGTTAACCTAAGGGCTCCATGATACGTTGAGCATGGAGAGAGAGAGAGAGAGAACTCTTGAAACGGTCAAACAATAACATAGCTCATGGACTAGGATTCATGCACTGTGTAAAGCTCCAAAGCCAACAATCTCGTATCATTCAGTATTTCTCTCAATGGAGGGTGAACTCCTCGCCTCCACCTTAACCCAACAGATAATTTGCAATGCTGGTCCAAATAGTAGCGCTCTTGTAACGAGTAATGCGAACCAGGGTTTTAAATTCTGGAATCGAACAACAGAACATTATCGGTAATACAGACATATATCAGTCGTTATCGGGCCTTATCGGTGCGTATCAGTGATTACGTGAAGTAAATGACGATATCGGACACTGAAGACAGTGAGGTTTTTGGTTAATGCAGGTCAACTTCAGGGGCATCGATGAATCCAGCAAGGAGCTTGGGGCCAGCAATCGTGTGGAAGCATTACAAGGGTCTGTGGATGTACATCGTGGGACCGACTTCCGGTGCCGTAGGGGGTGCTTGGCTCTTCAACATCTTCAGGCCCACAGACAAAAAGTCCTTGCAGCAGGATATAACCAAGACTTGACCTTTGCACAGAGGCTCCGGGTGTCTGCTCTGCTAATTGACCCAATATGCTTCCATACATATTTGAAGTTACAATGTAGAAAATTAATGGTATATCTTGTACATAATGGTGAAGGGGTTCTTTCATGTGTCATGCATATGAAAATTTTGATTTTTTCTTCAATACTGCTGTAAATTTAAAGGGAGAGGATCCTCCCTGAGAGTACGGCGGGTCCGTGAAAATGGTGTGGACTGCTCATTTTGTCCATTTGTGGGACCTTCCCGGGCCCATTTTAATGATCCAAAAACTAGAGCTCGTCGAGAACATTTGTCACATTAAAAATAAAGTTGATTAGTTACCCTTTGATATTATTTTGGAATGCATTTGTTGGGTTAAATGTTTACCGATTCGGTGTGTATTCTTGTTATGTTCTAAGAAAGGTAACGAAAATATGTTCTGAAATCATATCAAATGATATCAAATAAATTTGATTTTTTGCGTGGTTTACGTTCTCGATGAGCCCTAAATACGAACAGTTTAGATCATCAAAATGGGCTAGGGAAAGGACTAGCACAGACAAGCCGGACGGTCCAATCCATTTTCATGGACGGGAGAGGCGCTCAACCCAAGTATGGAAATGATACAAGATGTAATTATGTGGTATTATTTCTTGCAATTAAAGGAGGAAATAATTAAATTGTGATGGGCTCATTTGAAAAACCATGCCTCTTTTGCTGGATCCGAGGGTGCTGTAATGCATCCCTGTGTAGTGCACGTATAGGGCGGCATACAGCCGTCGACTCAGATCATCCATGCAAGGCCCGGAGTGAGCCCCAAATGGCGTGCAGTGACGGTATACTTTCTGTAAAATAACCACCTCCATCTCTATCTACTCCCACTAATCTCTCTTCTCACTCTTCCTAAAACTCTCCCACAATCCTTATAGCATTAGAACTCAACCTAACTACATCTATACTTCTCTCACTTATCACATTAACTCTTCTTAATTATCTCCCCCTTTAACCTATTAACTTGTCTCCCTAAAGGTGACGTTACGTTCACGAAGGTATCTAGTGTTTTCGACTCAACGCTAATGCTAGCTAACATGCAAGCATTTGATATGAAAGAATGTAAAGCACCAGCGTCGGGCAATACTTGATTAATGCATGAGTACTGAAAATCAAAGGGTACCTCTTATTAATTACTGACAGATCCTCCACCTCCTCTTACAAAAACAAAACACTTCTTGCATGCCACATTGTGATTACACGTCCATTCCCGCGATCCTGCTGCCCTGATCACTTGTTCTGTGGGGATCATAAGTTTGTTGTTTGCTATTTATAGTTCAGTAAAGTTCTGGAGATCAAAAACCCTGATTCTGGTTCCATCCGTTTAGAAAGGCATTTGGACCTCTTATGTCCCATCTGGATGCAATCATAGCATGCTACATTCCAAGTGCTAGAAAAGCCTCCTCCTTGGTTCATCACTGGTTAGCCTAGTTGTTCGTGAGTGCAAGGTTTTGGGTTATCACAGTTGCTGCTGTTGTTGCGGATTGATCCACTCCTAGAAAAGCCTCCTCATTGGTTCACCATATGCTTCTTGAGAATTGGGGGATAATGTTGTGCAGTGGTGTGCACAGCACCGTGCTGCGCACCTCCGAGCAATCGAATCGTGCATCCGATGGCACGATTCTCATCTAGACAATAAACGGCTCTTGATCGTTGGTAGCTAAGATGAGATCTGAGCCGTCAGATGCACGATCCGACGGCTCAGAGGTGCGCAATACGGTGCTATTCCTTTTAATCATTAGCTTATGTTACTACTATTAGATATGTAGAGCTGATCCTAACTTTTCAGGGGTTTAAAGCAAAAATAAAAATGAAGCCTTTTTGTCACACTATTATTAAGGGATAAAAAACTACGAAGGACCCTTGAAATTCAAAATTTTGGGTTTAAAGCAAAAATAAAAATGAAGCCTTTTTGTCACACTATTATTAAGGGATAAAAAACTACGAAGGACCCTTGAAATTCAAAATTTTGCCTAAAGCGGTCGCAACACAAGGTTTAACTCATGACCAGCTCTGTAGATTTGTTGCGTTCATGACTCCCATCATTATTAGCTTCTGTAACTCGAAGTCCAAACCCCACATGAAACGTGGCACCGTATACATGTAAAGAATCAATGGGAAAGCGAGTAATGGTTTACAAGACTTAATGCCCTGTTCCACTAATGTTTTTATTTTTTAAGTACTTATTTACCATTTTACGAGATACGTCATTCTCCCACAATGTATCATCTTTAATTCAAAAAATAAGTTATTTTCCTTAATAGAACGGAGCCTTAAGTACTTATTTCCCTCTGGTAAACAAAGTACACTCTTTTACGATTATAGCTCCTCTAAAGAGTTTGAAAATTGACTGGGCTTCTCAGAGCATCTCCAACCAAGCACTAAAATACAAAAATAAAGAATGAATGTGACATATTAAAAATAGATTTTATAATTTATTCCCTCTTTTTGTACTTTGTGAGAGAATATTGGAGGAACCCATGGTATTTTTTAGAGATTTGGTCTCCAAAATGGGAGTAGGGTCTCTATTTTTAGAGACCCAAAAGTAAATTTGAAGACTAAATCTCTAAAAAGTACCATGAGTCTCTCTAATATTTTCTTATAAAGTGAAAAAAGAGGGAATAAATTATAAAATCTCCTCTCAATATATCACATCCATTCACTATTTTTGTGTTTTAGATGATGGGTTGGAGATAGCTCTTAGTAAGATCCCGTTCCGGAAACGGAAATAAGTATTTATTTTTTAAGAAGGTAATTTCAAGCTCAAAAATCATGTGTTTACTAAAATAATTTTCCTATTAATATAGATCTTGTTTGATAGATCTCATTCTTTTATATGGTGAAAAAAAAATTGAAAAATAATTTTTCATTTATATTATTTTTGAATTTGAAAATGTAAAATAAGTACTTATTTTTTAAGAAGGTGTTTTGGAACGGAGCCTAAGGAGGACTCCATCGGGGTTCAAAAAAAGAGGGACTACATTGTCCAGTCTGACCATTTGTGGACCAATGCTGAATCCATTTTTGTGATTAAAGTCATTATTTTTTATCAATTTGTGCAAATATCCCATAAGTAAAAAAATCATTTTTGTGATTAAAGTCGTTCTAATGATTCTCTGTGTTCTTTTCATTCTCTTCGAACATTACAGCAAAATATACAATTTCGATCATCAATGAGAGCTCGGCATAAGCCCACAAATGAAAGATCGAACCGTATGATTCAATCCCCGCAAAGAAGTCTGCCGAAGGCCTTATCCTTTGAAAATTAGTAGGAGGAAAAGTTGTACTCCGATAAGAAAATTCTACGATAAATCTCATGGCAGGCTATACATCTTCCAAGATTACAGTCTGTACAAGATTAGGACTTGGAAAGACCGACCAAGGTGCCCACTTCAGGGCTCCACACAAACAAAGGGTACGATTATATCAGTATTAATGCACCGGATTACATCAAAACTTTGCAATTTAGTGTGAATGGACGAGATTAGTACGAGTTTGGGGTTCAAGCAATTTTATCCAAAAAAAACCAAGGAGTGAATGCTGCGACATTGTGTGTCCCATCGTATGTTTGTTACAGTAATCGTGTAGGACTCTCCGAGTAGATTATCCATGCAAAAAACATCAAACTTTGTATTTTGTTTTATGAAATGGGCGGGTCATGGACAGCTTAACTTCTAATTTTACAAACAGTTTTGCTATAGTGAGCTGACGATAAACACATTAAAAAACAAGGAAAACACGTATTTCTGTATATTTTTTATACCATTTAATATACATTCACATACTCATTATTGTCAGCCTATTAGACTGATTTTAGATTTTTCCTTTTAACAAAACAAAACTTCAAATTTTGATATGCCTATCAATATCCAATCAAGCTGATTTTCTACATTGATAATCAAATCGATGAACCTTACAAGATGAATGATTCAAGCTACTGTAACATACATAAGGTGGGACCCACATTGTCTCAGTGCAATTTCCAGTATTGTCGAAAATAATCTCTGTTTGGAACTTATGGAAACTAAAGGAAAGAAGAGAGAAAATAATTACAACAGAAAATGGGAGAAAAGGAGGGAAAAAATTTCAGTACTCTCACCATTTGCCCATTTTCTCTCATGGAACAAATTTTAAACTCTCTTCATTTTCCTTCATTTTTCACGTGTTCACAAAGCATTAATCTCAATAGACTCTCTTCATTTTCCTTCATTTTTCACGTGTTCACAAAGCATTAATCTCAGTAAGAAGACAAAGACTAATCAAAGATAAAAACACAAAAAACAAAAAAGACCAAAGACCGATACCAATACCAATACCAACGCGCTGCTTCCGCATATTTTATAGGCGCGAAAACCTCCAACGCGTTGTTCGGCTAAATAAGTTAATTGGCTTTTTTTTTGTCCAAATTCAAATTTTTTTGACATTTGTTAATTTTTTTATCAATTTTTTGAGAATTATTGTTTCTTTATGACAAGAGCAATCTAAAAAGTGAAAAACTACTATTGAAATCCCATTTTTTTGAATAAAGATGAAAAAATTAGTTATTATTAGCTTATTTTTGTCTTTATTCAAAAAAATTAGGTTTCTATCGTAATTTTTTACTTTTTAAATTTTTATCGTCATGACGAAACAATAATTCTCAAAAAATTATCGAAAAACTAACAAATACGAAAAAATTTTAAATAAGAATAAAAAAAATAAGCAAAGTGTCTTTAAATACAACTCATCAACGTCTACCTTTGCGTTGGGTCGTTGACACTTCAACCTGTTTCCAAAATCTTCCCCACGATCTTCTTCTTCTCTCTCAAATCCAGATCCAAATTAAGCTCTTAGCCTCTCCATCCTTCACAAAACCCAGGGTTTAACACTCCCAAACAGTTCAATCCAACGCCGCGGGCAACCTAATCGAATTCTCGCGATTGTTTCCCCGATGGAGCCGCAGCCGGTGAGGTTCACGTTGGGCAAGCAGTCGTCGCTGGCGCCGGAGCAAGGAGGCGGGGACGGGGGCGGCGACGGGGAGGAGAGGGAGATCGATCCTCGTGTGAGGCTGATGTACCTGGCGAACGAGGGCGACCTGGAGGGCATGAAGGAGCTCCTGGACTCCGGCACCGACGTCAATTACCGGGACATCGACGGCCGGACCGCGCTTCACGTCGCCGCGTGCCAGGGTTCCGGCGGAGTGGTGGAGCTCTTGCTTCTGAACGGCGCCGAGGTTGACCCCGAGGATCGGTGGGGAAGCACGGTATGGCAGTCACTTCTAATTCCTCTACATATAAATAGATATACGTGTATGTATGCAACACACATGGTAGAGTAATGAGCCAATAGGGTCGAGAGGGTAGGATCTTGATGATGGTAGTCATTCATTTTAAGGGTTTCGACTTACGGTGACGACTCCAAGATTTTGTACTAGGGTGTTCTGAAATTACCCTTCTTTTAACCAAGAATATATAAAAAACCTCATAGTATGTTTGTATGAATAATGGGATCAGAAAACATACCATTCGTTCTAAAAAAATTGTCCACTATGCAACACAAGAACTGAAAAAAATTGTTCTTTGGTAAAAAATCCAAACCTTTTTCTGCACGGGAATAGAAGTCAAAGAGTTTTTTTTTTCTATATTTTATGGAAAAGGTTTATTTGTTTTTAAGTTCTCATTTTGCATAATAAATAAATTTTTTTTTCCAGAATGGAAGGACTAAGATTTTACAATGGGAAATTTATAGAAATAGTCCTTTTAGTTTCGACCGAGTTTCATTTTCATCCTCCAAGTATCAATTGCAACTCTTTTGACCTTCAAGTTTGATTTTCGTACCAAGTTGGTCCAATTGATAACGCTAGTCAGCCAAACTGGATGGAAAAAATCAGATTGAGGGCAGACATTATCAATTGGATCAACTTGGTACGAACTGCAACGTCCAAACTGCCATCAATTTGATTTTTTCCTTCCAGTTTGGCTAACAGAAGTTTTCAATTGGACCAATTTGGTACAAAAACCAAACTTGAAGGTCAAAAGAGTTGTAATTGATACTTGGAGGATGAAAATGAGACTCGAGTGAAACTAAGAGGACCATTTCTATAAATTTCCCTTTTACAATTGTCTATGGATGAATTTTCATATTTAGAGCCAATGCTAAACTGGTTCATTAATCCATTTATATCCTTTTGAGAAAAATTGTGGCAATTGGCAAATAGGTTAGGGCGGACCTTTTTGACAATATGCTCTTCTTGCTTTGATCTCACCATTAGCATGATATGATGAGATTTTCTACAGTAGTGGACCCGAATAAAGATCGTTCAAGTCAACACGTAGTTGAATTTCTTTTGAGGTTATCCTTAATTCTATGAGCTAAACAAACAATAAATTTAAATTAGTTAATGCCATGAATACAAGTAAAATTACTACATCTAGACATGGTACACGGATGATGAAGAGAGATAAGACAGGACACCGTACCAATAACAAAAGCGCTCTCTCTCTCTCTCTCTCTCTCTCTCTCTAAACTTCTTTCGATTTGAGTATGGGGTTTTGTTTGAGTTAATGTGTTAGATGTTCAACTATGAATTACCTAGACTGATGGGTGTTCATAGTGTATTGAGCTGAGTGTTCAAATAAAACCTTACATAAAATTACTACTACCTTTCAAAAAGCGATAATTTTCAGCTGCACCCTCACTCTTGGGTGTGCAGCCGCCACTGTTGACGTATGGATTATATGCATGCTAAGAACTAAGTGAAATCTTACATCAATCGATAGCCATCTCAACAAATCAAGATTATCAAATGGAGAATTGAACAGTTCGGATTCTCACATTTCAAATCAATTCAGATGGTGCCCGAGACAAATATGATTACAGTAGATACTTACTGATATCCGATTAACTTAATTTTCTCTCATAGATGTTTACATGGAGACATTGAAACTAAACGGCTCAGATAATCAAAGTAGGAGTGGTTTACCTTAATCACATCAATATACCCTTTCGTCACATCCTTTTCGATCCGCCATATAACTTCTCTTGGCACCATATCACATGCTTTTTCTAATTCTATGATATGAAAACCATGTGAAGGTCCTTCTTGTTTTTTCTATACTTTTCAACTAATATCCTTAACAAGTAGATTGTTTTCGTAGTTGATCTACCAGGCATGAAACCAAATAGAGTCTCTAATATTGAGAAGGATGAAATTATGAAACCACTTCAGACTTATGTATTAGGAAGCTAACATTGTAAACAGCCTCTTGCAGATGCAATACATTATAAAAAGCATGATGCAATCAAACTTTTGGAGAAACATGGCGCGAAACCTCTGGTATGTCCAATGTGTTGGTTGTGTAGGTTTTCTGAGATTTTGATACTTATATCTCTCTGCTTACGGATCATGGTTGATATGTTTCATGTTGTTTGTTTATCTGTTCAAACGATCTAACAATCAGACGGCACCTATGCATGTCAAAAATGCTCGTCAAGTCCCAGAGTATGAAATTAATCCGCAGGAACTCGACTTCACAAATAGTGTCGATATAACCAAGGTAAGATATATTTTTTCTTTTTGATCGCCAAAAGAAAACTTAAATATACATGTTCTTTCAATTTGGTTGCTACTGGCATTTAGCCATGGTTCTGCCTATTTCGAGTTTTTATTCCCTCTGGTTTGAAACCCTGTGGTCGTAGTTGTTTGTTCCTTTATTAAGTGCGTTTGTGCTATACTATAACCTATTTTCCCTGGCTATGTTCTCCTCCACCTCTGCTTTCTTTGGTGTTTAGTGCCTAATGTTATCTAGGCTAGCCTGGAATCAGGATTGTTCCATTACGAGGAACTGTAGTGGAATGGAAACCTCGAACATGTAGCATCCCCAGACTGTGGCGTTAATTTCTGTAGATTAGAAGAGTATATTATACTCTTTTCAAGCGAATAATATCAGATCAAGTTGGTGTTTTCTTGTACAATTATCGTTTGGAACACATTTCTGTTTGCATTATAACCATTTTCCAACTACGATTTTGCGTCGCCAAATCTTCACCAATGCATTTTAGCTTATTTTGTTTGTTCATTATTCTAAGGAAATCAACAGAACAAACTTTTGGGTTTGCAGATTGTTATTTTACCGCATTGTAGGTGTACTGTGTTATTAGCATTTTCTGGTATAGCAGGACTAGATAAACTTGAAAAGAATGGATGGAAATAGTTATCTTATGGATGCTATTTGAAACAATATTGTTGTGCTAAAACTGATACTTTAGTTTGCTCAGTCTCAATATCTGAGTGTAATCATTTGTGTTTTGACCTGTTTCAACCTCATATGTGCTGCTTATGACTGAAATGTGGTTTAGGGAAACTCATGCCTTTAACTTTTAAGTAATCTAAGGTAATACTCCACTAATAAGCCTAGTTGAACAAGAACAACTATACCAATTTCTTGAATGTATATATATTTCAATTTGACTGACTGGCTCTCGATATGATATTGTCTAAAGTGTGGCTCTAATTATACCTGTCATTAAGATGCTGTGTTTAGCATAATAGGGATATGTTCGGCCGTGCAAAAATTTGTGTGGAAAAGTTATTGTCGGGGAATATTTATTGAAGTAAAGGAAAGTGAAACCTATTTTCTTGTACTCGATCATATACTTCTTTGGTAGGAAAATTGAGATAATTTTGTTCAATCTCAGAAGTAACTAGCTTAAGAAACATGTTATGTAGGTTCGCAGGTAATGACAGAGTACATACACTTCCACGAAGGAGGTGTCATATCAGACACTCTTGAAGCATCTTAAGTGGTACATTACATCCCTAAGGTCAAGCACATTACTAAAGATTAGTAGACACTTTGGTGAACTTATTGAAGTTCCTGGAACACGACCTATGAGAATCTTTTCATATTGACAAGGTCATGACTCATGCATTGTGTTGAATGCAGTTCGTGCTCTTAAATGAGTAGATCAGGTGTGCTACTGTTCTGTCCTTAGCCATGTCAAGCAAAGTCCCACATTACGTGGGAGTGAAGTCTAAACCATGTAACATGGTATCAGAGCTTTGGTTTTTGGGAGGTTTTGTGTTCAAGTCTGTGCATTTGCAGTCTACCTCTACTCTTTACTTTGTGTTTTGCTCTGGGTATGGATCATGATATCTCCACGTTACGTGGTGGTGGCGTTTTTTTAGATATACACCGTTGGGCCCATACTCGTGGGCTGCTAGGTGAGCATGCTGCTTGTCAGGAGGTTATGGAGTGGAGTCCGTCGTCCTCTATGAAAGCAATATGTAGTTATATGCGTGAGGGCACCTTACCTTACTGGTTAGCATTTGAGTTTGAGGCCTATCTAAGACCACATAACAATTCAATCCCTAATAATATACATATCGCTAGAACTAATCTGCTCTTCACATGAGCTGTGTACTTTGGTAAGAATGAGTGGAGAAGTTTGGCATAGTTTCAATCTCATTGTTAGCTTTGAACTCAAGATTTTTGATCTGCTGACTTTCTGTTGAAGCCATCATGTTTCGGCATCTTTTCGGCTTTGCAAGTAGTTATTAATCTAGGGTAACTTGACCTTATGAAACCTATCTCAGGGAACCTTCTGCATTGCTACATGGCGAGGAATACAAGTTGCTGTAAAACGGCTTGGTGAGGAAGTGACTGCTGACGAGGATAAAGTGTGAGTGGTCTATACATTGAAATTTATGTGGTTTTGCATTATTTTCTGGAATGTTTTCTCTTATTTTATCTTTACCTTAAAATGTGTAATTCTATATAGGAGGGCTTTCAGAGATGAGCTTGCATTGCTTCAGAAGATTAGGCATCCAAATGTGGTTCAATTTCTGGGTGCTGTAACTCAAAGTAGTCCAATGATGATTGTGACAGAATATTTGCCCAAGGTCTGTCTCATATTACAATCGCAAGCCCTTATTAAGTTTCAGCTAATGATTGATTTCCCGTTAAATGGATTGTTGATATGCATGTGATTTTGCTCTCATGGTGTTATGCATTTTCTTTTTCTTTTGTTCAATCGGAAATGGTGTTATGAGTTTTCGTCCTTGCTATTTATGCCTTGTAAATAGCAGCTCATGAGCTTTCTGATCTTGTCCCATTCTTTGTTATTTTTTTAGTTTCCTTTGTTGTAGCTTGTATATAGTACCTTAAGTTATAAGTCAGAACTACTCATCATATCATCTTTTTGTTGATCCAACATCAACATGATTCCTGCTATTCCCGCTTATTGAAAAAATAACTCAAGTTTTGCCAATCATCAATATTCAGAAGATTCTTAGCTCGAGGAAGGCAATTTGATTTAAAAGTAATATCATGATCGTTAGATGGTGCATGCACCATTGTCTTTGTGATATAATCATTTTGGATTTTATGGATTCCATGTCAGCTGACATTTTGTTCAATCGACTTCTACAACAGAGTTGAACTAATGATGTTGTTCTTACAATTTGTGCTGTCAATTTACCCTTGGAACTGTTCTCTTTAAAATCTACTGGTACAAGATATATTCTATTCTATTTATCAGTCTGTAAAATGCAGGGTGATCTTCGCTTATATTTAGAGACAAAAGGAGCCCTAACAGCTCCCACAGCTGTCAGATTGGCACTGGATATTGCAAGGTTTGTTTTTCTATTTATGCTGTTTGACTTCACCTTCACTTAACATGCCTTGTTTAGAAGATTTTGTTAGCAGCCCATCTCTTTACTGTAAATTCCTTATATAATTAACTTCTCTTGAAAGTGATAATTTGAACGTTCCTGTAGACTGTAGTAGAACATTTAAATTTTAAAGAATGTCTGAAACTAGTGTCCTGTGCTGGGAACTGTAGGGTTTTAGTTATGTTTGTTTGTTTCTTCAAGAGTGATGCAGGGAAGTGTATGACAACAAAACTATTTGCACAAAGTAACCATGAACAAGTATGAACTAGAGGTACTCCCTATTCAAACACACTATATTGAGATAAATCTCAATTTTTTATTAACTCAATAACAACCCCCTTGCCCTAAGGCTTACAACTCAATTTATAATAATCTAGAAATACTAAAAAAAAGAAACTAAAATAATGGAAAACTAAATCTATGTTTAGAGAACAAGAAAACAAGAAAAGGGAAATAGAATAAACCTAATTAAGAAAACCTAATATTCTAGGCAATTAATGCTAAAACGAAAATATTCCAAATAAAATACTGATTTCAAACTAATAAACTAGAATTCTTATATTTCAAGAATAACTAAAATTTAGCCTGCATCAAAGAGAGAGAGAGAGAGAGAGAGAGAGAGAGAGAGAGAGAGAGAGAGAGAGAGAGAGAGGCGTGGGGCAATAGAGCAGGCCAGATGCTTAACTTACTGCTTCGTACTCATGTTTGAGAAATAATGTAAGATAATGAATGGCTCATAATGGATCGAGAAAAAGTCACCAAGCGCAAAACAGGAGCTGGTTTCAGAACTTATGCAGCCGTGCAGCCTTAGGTTTTTTTGGTTTACTTAGAATAACCAGGGGTGGGGAATAATTTCCTTGAAGTATGTTATCATTCCATTACAGGTATATGGTAGGAAATATTGAGGATTTTCCAGTTTGATTTGCCAATATTGGTTTCAGAATCAGCTATAATTGATGTCGCAATGGAGTGTAAGCCTTCATAGAGAAACTTTATGGAAGGTGAATGTCAACCATAGGAACCTAATGATAGTACTGATACAAACATCAGAAAAGAATCTACAAAACTAATTTCAGTGATGCATTACTCGATACTTTCCCTATCGATCTAATGCAGCAAATTTTGAATTGTAGCGCATTGAGAAAAACTCGTAAACCACAAAACAGGAGCTTGTTCCGGAACTTATGCAGTTGTGCAGCCTTTGGTTTAATCATTTTACTTAAAATAATTGGGGAGTAAGTGTGCCAAATTTTCAATTGACTTGACTGGATCAGAAGAGAAGATTCAAGCTCTTGTTTGGAAGACAAGTTGTGGAGTGAAATATACGGTTAAGGAATGCACTATGAACTGAATTCTAGGACTCAATGATAGTCAATACTGATTAGACATCAAAAAAGCAGTAATGACCCTACAAGGTGGAGACTTGGGTTTTGATTTCTCGAATAGCATGAGCATGATTCTTGATCTCTAATTTGAACTCACACAACATGCACGAAAATGAAGCTGATCAAACATGAACGGCGCAAACAAAACGTTGAAGAACAAATCTATTAGAGAAGTGGATCAATCAGTAAGGTCTTTCCATCTTGCAGTTTGAGACTAATACATTCAAGAACGAGTCCAAATGTATCCTATTATTCTTGTAGTATTTAAAAAACCTTGGATGCTTTGGAGTTAGGAGGCTTAAGTGGGCAGGGCACACCTTTCCATCACTAAAGACACCTGTAAGTTGTAACACCTTGAAAGTTTGAATTAAATAATTAGGGTTTCAAATCATAAAGCAAAGTTATGCATTTCATACCAACTAATTCCTTCTAGATTAGGCTTCAGTTGACTTTGAATAGTGCTTTTTATAAACAGTTCCTGCTACATGGAATGTGGAAAGATCTGTTACATATAACATCGTAATTTGCAAAAAAAAATGGTAACTACTTTCATGTTCATGTTAAGATGGATGTAGTTTTTTTGCAGACTTATATTGAACTCTGTCTCCTGCTGATCTTTTTAGAAATTACTTTGTTGAGGTGTTGGTACTGGTAGGGTGTTTTCCGTGTACTGGCTGTTCTAGTGCTTCTTAGCTTTCGATGTTCACTTTTTATAATTATCGAAGGTTTCAGTAACTTAACTGGGGATTCTTTCATTGAGTTGATGGATACATGCTCTAGAATTCTTAAGAACTGAAGCCTCTTTTTGATGTTGTTGCTGTTGCTCTGGTTCTTTATTAAAATTAGTTTCAAGCTAACAGGAACACTTGACTGTCTGTGTTGTTACTCGCCCAAGACTTTGCTAACTCAGCCGTTAGGTCTGACCTTTTTCCTTACGTTGTTTTTGGTGATTTAGTCCAGGGGTATGAATTACTTGCATGAGAACAGACCTGAAGCAATTATCCACCGTGATCTAGAGCCTTCGTAAGTTATCTTCTTTAATAGGTTTTCTTACCTGTGCAAGAGAAGGGTGCCTTTTATACTAACTATTTGTGTTGTGTACGAGTAAGATAACAGAAATATATTGCGGGATGATTCTGGGTGTCTGAAAGTTGCTGACTTTGGTGTGAGCAAGCTGCTAAAAGTAACCAGCAGAGTCAAAGAAGATAGGCCGTTGACCTGCCAAGACAATTCTTGTGAGTGTGCATAGTTAAGGATAGTGTTCATGTTGCCTATCAAATTGTTCCTTCCTTTTTTTTTTAAAGAAACTTTTTATGGTTATCTATTAAGGTCATGCGAATGGCATTGGATTATGGATGAGTTAGAATTGTATTAGATTGTATGGAAGTTATCTTAGTTGCAATGACCTCTTATCGAGATGGCAAATCCACCTAAGACCTTGCTTCCACGCTCCCAAGTCAGACTCTCCTTGGAACCTTGCTCCTGTTGAGAAAGAAACCTGCTCTAAAGTTGGAACCTTGCTCCTATCGAGATAAGATTCTAGAAAAATAAATATCATATGCACTTATATTAGCTAAAACAATATTTACAGTTCACACTTCACACGAATTACAAATTATATTATTTACTTTTATTTCATATTGCTATTTTCATAAATTATTCCTAGTTGCGTGCCCCTGGTGCTCCTGGTGCTCCCAAATATGAAGCTTCTATGGTCCTTTGCCATGTTTCGAAGTTCATATATTTCTGGTGCTTTACTGTAGCTTGGGTCCAATGTTCCTGATGGGTCAAGTGTCTTATGCATGGTTTTCTGTACATAGGACTTTTTCGGGGCAGCAATTTTACTGAATTTCTGTTTTGAAATATGTTTTATGGTTTCTAGATTTGACACACCGATCGAACTTCGTTCCAATTGCCAAGTGACAACACAATTATCCTTTTTTAATTAAATTAATTCAGCTGCTATTGAATTTGTACTCGGTTTACTAACTGTATACATATGGACAGGTCGATATGTGGCTCCAGAAGTTTTTAAAAACCAAGAGTATGATACCAAAGTGGATGTTTTCTCATTTGCTGTAATTTTACAAGAGGTAAAGGTTTAATGGTTTTGACCCTTCATCCTTGTTCCCGCTGGAAGTTAGATCCTGTTATTCTTTCTGTCTATTCTCCTCAAGTTTTCCGTTATTTGGGTTCAATGTTTTCTGATCATGGCATAGGATGATATTATTAGTATTTTATTTGTTTCCCCATGAAAAGTTGATGTGGTCATGTTTATGTTGCATAATCGGGTAAATTACATGGCCCTCCTAAAAGGTTTATGACTAATGCATTAGGCACCTCTGAGGTTCTGGAAAATAAATTCCCGCCTTGAGGTTTACATCCCAATGCACATTGGCCCTTGATGGATTTTACTGATGCCACCCCCCTATGATATTGGAATGACAATTGTAACCCACTGTCCTGTCTCTCCTCCCTCTCTTCAGAGTATTTATAGAACCAAACTCAAAGCCCCACAACGTTTTAAAAAGCATGCTCCTAAGCAAGACACATAAGGCTAAGGTACTGCGCTTCAATGTGCTGAAGCAGTGCGAGGGTGGCAAAGCGCAGTGGTGGCACAAAACGCGCGCGCTTCGGGACTAAGTGAAAGGGGCATGAAGCGCGCGCTTAAGCATCAACTATGCAAAGTCTTTGTGTTTAATCAGAGTCGTCCAATTGTTTATGTGTATTGAGCACTTAATGAGTTTCTAAAAGCCCTAAGGCAACTACAAACTTCAAAGCCAGCACAAAACTGTAATGCCCCAAGTAGACCATTGGCCCAATTGAGTTTGATTCACGAGCGATACCACATGGCCCAAAATGCTTATGCCCAAGGTATTGGTAGTAGCCCACATTGTTTGTTATATACCCAAGATCATCCATGTAGACTTCCAATGTGGGACGGGTGTTACAAAAACGGTTTAATGGCACATCATCAGCTACTACACATGCTTATAAATGAGGTCCTAAGGATGCTGAATGGGACCAGTAGAGTACGAAGACGGTGATTCAGATGGCGAAGATGTGAAAGGCAGTTGCTTTCCCTACTTTTGATACCCATCGTCAGCCTCTTTGATAGCATCAGTTGGGGAATCTGAGAGGCAGTGGCAATCAGCGGTTTGAGTCCTTCCTTTTTGGAGTGCAATTTTGTTAACCCTCCCTAAAAGAGGGTGAACAAAACCCTCTCTCATATTGGCTAAGACCTTATAAGGGGACCAATCTTAACCCAACCTAACCCAACCCAACCCAAGTTAAGTTGGATATAGGCCAATCCAGCTCGAGATGACTGTGACATGATCGACTGCCTTCTTCTTTGGTAGTGATGACGGTGATAATGTCAATGATGACCTAAGCAACAAAACCACACCCATGACTTAATTTCTATCTTGATCTAATCTGTACCATTTGACCCATGAAAAGGGGATCTACAGCAGGGCAATATCAAAGGTCACTAGAAAGCGAGCACTGGAAAAGATGCGTATTTATTTTCTTACGAATTAACGAAAGCTTGTTGCTACTCTCTGTTAATTATCTGTATTCATGGGTTCAGAGAGGGGATTTTTTTAATTAATTACAGATGATGGAGTCGATGCAGTTGTGGAACTGGGCCTTGTGGTGGCGGTGGAGGAAGGAAAGAGAAGGGAGGAAAGGGGATGGATCCAACCGCAAGCCGTCGTGCTGACGATTGAGGCCATGGAAGGGAGCAGGGAGAGAGAAAGGACATGGGTGGAGAGAGAGAGAGGATTCAGAAGAGAGAGAGTAGTGCATAAAAACTTAGGGTTGGATTAGGTTGGGTTAAGAGTGGTCCCCTTATAAGGTCTTAGCCAATAGGAGAGAGGGTTTTGTTCAACCTCTTTTAGGGAGGGGGAACAAAATTGCACTCTTCCTTTTTCTTGTCGGCAATACTATCTTCTTTATAGACAAGAATCAAATCTTTTGGCGTGGTTTTGACTCTGTGATTTGTTTGACTGCAAATCTTCCTTTCTTTTAAGACAACGATCAGTGATGGATAAACCTAACAGGACATGTCAAATTCCTCACGAAGAAGCTTCTACATCGTGACTGGAGGCAAAACACTGTGTTGGGTTGAGTTCCGGAGTGATGTCGCCGTTGATGAAACTCTCTCAGAATGTACTTTCACATGCCTGCATTCGAAATCCCTAAATGTTCAGCTATCTTACAGAGCAGATCAGGTTGATGGTGGAAGATCTGAGAAAGCGTTGTTTTGGTGTGGTAGTGTACGGGTATGGTATGGATTGCTGTGTCGTTGGGTATGGTGCAAGTGGAGGTGGGCTGGGGGGTGGCCACTGATTTCTTTTTTTGGGTAAGTTAAAATTTTATTAACCAAACACAGGACATCTCCACCGGGGCATACCCCTGAAAACAGAGCAAACCCTACACCAACCTACCAGCATATAATAGCAGGAAACAAAACCATAACAGACAAACAACCAAGCAACAGAGTCAATCTAGGCCTCCCTTGCTACAACAACAGAGACCATAAACCTTGCAAAGAATATTACAAGAGATGTTCCAAGTCAGACATATGCTCTGATTAGTTGGAGACCTCGTCAAGTTCTTCCAAGCAATAATGCAAAATCTCAGTTCAGAGATGATTTTCTGCACAAGTAGATTATTATATGTTATGTGGGTAGTGGTGGTGGTCCATGAGTGAAGGCAGTGTCTTTGGATGCGGGTGTGGTTTGTTTTGGCCCTAGGCGTTGGGTAGGGAGAGCTGACAGAGGTAGAGGAGGTAGATGCAAGGGATAGTGAGGTAATTTTAGTTATGAAGTTAAGGCATTACCTCAGTAAGAGACAAACACTGATGTCAGTGTGGTTTTCCCCAAGTGAAGGGTGAATCTTACTAAATACAATTATCAGGGATTTAGGGGAGGTCAGTGTTGTTTACCTTTAAGTAATTTGGTTATGTACTGCATGTTTGTTACCAGTCCTTGGTATCTTCTGGTTCATGTTCAAATGCAAAATGATACTATGACTGTTTCTGATCTGCGCAGCCCTTTTTGGAAGATATCTGGTGATTAGTAAATCATATCGGCTCTGATATATGCAAACAGAAATACCAAAGATACACTTTACTAATCACCAGAAACCCTGATCCTGACAACCTTTGATTTGCAGCTTACGCCAATCGTGCACTAGATGTTATGGGGTATTGGTTGCATATATTTGATGTTCTTATAGCTCACGCCTAACGAACAGTTGGCTTTAAAGCTTGTATTATCTTTTCTGATACTAAAATTTGGAGCAAAAGTTGGTAAAAGAATTACATATTGGCTCAAGTTTAAGTATGTGTAGTGGGTAAAATAAAAGACAAACACAAATGACATCTGTTTTTCTGGTCAGTTGTCAGAACTTATGAATCATCTAATTGGGAACGAACTCAACAGGGTGAAAGAAAGTACCTTTTATTTTTCGAATTCTTAAAAGTTTTGAGGATATGATCCAAAGCAGATGTAAATCAATCCCACCTTTGCCGGGATCTTGCCATGATTTTTTTCTCTTTGGATTTGACTCATTAGTTAAATAGAAAGGCCCATTTGGGAACAGCCATGTACAGCTTACAGCAAGAATGAACAAAACAAGCTACGTCACCCCGGAGTCGGTACTGTTTGTCTTATGTTTTAGCGATTACAAAGAGAAAAGAACAAGATTTAGGAGGAAAGATAGAAAACAGAGAGGTATATGGTAAACACTTCACTGGACATTGGTTAATTGTCCTCCATTATTCACGAAAGGAGTTGCAAAAAGACCGGAGCTCTGTTCAGCTTAATAAGTTGACTGTGTACTTCCGATATTCTCGTTCTTCTTTCTTTATCACCTGATGCTGGGTCCAATGAGGTTGAACTTGATCGATATCAGTGATGATTTTTCTGCTTTGTCATCACAACAAAAGCATCATTCAACACCAATTTCCACGCTGTGACATTTCTTCCCCAGTTCCAAGTTAGATTGTAACGAAGTGGTAAAGCTTGATGAAAGGTTGGAAGACACGGATTCTCGACTTCATGACCAACTCTGTGCAAAATGGGAAGTAAATAAAGTGATTGTATTTGTTGGTGCAAAATGGGAAGTAAATAAAGTGATTGTATTTGTTGGTGGTTTTAAGGACATTAATTGACCAAAAACAAATCGATGGAAACAATATGAAAAAAGCACCTAGGGATCAAAGATATCCCATCGATCTTTTCTTTCTAGTATTCTTATCTCTGTTTGTAACTCAATTGTGAACTACCTGAGGATGTCCCCCAATAGGGAGATCGGAAGATTAAAATGTTGCCTTGGAAAACAAATCTCATTGCATGATTTGTTATCTTGATTGTTTGACCAGTCCATGAAAACCTGGTTAGCTATTTGGAAAGGAATTTCTAGATTCTAGCTAATGCTTTTGGACAAATTCCTTGCTCATTACAGGCTAATTATAAGCTGGCATTTCTTTTGTCTTTTAACTTAGATGATTGAAGGCTGCCTCCCTTTTTCTGCGAAGCAAGAAAATGATGTCCCTAAAGCGTACGCCGCAAATGTTCGCCCTCCATTTCGAGCTCCAGCTAAGCATTATGCCCATGGACTTAAAGAGTATGCTCTATATCAACACATAGTCTATATGTTTCTTCTTGTTGTCTGCAAAACTAACTTTAAAGTTCCTTTTTTTTTTTGGTACGTATTGTAGCATTTTAGTGCACTTATTTGTATTTGATGCTATCCACATCTATCATTATTATCTCCAAAGTCTGTTTAGTATTTTCATTTTGATAACTACAGACGATGGGTTTTCCCCCCTCAACAATATCTGCGATTCTTAACGCTACATTTTCAGCCCATAAATATTCTACTGTGTAATGTGTTTAAATGAAGACGGTAAGGTGTGATGCCTAGTTCCAGGCTAAAGTGTAGACACATACTACTACGGCTTCTGCACTTTAAGGACATGCAGGCTCCACATTTTGAGAAAAATAAAATCAAGTCAATAGGAAGGGCTCAAAACAAATTTAGTAATTTCTTTTCCTAGAAGTTGTCCCATGCGACACATAGGATATAACAATATATATATCGTAGAATAATTGCTAACAAATGTTCTGGTAATTACTGTTTGTCTAAATAGAAATGTGCATATCATAGATATATATGAGTTATTATATGTCATGTGACATGAAAGAAAATAGTATTATTATTCTTGTTGTTCTAACTTCTAAGTTTTACTTAGAATGGCATCGATTGGTAACTTGTTTAAACCTAACTTCAAATTTATTGATTTTAATTAGCAATTTAATGTGGTGGGCAACTATATAAGTGGAAAAAAATTGTTTGAGGATTTGCGTTTGTGTAGGTATCTAAACAAAAAGGAACAGAAGACGGGTGTTCAAGTAAACAAAAAGGAAGTTTTGATATAGTAAGATAGGGAGGGCATCATAGCTGCAACTTTTGGCAGCAAACATGTTAGCAAAATGGTAGTGATACTGATTAGTGTAGAAGATGAGAGTAATAGGGTTCAGTGCTATAACTTACCTTCTCTCTCTGTCTCTCTAACAGAAAATTGGGTTGTAGTAGTACATTACCAGTGGAATGTACAAGAGTACGAAGGACTAAGTACCTCATGGAAGCAGCTATTATATAGTTAATGACACGAGTAATGCTGTGTACATATGCAATGTACATACCATGTACATATGGGTTTTGTGGGGCCCACCTCGGGTCTCACAAAAATGATTCGAACCGCCTAAAAATAATTTTTTTATGGAGTCTTGTAAAAAATCAGGTCAACCCGATATCTCTTAAGGATTTTTTCTGAATTTGTAGGAGCTAAATTGAGCAGTTAAGTAGTTTCGCCCCCACAAATTCAGAAAAAATCCTTACCGATATTGGGTTGAGCTGATTTTTTACAAGGCTCCATAAAAAAATGTTTAAAAAATAATAGGCAGGTTTGAATCATCTTTGTGGGACCCGAGGTGAACCCCACAAAACTCATATTACATGGTATGTACAAACTCATATGTACTCATAGCTTTATTGTATTTCTTGCATGGCTTCGGAATTGCAAATGTGAACTTACAGATGGGTATGTCAATTGTCAATATTCACGAAGAACACTATGTACATAGTTAAGCAATGCCTTGACAAGCTAAATCATCGCTATACATGGGCTTCATGTCTCGTTGTCTTTGACTTTTTCTCTTGGTTTTAGCTTTTAAATTCCTTGGGTCATATCCACTGATGAGTTAGGAATTAGAATGATAGTGATATTTATGCAAGTATGAAGTCTTAATCCTGTATTTCTGGCTTAGGTTGATTGAGCAGTGCTGGAATGAGAGCCCAGCAAAGAGACCGACATTCAGGCAAATAATTTCTAGGTTGGAGACCATCCATGGCAGTATTGGTCACAAGAGGGGTTGGAAGGTTTCTCATCTCTTTCCCTTTCTCTCTAAACATAATTGACCGGGATCTCCTTTTTTCTGTTCATCTATGTGCTTCAATATATGTGTATAAACGTTTCTATTGTGAATAAACAACAACCGCATAACATAAGTTAACCTTTATAATTAAGTAATTTATCAGTTCGATTGGGCCTAGAAAGAAGGCAACCAACGAAAATGTAACAAACTCTTTGTGGGTCTCTAGAAACTTAGCAAACGAGTTGTGACGTACCTGACAGGTTGAAAGAGCCCTATCTTGTTAAGTTATCCTGAATACTTACTTTATCCGTGGAACTGGGTAATTGTAGTCCATGCGGTGGTCCTTTCGGTTATCATTTCCTTGGTTGCATGTTCTTCCCTGCATGATTAATCTCTCTCTCTCTCTCTCTCTCTCTCTCTCTCTCTCTCTCTCTCTCTCTAAAGCAGATACACGTCACATCTACTATCACCAGCAAATACATGTTTAATTTTTTCATTATACAATTTCAGTTGGACTAGTCAGGGACACACTAGGGTGAGGCTGCCATGAGTTTTTGGGCCCCAAGGCGATCTTGTGAGATGGTGTCCCTAAACTTTTGTATAACAAAGTTTCAAAAGTTATTATTTCAAGAATTAAAAGCAACAAAATATGGTATTTTAGCGGAAACCGATTTTCCACAGAAGAAAGACAACTGAATTTGTAATAAGAAATAACTGAATGAATTGCAACATTGCATCAGTTGTACTGTATCTTTATTTAATTCAACAATTCATTACGCTTATTTATCGTAGCATTTTCCGTAGACAGATAGTCAATTTATTCAATGGCATGTTTGACCAAAGTTTTTTTTTTTTTGATAATTCAATCATTGAAACGAACGCATTAAGGGGTACAATCTTTCAAAAGAAGTTTGGTAAAATCAGGCGGAATACAAACTGATGAACAACTAAACCTACCATCTAAGGAACTAGTAGCTAACCAATGTGCTGCTGTAGTCTGCTCTCTACCAGTCCAGACAAAGGTTCAATTCCTGTTCGAAGCCCACTTCTTTATGTCTACCATCCATAAGCTGATATTTCCCACAACTCCTGATCATTCTTGCTGTTGAGGCAGCCAATATGATCACGACAATCTAATTCAAAAATTGCCTTCGAAACTCCCATGTCAACAGCTGTCCCACAAGCTATTCGGAGGGCCCAAGCTTCAGTAACCAGTGCTGATGATGCAACTACTCTGCCCGATCTGAAAAACTGCATTTGACCACCACAATCTCTGGCTAAAAAGCCAAAGGCAGCTGAGCTGCGGGAGGAAGAAAAAGCTCCATCACAATTGAATTTAATAAAGGAGGGGGGAGGAGGGGTCCATTTCCAAGTCCTACTGGGTTTCACTCTATTTTGCTCAGCTTCCTTGAAGGTTGCTTGGAGATAGTCAGAGTTGGCTCTCTTTGCTTGGTCAACCGTTCTTTCTGGCTTAGGCATCACTCCACTGAAAACACATTCATTTCTGGCCTTCCAAATTGCCCAGCTCACCTGGAAAATATACCCCTCCACCTCAGGACTGGATTCTTTGGCAAGATTGCCACACAATAGCTCCTCAGCCCATTTATCAGCCTCATTAATAGGGTGTTCCTTGATCCAGTACGACAGACCACACCCAAACCAAACAGCCTCAGTCCAAGGGCATCTAAACAGCACATGCTCAATCGACTCATGCTCTAACTTGCAAATAGGACACAGTGCGGAATGGGCACACTTTCTTCTGCACAAGTTATCCTTACAAGCCACCCAACTTCGAATTACTCTCCAAATAAAGTTACACACCTTAGGAATGGTAGGGATTGCCCACAGGTTAGTCCAGAATTTGTATGGAAGACAGTGAGAGGAGGAAGGGCAATGGGTCTTGGCTTTGATCTTGTTCTTAAAAGCTTGCATGTACCCTGGCTTCACTGTATAAGATCCATTCTTTGTATGGCCCCAAATCACTCTATCAGCAGAATTAGTAATACTAACAGGAATCTTGGAGATTGCTCTGACTTCCTCTCCTGAAACACAGCTTCTTAACTTTCCCATTCCCAAACCTTATTAGCTGGATTGATAAACTCAGAAACTTTGGTCCACTGACAGTTCACTGGTGGAGTTGGCACTGGTTTTCCATCAGACCAGTTTGGAATCCAATTGTCACCCCAAAAGTTAATACTTTCTCCATTTCCCACGTTCCACCTTAATCCTTGTTTTAAGAGATCCTTTCCCTCCAGCAAACTACGCCATAACCAGGAAGGGTTGGCCCCTCTTTCAGCCTCCATACACGAAGAATTCGGGAAGTCCAAACCCTTCAGGACCTGTACTCATAAAGCATTGGGGTTTTGAACCATTCTCCAGAATTGTTTAGCCAAAAGAGCACAGTTAAAAGCCTCAAAATCGCGAAACCCCATACTTCCATTCCCTTTTGGCTCTGTTAACTTATCCCAAGCTCCCCAATGAATTTTAACACCCCCATCTCCATTTTCCCAGTAATTTTTTTACCAATAATAGCATTGAGGGAGGAACACAAGGACGAAGGGCAGTTTGAAGCACATCACCCACATTGGGGTCGCCTGCACCACCGACTTGATCAGTACTTCTTTGCTCGCTTGTGGGAGAGTCCTCCTATTCCATCCTTGAACCTTCCTCATAATTTTGTCTTTGATGAAAGCCAACGATTCCTTTTTTGACCTACCCCAAAACATAGGTAAGCCCAAATATTTAGCCCCTTCTGACATTTCCTCCATCCCAAAAATATCCTTGATCTCTCTTTTTACATTCTCCATGGGTATTGGCAGAGAAGTACAAGCCAGATTTCTGAAGATTGATGGATAGACCAGATGCTTCACTAAAACACAGCACCATCTCCTTGAAGTTTGAACACCACTTTGCATTTGCTTCGAGAAAAATCAGAGAGTCAACCGCAAACAGAAGATGAGAGATAATTGGGCACTTTTTCCTCAGCCGAATCCCCCCCAGAGCCTTTTTCATGATCGCCTTGTTGATGAGAATGGATAGAACATTAGAAGCAATGAGGAAGAGATATGGAGAAAGGGGATCGCCTTGACGGAGCCCTCTATTGAGAACTGTACTGCATACTTGCTCTCCGTTCGCCGTAATAGAGTACTTAACAGAGCACACACATTCTCTGACCCACCTAATCCAGGTAGGACACCTTACTGAGAAAATCCCAGCAAATTCTGTCGTAAGCTTTGTTCAGGTCCAACTTCACCGCCACTGCCCCTTTCTTGCACTTTAGATAGTGGAAAGCTTCATGTGCAACAATGATATTGTCATGTATCTGCCTCCCAGGGATAAAGGCAGATTGTTGCTCAGTGATAATATTGGGGATGAAGGGTTGCAATCTGTTGGCCATTACTTTGGACAAAAGTTTGCAGTTGAAGCAGCAAGGCTGATGGGTCGAAAGTGGCTCAATGGCTTATGGATTCAGGAATTAGAAACCTTTGGGATAAGTGTGACGTTTGTATGGTTCAGCTCTTTCAACAGGTACCCTCCTTCAAAGAAGTTCCTGGCAGCGTTGAATACATCTTCACCCACAATATGCCAATACTTCTGGTAAAATAAACCCAGAAAGCCATCTGACCCTGGAGCTTTTAACGGGCCCATTTGGAATGCAGCCATTCTCACTTCGTCTCTGGAACTAGGCTTAGTAAGAGCATCATTCATTTCATTCGAAACTATTGGATCAACCAGTGAAACAACATCGTCTACATTTCTGCTAGGTGGAGATGAGTACAGATTTTGGAAATGCCCTTTAATGATCTCAGCAATGCAGTCTTGTTCAGTTTGCCATACCCCATTCCCATCTTTCAGCTTGGCGACTTGGTTTCTCTGTCTTCTATGGACTGTTGTTAGGTGGAAAAAACGAGTGCTCTTGTCCCTAATCTTTAGCCAATACATTCTTGATCGTTGGTGCCACAACATTGATTCTTTTTGCCACAAGTCCTCCAATTTAGTAATCAATACCTTCTCGTTAACGTAATTGTCAGGGTTGAACCCTTTCTCATTATCTTTTTGTAAACCAGTCAACTGCTCCTTCAAAACTGCAATTTGAAGTCTCATATCCTCAAAGTTTTTCTTGTGCCAAATCTTCAAGTTCTCTTTACGTCCCCTTAGCTTCTTGCATAGACGTAGCATTTCTGACCCTTCAACCAATTTGACCCAGGACTCAGAGATGATGCATTGACACTCCTCCTCAGTAGTCCAGGACTCAAACCGGAAGGGTTTTCTCACCATATTGAGAGAGCAATTTGTATTCAGGACGAGAGGATTGTGATCTGACCCTATTGCAGCCTCCACAAAGACCAATGCTGTATCGAATTTCTCTCTCTCCACTTTAGATTTGCAAAAGCCAGATCAATTCTCTCCATGATGAAACCATCCTCACACCTATTGTTTCTCCAGGTGAATCTAGGGCCTTTGCACTCCAAATCTACTAACCCACAATCATTTAGCATATCTTGGAAAGCCCTAATTCTACCAGAGTCAGGGATATTACCTCCTATTTAGTCACCCACATTGAGGACTTGGTTGAAATCCCCTATACAAAGCCACGGACAGACATCAGTACAGCCAATACCTCTAATTTCATCCCAAACCTGCTCCTTGCCCGCATGAGAAGGGCACCCATGCAGAAAAGTAGTTGCCCAGCTTGAAGAATCTGCCTTGTCATAAACTACCGTATGCTATGTAGCACGGACACGGACACGGCAGCGACACCGACACCCCGACACGCAAATTTTCAAAAAATGGGGGACACGACATGTTGGGGGACACGTTATATATATAAATTAAAAAATATATTCAAATTAGATAAAAGTTTAATAATATTATAACGAGATAGTCCTAAATCTAATCACATAGAGAGAAAGAAAGAGAGAACACATTCAAACAACGAGAGTGTCCCTAAAGTGTCGTCCGAAGTGTCCCTAAAGTGTACACTTTGATCCATTTTAAAAGTCGTAATTGCATTTTTACCCCCAAAGTGTCCTGAAAATGTCTGTAAAGTGACGGACCCCAAATATTGGAAAAAAAAAAGGACACTCTGGGAGAAGTGTCGGACACGTGTCTGGAGAGTGTCCGGGAGTGTCGGTGTCCAAGAAGTGTCCGACACCGGTACGTGAGCTCCGACGAAGTGTCCGTGCTACATAGACCGTATGCGTCAAATTTTTGTGAGAGAATTTCACATCAACAGAAACCTCATATCCCTCCACCATAACGCAAGCCCTCTAGACAGTCCCCTGGGCTCCACATAACTACTTAAATCGAACTTTAATCTATGGCGGATGGTCTCCAACTTAACCTTATTGTTTTTTGTCTCCATTAGGAAGATGATGGAGGGACGATTTCTACGAACTAGATCGCATAAAGTCTGGCTTGTCAAAGTATGCCCAATTCCTTGACAGTTCTAGGTTAGGATCAGCATTGATGCAGTGGCTGTTTCGGGCCAGCCACATGCCCCTGTCCATTTCCCGAAAAGATAAGAAACCCCTTTCTCCATTTTAGGGACCATCTCAAAGTGTTCCGTGATAACATCCTTCCCCTGGCCATCAAAATCCTGGCAGATGCTGACTTCACAAAGATTATCTTCACATTCAAGAGAAAATCTCCCCTCAGAACCAGTTTTCCCTTTAGGTTTAGGGGAATTGTTTCTTCTCTGAATTGTTCAAGATAGCCGAGGCTTGGGTTTGGCTTGATGGTTGAGAGGTGTATTGGGACGGTGGGTGGAGGTGTGGATTATACCGGCTTGTTAAGTAATGGGGTTTTCAAGAGCACAATACAGAGAATTTTGGATCTACCATGTTCCTCTATATCATCTTGTGCTTTCCGTTTAATAGTGAGGATATTGAAAACAGTGGCAAGGGAGACATCCAGCTGATTTGGAGTGGGTTTTTTAGTAGGGTTAAGGGTTTTGTCAATTTTGCTTGGGCTATTAGTGGGGCTAAATTCCACGATGAGGGGGTGGGTTGGGCTTTGTTCAAGGGCTTTCAGAGTGGGATTGGGCCGATTGCTGACAAGGGATTTTGGGCTTTCTGAAGGTTCTGTAACAAAGTACTGTGGGGCTATAATTGTGGATTGGGCAGGTTTAGGAAAAGGGTTGAGGGTGGGGTTATGACGTACCTTAATTGGGGGCAAAGAGGCTGAAATCAAGGGATCCGGTCCAACCAAGGTATTCGGGTCAGCCAGGGGATCCATAGAGGAATTTAAATTACAATTTGGGGTAACGACAAGGGGAGTGCATGGCGAGATACCTGAATTCATTGCCGTGGTGACACCTGTCCCGTCAAAGATAGCGACAGAGTCAGGGAAGTGTGGTTGCCTCGTACCCGTACACGTACACGTGGAATTATTCTGCAGGCTTAGAGGGGGCCCCTCACTCGCTAGTAAACCCCCATTCTCACGCGCCGTAACACCAGACCGGAACACAGGCCGATTTCTCAGAAGATTTTCCACACGTATTTCTGCTTCATCTACTTGCTGGTGTATCTCTTCAATAGGGATGGCAGACTGATGCACTCTACCAGTTTGAAGCTCGGGGCCATAACCGGAATTCATCCCTTCCTACTGCTGAAACAAAACAGCATCCCTTATTCTCATGGCCTATCCTCCCACAGGCATAACAAAAATCACTGAGCTTCTCGAACTTATACGAAATCCAAATATCATCCCCACACCCCGGCTTTCGTCGCAACCAGAACCCTCTTGGTACTAGTTGTATATATGTTTAATTCTTTCTCTAGATGAGAGCTTCTCTCTCTAGATGAGAGTATTGTCCCGTAGTGGAATTTTCACGCCGCCTCTCTGTACACTCCTTCATCTCACCATCCTTATCCTCACCACCATCCTCTTCTTCCTCATCTAGCCCCTCAATCTTTACTCCCCCAAATCCACAGTCTTGTAATACCTCCCTGTTTTCTTCATATCCCCCCTCTTCTTCCCCTTCTCTCTATTCTGTCTTCCACTCTCTCAAAGTTCTCGTTTCTTCTCCCTCCTCCACCCTTTTGCTGTGACTGGGAAGAGATGGAGTTTCTGGATCTGGAGGAGAGTGCCGGGGAAACTGGCGAGATCCAAAATCTCTGCGTTGTGGGTAAGGTTCTGAGCAATAAGTCTTGCCGCGTCTCTGCAGTCTCTAACGTGTGCAACGTAGCATGGAAAACGAGAGCTCCATTCTCTGTGGTGCCATGGAACAACACTTTCCTTTTCCGTTTTGAGGATGCAGAGGATAAGGAGCATATTATGAAAGTGGGACCTTGGTCGATCTCAAATAGCTTGCTGGTTCTCGAACCTCTGGCTAACAGAGGCACAGTGACGGATGCTGAGTTTTCCCACTGCCCGTTCTGGGTACTGATCCATGGACTTCCAGTGGATAAGATGACTAGGGCTAATGCCAAGCTGATCGGAAAGCTCTTTGGGAAGCTTCTAGCAGTGGAAACATCTCATGACGGTGTTCTTTTGGGTCGCAAGTTTCCTCCGCGTCAGGGCCATGATCAAGATCTCAGTTTGACCAAGGTTTGTTGAAGTCAAAATTTATAACTTTTGGTCTTTTATGAATATTTTTTTTGGGGTCAACATAGGCATAAAGGTTGGACCTAATTGGATTTTGATATAAATTGAAGTGGGAATTAATGAAGAAACTATTTTTAAGCTTAATATAAGGGTTCTTCTTAAGTGGGCCAAGCTAGCTTTCAATAGGACGTTATAGAAACATTTATCAAAAAAAGCTACAAGAGACAATTGAGTCAGAATACTCAGAAACACAACAGCGTTTTAGGCGACAAGGTAACAAGAGAGACTCAAACCCTAAACCTAATACATAGTTGAATCACCCATGCACCACTGGGTTGCAGCCTCTTTTGCCAAGTGCGTTCTTATGTTTTGGAAAAAAATCTGGCGGCGGAAGGTGGCCGCTTTGCTGACTTGCCCCGAAGGCCGGCCTTGCACTAGGGATTAGAAACCTGACGTTTGGGACACACTAAGTACACTTCGGAGATCAGATTGCAGTTTCTAAGCGTTGGGGAGGTCAAAATTGCCACCAATGCTTAATTTCTAATATCCTTGAATGACGGTTGATTGTATATCTTCACAATTCTAATATTGTTTGTTTGATCTCTATTTCATCCCAGATTCAACTTATAACATAGAACATTATTCAATGTGCCGGTATCCTAATGTGTGTACTCATGATGTATTGTACAGGTTAGAACCTTTAAATGCTTTCCTAGTTTCGAGGCCATGTTGAAGAAAGATCATGGCAGTCGAAGTAGCCACAACCGTTCATCTCGCTCAACCAGAAGCATATAAATGTGTGGGATTTATGCTCCTTTTACCTTGTGAGTGTGCAGTAAATTTAAGGTTTTAGTTCATGGAAAAAAGGCCATTTATAGATTCTGTTGTAATTAGGGAGTCAGTTTTCGAAGGTGCTTTTCAACTAGTAGGCACGTTCTTATTCATCAACAAAAGTTCATATGCGTTCTATTACCAGAGATACAGACTTTCTACATACACTACCAATGTAATCGCGTTCAGCTCTGTAAATTTTCTTTCATTAGTCTATGGCCCATGTATAATCTATTTGAGTTATGCGGTAGCATGTCTATCTTATTAATCCTCTGGCTGTTGCTCGGGTGTTGCTGTTTTTCTTGAGTTTGACTAACATGGAATTGTATGCAATCTCTGAATCGATGCATAAACCCAACTGGTATCACCGTAACCATTGTGCACAGAATCTTGGGGGTTAAGGAAGTTGAACAAATACCTTTCTAATTTGAGTCCACTTTCTCTCAAGCTCCTCCCAATACCTTTCTCCTCCTTATTCGTTTAACCCCCCTTCGGTATAATAACATCCCGAACGCATATTGAAAATCTGAACGGTTAATTTGTCCATCTTGAAGAGCAGGACATCTCTTTAAAAAATGAACTCAATCAGACATCGATAAGTATCCAAACAACTCGTGTTTCGTTTGCCGTAGGTTATAGTTCAATACTTAAGTCGTTCAACATGCGGTTGAGTTCTTCTAAACTCAACTTATTTTTTCGTTTTGTGTGTTTTGTTTGTCTTTTTCAAATTTTTGTTTGATTCATGTGATTTGTTTGGAATTAATCATCTGTCTCGACGATAGGAGTCTAGAAAGTACAAAATTATGACAAAAAATATCAAATGGTTGTCTTTTGGAGCTTAAATGTCGTCTTATTTGATTTTTTTTGACGTCGGTCCATATTTTTATATTTTTTCGATTCGTCTCGTCGAGACAAACGGTTAACCCCTAAAATTACATTGAAAAAATAAACAACAGAAAGTAAAAAATACCGAAATAAGTTAAAAACTTATAAGTTTAAAAGAACGCAGCCATAAAAATGTAGTAGTTGTTCACCTACTTAACAAGTGTTTGTAGGAGTAAGGGAGGGCAGAGTTATGAAGAATAACTTAACCCGGTATGGTAAACACATGTTATGCCCTTAATTAGAATACCGAAAGCTTAAATCAAAAGCGGTGAGCGGTTTACCAAAAAAAAAAAAAAAAATCCTAAGGGGTTCGCCACCTGAGACTTAGGAGTTTACTCTCTTCTAAGGTGTTATGTTCAGTTCTCTTTATCAACAACTCCAAGAGCTACTTCACCTCCAAGCATAAATGTACAGTGAAACGACTGTAAAGAGACTGTATGAATAGTTCAAGTGCGCCATGTGTGTAAACTCACGTAGAATACCCAACGCTCCGGAATTACCAAAAAGAAAAGCAGCTGTAAGCCAAGTTGGATTGGCATATTGCTTTGATGTAGTCATTGTAGGATCCCACCACCATATGTTCAAAGTGATGGCTCTGATCTGATCTTGCATGAAAATAAATTACTGTTTGGAAGGCCGAGTGCTTGTCCCTTTGTTACCATATAAGTGATATCAATATCATGCAAGTAAATGGAGGCCTGGTTGTCACATGGGAGTCACCTTCACTTTCATCATACAACTCAGTGATCTAGTAATAGTCCAATGTATGAGCTCTTTTTTTTCATTTTCCTTTCTTGGGCAAGAACTAATTAAATGTATGATCATTCTAGTACTGAAGTTGTGTTCCTTTTTCATTTTTTGATTTGAAAGGGAGGGAAGTGGTATTCAGAGGGATGACATTACGTACAAAGGCGTTTAGAGATAAAATAGGGTATCAACAGGGGCAACCTACAAAGACGGGTCCAAGAGGTGGATAAGTTTGGACATGCATTCACCATGCCCAACTTTCAAAATTTTGTTTGAATTTTAAAATATTCAATATTGTGCAAGATTTGCTTGACATTGATTTTTTCAAAAAGTCGAACACCCTATCCATGATTTTCTGGAAAAAAATCTGTAACCATCCTCCTAATACTGTATGCATCTCTAAAAAAAATTTAACACCTAAATTTTTCCATTTGGGATAAATATGGATGTATAAAATTAATTATATGCCTACATTACATATGAATATGTTTTCAAAGTTGATATGTTCATTGCAAATATGTTTGACAAATTTTTAATATGGAGTAGTAGATTTATAAGGTACGTAACGCCCCGAAGGTTTGATAAGTTAATAAAAGATTTTGTAAAATAGAAAACATTTTTCCATTTAAAAGAACTGGGTTTGGTACATGAATTAATTACATTGTCACAACCCATATTAATCGGTAAAGTTTAGATTTAAAATTAAGTACATGAATTAATTACATTGCCATCTATACCTGTAATACCAGTGCAACATAGTGTCGCGAGTCATCACAGACAATCATTAACACATAAAAGTTTTTGAATATGTCGTTGAAATCTAATTAGTCAACAAATTAATTTCATTTTTTTTTTTTGCTCGGCAAACGAAACTTTTATTACTTGATGCTCTTGTACCCTATGATCCAATAACCTATACTCCCCATATGCCACGCCTAACTTGTAATTTAGGACGTGACATGGCTTAGCTTAGGACAAAAATCTGGTGGTTCCTCTTTAGACGGGATTGTGAATTCGTGTGCCTCAAAAATGAAAGTGTGTCTTGTACACTCGGATTAGACTATGCATCCATAATTGAGAGATCTAGTCCAAAAATTTGTCATCAGGACGTGGTGGAGCGAAGAAAATGATTTAATTATTTTCTTATCAAGTATTTTGGGCCACCAATCAGCACAGTCAAAATGGTTGTTCATATGCATCCGGCTACAACAAGGCCCAGCGCCAGAGTGTAAATCCATAAACAAGGGTGCACAAGATGGGCTTGATGAATTACCAAGAACCTTAGAACAAGAATATATATGGGAATACAAAAAAGTTTTGGACTGAATCATGGGATACATCGCTGCTATTCTACGTTCCAAACTTTCGGTCACCAGTAATATAGATAACTTCAACTTCATTCGGAAAGTACGAAATCCCATGGTGCACCATAATTATTCTAATAATTACATACCGTTGGGGCTCCAGACAAGACATGATTTTACATGGTATAAACACAAGCTTTCAACAATGCTCAATGATATTTGGCGGATTTGAAAATCAAAATTTGAAGCTTTCAACAACGCTCTATGATAAGATCTTTTGTGACATACTCTTGTTATAGTACTTGATTCATTCTCTTGGCTAGCTTTTATTCAAAAAATTGAAGGTGTGCATCACCAGAGTTTTTTTTGATCCTCGTTGATAGACTTCCCCAAAGAGAGGATCGCTTCCGCCTTTTCGATAGGATCGTTTTCTTGCGGAAGGCACTAAAGCCCTCTCTGATGCAAGGTCTAACGTCGTCAATATCAGTTACAGATAACACTAATAGAGTAGAACCGAAGAATAGAGTAGAACCGGAGAGGTAGAAAAAAAACAAAAACAAAAACAAAATCATCATCTACTAAATCTACCTACTCCGTGAATCCAAATCGACAAACTTATCACCACAATATGTCCCCTTTTCCAAAGTCGTATTGATATAGGGAAAAAGATAGAACTATGTCATCTAACTTTATTCGGACTAAACTCCATAAGAATCATCAATGTATTGAGGATTAAGAAGAGAAATCTACTACTTCTTTATGTACTTGTTTATGAATTTAGTAGAGAAAAATTCATCTACCTGTATACATCATAGACTGGTAGCCAATAGTTAAGGACTCCAATATTTCTCCCTCGCGAATGGCAGACCCGAAATCACAAATGATCGGAGTGTAATCCTATGGGAAAATATATTTCAATGTCAAACAATAGACTTTCTTGCTCTTATTAGTCTTGTAACAATTTCAAGATTGATGAAACTTTCTTTTGCCATTCAAAAAAAAAAAAAACCATAGACCGAGAGCAAGAGAGATTAACGTCGTCAATGGATTCTGCCATTGTCGACTTTTTTGATAGAAACCTAAATTTTCAAAAGCTAAGTTAGTTTCGCTGATAAAAGACAAAAATGCCTAAATATATATTTAGAAACTTTCTGTCAATCTCTCCTTGTTCACTCTCATTGTCTGAGATCCCGACCAAGAAGAGAAGAAGAGTGTTATTGGTTTGAAGGAAGAGGATTGGATGTATAAAGATGAAGGATTTGTATTATGATAGATAGAATTAATGGAGTACAACTTGCTTGATTATTTGTTCAAACAAAATGGTTACATTCATCCATTATATATACTACCCCCAAGGATAGTTCTAGTCCCTCGATATTTTCTACAAGCTAGATATTATATTTGGTATATTCTAGATTAAATGATATATTTTAACATAAGATAACTATATAGACATTTCTATGGTAGTATCAAGATATCACAATATCTAGATGGCCTTGCACTCTCCCTGGATGGGTGTGAGGCAGATGAGGGAGCTCTAAAAGAGATGAGGTCGTGCTTCATCTTCATGGCAAGAAAGGATCAATTCAAGGAGGGGAGCCAAACAAGGATTTGGAGAAAGGTTTCAAAAGCAATTAATGCAACTAAAAAGGTTAAGGGCTAGAAAGACATTAAAGGGACAATTTTGGTTCTCGAATTGTTTGGACCTTTTTAAAGCACAAAAAAAATATGGGAGTATTCACATGAAAAATTCGATATTTGAGTATGTAGTGATAGATTCACGTGAAAAATATTATGGGAGAATTTTCAATAGTTTGGTCCCTTGCTAATTAGAGAAATTTTATTTGGATTGTTTTTCTTTCTTTTTTTCCTTTCCCTTGTAATATTTTGTTCGCTGTTAAAAAAAAAAAAAGAATTCAGATATTGTAAGAAATTTTCTCCTGAAAACTAAATATTTGTCGGTCTCTAGAATATACTCCTTGAACTTCTCTTTGGACTTAACTTCTAGATTGCAAATTACTAAAATAGTTCTTAACAAAAGAATCGCGGAAAAATTACATGCCGCCCCCACTTTTGTGAGTTCATTTTCCTACATAGTCCCTGCACGTGCATGTGGATAAGCAATTAAATTAAGCGCCTGATGTTCACTCTAGCCAGTTGATGCGGACATATATATAGTAATATATATACACACACGCTTGATCCGAACAATTTTGAACAGTTTTTTATTAAACAGTTTAAATAAAAACTGTTCAAATCAAGCATTTCTGTGTCATATTTTTTGCTAATTTCTCGCAAGCACCCTTAAAATCACATTCTGCACACATTGAACGGTTCGGATCATAAAAATTTAATCAGAAACTATGAGATTGAGATTCAGGGTGTTTTTTTAGGTATTTTTTAGGGTGTTCCTTGAACCGTCCCTATATATATATATATATATATATATATATATATATATATTACTATATATTACTATTACTATTACTTTGTGCATTACTAATTTTAAAATGCTATGATTTTTATTATGTGTGAATTCTCCAGGGGTACCTACGAATTGTGTTATAATAAGGGTTAGGGGACGATTGTGAATTGTGCAAATGGGTCCCGTAATATGAACCAACTCTAAGTGAATTGAGCACCTCAGGGTAATGTTTCTTTCAAAATGGGTAATTTTCCAACTTGTAGTACACCCTTGTTTAATTTTAATAGTCTCTTATGAAAAAAAACGTGTAATCTTTATAATAAAAAATAAAGTACTTCTATTCATATTTTTTTGCACCAAATAAACAAACTATAATCAAGATTTTTAATTTGATGCAAAAAAACTTGAAAAATCATGTATAATAGTACATTATTTTTGTTTTGAAAATTGCAAGCCTTTTTTAGAAAACTTTAGAAAGGGGAGTAATAATCTTTTGTTAGTGGAATTAAAGGTCACTGTCATAACTATAAGTGCCCATCTCTTGGTGCAACACCCATCCATTTTCTGCATCTCTCTCCTCTTCAGATTGGTGAGAAAACAAGAGAGAGAAAGCAAGGCAGAAATTGTAGATTCTTTCCTCCATTATCTTCTCCCTCTTGGAATATCATACCCAGGTGGGTGATCTATATTTCTAAAACTATTGAATTGAAAAATATCCACAACTTCTTTCTCCTACATGCAATCTCTCTTCTCGCTTTGATATTGAACTCATTAGTAAATAATTGCAGTGTAAATAGGTTTAAGTTCGGATGCAAATAATAAAATTCCCAAGTCCTCAACTTCTTCTTTTCCTTTTTTTTTTTTTTTTCCGTTTGTCTCAGTGGATATATATACATTCTTCCTATTTATTTCTGTAATTGTTTTGCTTATGAAAATTTCAGCTGTTACCATGGCTTTTTTCCAAGATCAATCCATGGAGGGCTCTCTCTCTCCCCAAAGGAAAATGGGTAGGGGGAAGATCGAGATCAAACGGATCGAAAACACGACGAACCGTCAAGTCACCTTCTGCAAACGCCGCAACGGATTGCTCAAGAAAGCCTACGAGCTGTCTGTTCTTTGCGATGCTGAGGTTGCCCTTGTTGTCTTCTCTGCCCGCGGCCGCCTTTACGACTATGCCAACAACAGGTACTGGAAATCTACTGATCTCAATTTTTGTGTTATTTAATTAACATATTTCTTTAGTTTTTTTTTTTCTTGATGCCTAAATTGTTTTAGGGCCAAACATCCATCTAATATTTTTCCCTTAATTTTTCCAACATAAAGGGGGTTTGAAATGCTCTCTACCTTCTTGGTGCTTTTAGTTTTGATAAATCTACTAGCTATGATCTCTTTCTTTGGTTTGCTTTGGTGAGAAGTTCAAGTACTCCTCCAACACTACTAACCTTCACCGAACAATAAAAAGAAGACATTTTTTCTTTTGCTTTATGTGTACGTGAATATGAAAAGGGGTTTGAAATTTTTGGATCTAGTCATTTTTGTTTCTCTGGTTTAGACATTTTTTATTTTTCTTCGGGAAAGTCTACAATACGCATTCCTTAAAATGGTGTACATATGCACCTATTTTATGGTTTATTCATAACATTTTAGTATGTTTCGTAACTTTTGTTCTAGAATTCATAACTTTTCAGCAGTACGATTCGCAACATTTTGATTATGATTCGTAACATTTTGGTGTATTTCGTAACTTTTATACGATTCGTAACTTTTTAGCAATACGATTCGTAACATTTTCTCTATAATTCTTAACATTTAAAAGAATACATATGATGCATGCCCAAATAAAGAGTGTGTACTGTAGTTTTTCTCTTTTTCTTCAACCAAGATTGACTCCTCTTTCTTTTTATGCCTTCATTTTTTTACGATCTTTGGGGATCATTTTCCCCCTTTAATGAACCTTGAATAATTCTTGGTTTATTATGCAAGTTTTATAGTTTCAATTGCTAACTGATAGAAATAGATTTGAGTTTTCTCCTCCATTGCCGTAAACACTCTCTCTCTCTCTCTCTCTCTCTCTCTCTCTCTCTCTCTCTCTCTCTCTCTCTCTCTCTCTGTGAAAGCTGTCAATATCTCATTTGCCCATTTTCCTCCATCCCACATCAAAAATTAACACAAGTACTTTGATGAATCTGCCATCTTATCAGCCCCATCAGGAATGACCCATTAGCAATCTATTGAAACATGTCAAATACCCTTTCTTCAACCACCTACTCAGAAGGATCATGTTAAATACAATAACGGCTAAACTATTGACAGTCCACTAAATTGTTAATAAAACAAGAAGTATACAAATAATTATATTCACTTTTGTCAATGCACTTTTAACACTTTTTAAGGCACTTTAAAACATAGCAAACTGTTTTTTTTTTTCACACCGCAATGGGTTATTATTAGCATCTACGTCTTCCGTCCGCCCTTAGTGAAACAACTCAAAATTAGGGTTTTTTAGCAAATTAACAATGCCAAATGGGGTTTTCGATCATTAAATACTAGTACATCACAAGATATCTCTCTTCAGCCAATCAAAACCCACCTAGGGTTATACTACAAAGATAACAATGTGTACATGTGCAAAAAGACAAATATACCCTCTGAACTAGTGTGATCTGGTTAGAATTGAAGTGGACTAGAGTAGTTGAGTGAAGTTTGTGGTTGTAGTTACTCAAAGAATATTTGGTCACGTCACGCACGATTTTTCAGTACTTTGTTTTTCTGCCAAAAAGGGTCAAAAAGGGTACGTACGTAGTGTGTGTTTATGTGTGTCATGATCATTTCCATTTGGTAGTCTGTCACTTTCTTTGTTTGTTTCCTCGTCTACATCAAACCCTAATTTTTACTTCAATGATGAAAACTGAAAACCTCTATTGGGAGTTTCTTTCTTCTTCGAAGCAAGTTTTCTCCTTTTTTGTTGTCTCCCATTAATAAAGCTTCTGTCGAAACACAGAACTCAGAGAGAGAGAGAGAGAGAGAGAGAGAGAGAGTTGCGAACCAATGGTGAGTTCTGAGATTCTGGCCTCTTTTATGCATGGGACTGAAATGGACAGCTCTGATGTATTCGGAGTTACAGATAGAAAAGACTTTTGTATTTTTTTAGAGTAGTATTTGACGGTATTTCATAACCAAAAAAAAATATGTGCACACCACTTGGCGCAATCCACCCACTTTTGAGTTTCACACAAATAAACAAAGCCAAAAAATGCTTTTTAAAGTATTTTTTTATAAGTTTCGGTAAAAAATCAGCTCATTCAAATATTGTAAAAACTTGTTCAATTTTCGCTCCTAAATTCATGGGGACAAAATTTGAATGAATCGATTAAACTGTTATCTATATTCAAATGAGCTAACTTTTTACAATTTTCATAAAATCTATTAAATTACTTTCTCTGTCTGGGTTTAATAGACCTTTTTTGGAGTTCGTGTTATTTTTTAATCGATTATATCTTGTAATTTATAATGTTTTATGTAATTTTAAAAATATTGTCTTATAGAATTAATTAAGACCCTATCAAATAATATCCATATTAGATATAAAATTCATTACCAATTTAAAAATATAACTCAATTTTTATCCGATTAAAATTGAATGAAGAACTATTAAATCCGGACAAAAAAAATAATATTTTAAACAAATCAAGCGACTTTGCAAAATCAGTCTCACCCAATGTGGTGTACATTTTATAAAGTATTTCGAGGAATTTTCGGTCAAAGGGTATACTTGGTGGATATTACCCATCAAACAGAATGAGTTGGGACACGTGGCAATGCACCGTCTAAAGGTTCAGCCAATCATGTCATTGGATCATGTGCCAGCGTGGCAGGACCGCCAATCAGTGATTCGACGAAATTAAGGTAGCAAAACATTACTGATGCAAGAGGTGACTTGTTAAGGTGCTGACTGAAAGCTTGTCCCATTGAAACTTGACTGGCTTTCCTTTGAATGAAAAACTGGAGAAGTTTTTGGCTCCAAATAGAATAATATGTGGTGGCCGTACTCAGTCCACATTCAAACCGTCCAAAAGCGTTCTTTTTATCAATAGACAATCCTAGTGTTGTTTGTACGATGTTGGATAATGTGTATCTTTTAAATGGAGTATATAGGGTGGATTTGGATTAAAAAGTTAATTGACTTATTTTTTTGTTTTTATTCAAATTTTTTATGCTTTTGTTTGTTTGGTGTCAAAATTTTTGTGAATTGTTGATTCGTCTCGACAAGAGGAATCGGAAAAGTGAAAATTTTTTATCGAAACTCATAATTTTTCTGAATAAAAACAAAAATAAGTCAATAAGACAACTTTCTTTTTACTTATCATTGTCTTTTTAAAAAAATTATGAGTTTTGATAAAAAAAAATTACTTTTCCAATTCCTCTCACCGAGATGAATCAATAAGTTACAAAAGTTTGATATAAAATTAACAAATGCGATTTTTTTTGAAGAAAGACAAAAAAGGAGTTACCATTTGACTTCTTAATCCAAATCACCCCATAGTTGGATGCAATTGCTGCAACTCATCTAACGGACCTCACTATGTTATGCTCATTCCTCACTTTATTTTAAGACCCTAGGGCCTAGGAAAGGCCCAAGAGGCCGCCACCTAGGACCCCGAAATTTTGGCCCAAAAAAAGGACCATGCCATTAAGAATTGGTATAAGTACCAGTACTTTCGCAACATGAATGTATTAACCTCTGTTGGTTTAGTTGTAAGATTGATCTCAGTGTACGTCCATGGTCGAGTTAGAGTCCTGCCAAGTAATTTTTTTCTTCTGCTCCTTTTCTGTGTTTATTATTCAAAAAAGGATTCCATGTGGAAATTTATAGTCTCTGTGATTCAAACTTGCATATAAGAAAACACAATGAAACACCAAAGCCATTAGAACCAAAGCGTGTTCTATGTACATTGTGGATTAAAATTGTTATATTTTTGGTGATCAAATATAGGTCCCCCAAATATATACCTTAGGCTGTGATTTAGGTTTTGCTAGAACAAGTTGGGTTTTTTTTGTTGTCAGTGTATATATATTTTGGGACATGGGAGAGGAATGTGTACTTAATATATGGCTAATGCTGGTAATCGTCATTTTCTTGCCAGTGTAAAGAATTTAATCTCTTTGTTGTATACAGTGTCAAAGGAACGATTGAGAGGTACAAGAAGGCATGCTCAGGCTCCTCCGATACTGGGTCGGTTTCGGAACTAAATACGCAGGTAATGTGGATTGGTTTTTCGTTTTTTTTTTTTCCCTTCTAAAAACAATATTCATGTGATTTAGGCTGAGGATTCTATTTTATTAAGTTGGAGTACAAAAACTAATATTCTTCTTCTGCTGATGTTTTTTCTCATCCCTGAAATTGTTCACCTGCGATGCATGCGAGTTAGTTTCCAATAGAGAGATATCGTCCCTAGGGCTTTATCGTTTATGATTTCTTACCTTCGGTAGATGCAAGTTGTTCTGATCATATAGGACATCATCAATATGCATCTTCCAGAAAGCATTGTTCAACCATTGAACTTTTCGATCTTGATTTTCCATCCTTCAATCCAGCTGCCATTGTGCGATTTTCTCCAGGGAGTGAGAATTTATTAAACCATTATCACGAAAACGTTTCTAATCATAAATATAATGGAACTTTAAAATCACGATGACATTCAATCAAAGATATAAGATAGACTTACAAAAATAGCCTGTAAGATCGATGAGAGATACTGCGTTCGCTGTCGTGAAGCCATACTAGCCTCCCTTTGTGTAGTTAGGTTCTAACGGCTGAATACGGCTCCAATAGTGTCTACTGGTCTACTCCACGAATATTCTAACATGCTGTGTAAATGTTTAATTGATGGGAACTTCCTCAGTTCTATCAGCAAGAAGCCGCCAAATTGCGTGCCCTGATTTCGAATCTGCAGAATTCAAACAGGTGATCATTTTCTCCTAGTAATTCAATCTCCTTCTCTTGATGCTTTTTTGTTTCACTAAGATTCTATAAGTGTCTAAGTGGTACCCCATGAATAAAATTCCGTTTACTGTATGTCAACCCCAAAGGATTGGCCTGGTGGTTTTTCTTAGGACTTCAAGGCTTTCTCCCCTCTAAAATTTTCAATTTACTCTTGGAGTCACTTCACCCTTATGTGTAAGTGTGTGAAACGACTATAAAAGAAGTTGTCGGGATTCTTCCTGTGTGTGCCCAAACTGGCACGGAACACTCTACCTATGTGTGCACGAACTGTGTCTAATTCACGTTTGCTAATACACTGTTCTTGGACAACATTTCCAGCCAAATGCGGGGTGAGTCTCTGAGCTCAATGTCTCTCAGGGAACTCAAGAACCTGGAGACTAAATTGGAAAGAGGAATGAGTAGGATCCGCTCCCAAAAGGTACTACTAGTGACATACTCCATATTTAACGGTACCGTTTATGTTTTATCTTTACGATAACGAAGTTCTCTTTTGCCCATACAAAATGGGTCCATTTGTGCTAGCATGTTAGGTGCGAATTTTAAAATTAAGGGTTTCGCGATATAACTAGTCAGTATGACTTTTTAATAACTTCAATGTTAGTTAGGGAGAGCATCTCCACCGGACAGCCATTTTGAGAGCCAAAGGTATATTTTCGCTCGAAGACCAAAATCCTCTCTTCCAATGGAAAACCATTTTGGGAGCCAAAAAATGGCTTGGCCATTTCAATGGCCTATGTCATTTCTTGTAAGGGCTGTGCTCTAATAACTCTTTGGATCAATATTCCAATAGGTGTCGTATGTGGGTGTAATTCAATGGCTGCAATTAGCGAGGCTTTAGCACAATTGGAGCAGTACTTCGGTCAAACATTGACCATATAACACTATAGCATGTCAAAAAATAGCTTCGGCTCTTGAAAAACAGCAATGCTACAAACATGCACATCTTTAAACACAACTCCAGACACGGAACTGATGCATCTGAATTCAAATACATCTAACAGCCCCAAATACGCTTGTATGGTGTTATAAAAGTGTGTTCCTAGACTTTTTTCTTGAAAAATGGCCAAAACCATGCTCTAACAAAACTTTATACAGACTAATTAATACTGTCAAATTTCATGGTTCATCTAGTAATTTTTCTTGTGTGTTCGTTTTTGTTTTGGTATCCCCAGAATGAGCTGTTGTTTGCGGAAATCGAGCTTATGCAAAAGAGGGTAACCATTTCTCTCCTAATACTATTGAACTTCCTGGCTAGGATATACCATAATTTGAAACCTTTGTCCTTTTCGTGCATGGAATTGCTAAAAGTCGTGGGGCTCATTCAATTTGCATTGCTTCTGTTTTTTCCTTTTCTTCTTGCAGACCTCTTACGATACCTCATTCTCTATGGTCTATGATTGGTCTCATCTCGATCTACCATCATTTGTCAAATTTCTAATAATTTTTTTTGCTAAAAGTCGTGGGAGGTAACACAAAATACACATTGCTCTTCAACTAGCTATAGGCATGCTGTTCTAATTAATCAATAATCATATCGATTTTTTCGGAAACTTTTTATATCCATCTCATAATCAATTGATTATGAGTGGAGACGTTCCTTATGTTATTAAGTGATCACTTATTCCATTCCAAAGTAATTCGGGATTATAATTCTTTAACACCCCCTTTTATCCACGTGCAGTCGTGTTTGAGATCTGTAACGTATAGCCTATTTTTCAGTCTATCATCATACAAACCTTTTTGCTGGTCTATCATATTGTAGGGCATAAATTCTACATTTTTTAAAATATGAGATGGAATAGGCCCCATCTTGATACCATATGCAAACTTAATTTATATCCTCATAGGAAATCCCCATCGTGATACCATAATTATATGCAAACTTAATTTATATCCTCGCAGGAAATCGGCTTGAATCACAAAAACCAGTGCCTCCGAGCAAAGGCTCTCTCTCTCTCTCTCTCTCTCTCTCTCTCTCTCTCTCTCCAGAGTTAGTTTATAATAGTACACCAACTTTGGGGTTGCTTGCTGATTTTACTACGTATGTGTAGATGGCTGAGACTGTGAAGCAAATGAACTTAGTGAATGGAGCTGGGCCTGACTATGATTTGATGCCACCTCATGGTCACTCATGTGACTCTGGGGACTACCTTCACGTCAATGGGCTCCACCACCAACCCAATCATCAGTACCATCACTATTCACGTCAAGACCAAACTACCCTTCAGCTAGGGTATGAATCCCTGACTTTCCTCCTCCTTTTTTTGTGTACTTTGTTTTATCCAAAAGTGCACATGTACGTAGCCGATTCATGGAAATTTTAAAAATCAATTCGAAATGAAATAGTTGCAGCATAAATAGATGAAACTATGAAAGGATTTCGAACATCTCAGCGATTGGTCAAACCGATGAAGTTAAGGCCAGGTTGACGAAGTCGATACCCTGCTCCTTTATCAGTGGGAATGCAACCAACACCCCTCAGCCCTAGAGTAAAATAGATTAGTATCTTCCGTGCATGCTTCCTATCATGTTTCTAGGATGGACCAGACTGAACCAAACGGTTTCGATCTTTCTATCCCTATGTGTGCTTAATTTTGACGATTGAAATCGTCCACGCAAAAGATTAGGTAGATTGAAATTGATTACATGATCATATGATGAAAAATTACATACGTTAGATGTCTCGTTCATGGTTTCTGAAAATAAATGACATAAAGAACATGGCTGCTAGTTCGGTTAAATTCGTTTTGTTTTTCTAATGAAGGACCTGCACATTAGGCTTACGATAATTGGAAAAAATCATGACTACAGTAGAAATCTTTGGTGGATCAAACAATACGATCCAGTCCATAGACCTCGTCAGGTTTGGTGAAGTAGACATGAGAAACATAACAAGTACATATTTATCTTCCATATGTAAGGTCGCATGTTGGAATTCTACAGAAGTCAAACAATTCAAACTTTGAGCCCCCCGGAGAGTTTATCCGGTTGTTAACTTCAAGGCTACGAAATTAGTCGAGATGCGAACAAATTGGCCCAGACATCCGGTTATACAAGAAAAACAACATTTTTGGACATAAGTTCCCATAGCATGAACAGACAATCCTGCAATTGATTTCCCATTTTAATTCTGTGCAGCTAATTAATGTGCTCGAAGGGAGGTAGGTTTGCCCTGCTCATTCTCTCTATGAAGGTTATTTCAATTGAGTAGACGAAGGCGCCGCTTCTCTGATATTGGTCATCGGACTCTATTAACTACGAGGAACTATTTTACTTTATGAGCACTCGTGCGTGCAATACTATCATGGTGTGTTAAAAAAGTGTACTAGCTCCCAATCCTTTTCTGTGATTTTAAGTTATTTTTCTTCTTCTTCTTCAAATCTCATCTCCTAGTGATTCTTGATCATATAAAACTAACCATTTATTGTTGAATAAACCGATCGATAGTAAAAAGAAGATTTTATTAATCTTTGAAGATGATTACAAAGATTAAAAGGATCATAGATACACTGGCAAAAGCCACCCGAGAATCACACCCAGAAAAAGGCAAAAAGCCAACCAAAAACACCACAAGAAGCACAAAAGCCTCAAAACAGCCCTTAGATGATATACTCTCTTTTTTTTAACAGTAAAAGAAATTTTTTATTAACCTTTGAAATTGTTACAAAGGTTAATAGGATAAGGAGGGAACAAAAAAAGTCTAATTCAAGACCTAAACCCTAGATTGGCAAGATGCCAACCAAGACAACATCCAAATGGAGCAAAATTGCAACACCTAAAGGCCTAAAAGTCTGGATAAAACAGCTAATACAAATGGGACGCAACTGTGCACCCAAGAAGCCTTAAAACCAAATAACATGGGACAAGCCCAACTAGTAAAGCCCAACATCAAACTCTAGCAACACATCACTGATATTCGCTGATATACTTGACACCTTACTAGCTGATCTTGTTAACCGAGCTTACCTTTGTAAGCTTCCTTTCGTAGAATGCGATTCCGTAATTGCTAATCAAGTAGAAATCAGCCCTAGCTAGCAACGATCATTAATAAAGCACAAGCACAAGTCAAATTTGGAGCTGGGCTAATTGGGCGATGTTAATGGGATAAACACCATCCGGTGATATCGAAGTGTAAGATTTATTGGCAATGATCTTGTTCACTGCCTCGCTGGTATGGTACCCGTCCCAGAACACGTAATCATCTCTGTCCTCGCATGGCATTCCTCCGGGAAGACAGAAACCCAAGGTGCCCGGCGGCAGTTTGCAACAGGCAGCATTTACCACCTTAAAACCTGTAAAATTGACATGTAAGAGAACATATCGATCAGTAATAGAAAGTTGTAGTCTTGCAGACATATATGAGTATGGTGAGTACCGTAGGGTATAAGATCGGTTGGCTTTTGCGTAAAGATATCGACATAGACGAACTTGGCATCGGGTAGCTCGGCATTGAGTTCATCCACAAGTGTTAAGAGTCTACCATTGAAGAGTTCTGCCGCTCTACTGATCTTCTCTATGCAATAAATATTACCCGGATCCCGACTACGGCGGCCACCATGCACAGCAATTACGGCGGGTGCACAACCGAGCCTTTGCAGGCTGAAAGTAACTATCTTCCTTGCTCCATAATTGTAGAGGGTCTGGTATCAGCAAGTAGTAAAAGAAAAGCATTTTTAGGAAGAAAAAAAAAACTTTTCAGCTTGAAATAACTGTAACAATATTGAAGGGTGTTTTTCGCTTTTATCCTCTGTATTTTTTCAATACGACACTACAAGGAAAAAAGGTATTCCCAATGCTTTTATTACAGCATTTCGAAAGCGCCGCCATATAAGACATTTCCCAACGTCATTTTCGCTCATGAATCAATCCCGACTTTTTTTCAAAAATCGACACCATAGATCTTTTGCGACGTGTCCTAAACGCCAGAGACCTAAGCCAACTTTGGGATCCTCAGCGTTTGCAAAAACGCTGCTAAAACCTCTACTAGCATTAATTTTTAAATGCCACAATAGGCAATTTTTTTGTAGTGTCGCGAAGAGAATACAAACAACTTACCAATCTTTATTCAATTAGTACAAAAAATTTAAATTTCAAACACACACACACACACTCACTCTTTCCCTCTTTAACCTCACGGCTCTTACACCTCACACACAAACTGATTAGTGATTACAATCTCACGTCTCGTCTCTTTCTCTCTTTGTATCTCTCTGATCTGGGATTAATCGAACTCCCCAAATAAGCACACCACAGAGTCACAGACACATATTAATCCAAATCACAAACGTACTTTTAGTAATTCGACTGATGATTGAGTATGTAGAGTAATTATAAATTGATAGTTGATTCGAAGGGAGGTGAAAATAGATTTGAAAGTCTTAACTGATGAAAGCAAAATTAACCCAGCTGTTAAATATCAACAACATTTATCAGGAAAAGGAGGACAAGAGAAATTGTAGTGTAATGTACTAACTCTTAATTGTTGGCCATAGCGTTTGATAACGACATCACACCATCGATGTATGGTATACAGTTCTCGTGTTGGGAAAACAGGTACGAAGTAGTTTCCGATGAAGTCATTACTCCCCAATGTGAGTGAATATATGCATTTGTTGAGATGCTTTGTAGCTGCCTTGTTACTCCCTAATATATCAGCAATTCTGGAGGCTATCAGTAGATGGTTTTTCAGTTGTTCGTCCATGGTAAATCGGTCGCCCTAGTACAAAACAACTCTTGGAACTGTTAGCGATTCATTTGTTCACTTTTGAGTAACTATTATCGATAGGTAAACATGTAGGAAGCCAAACTATTCAATTACGCTACAACCCCACAGACTTTACAAATACTTTCATAATTTTGTAGAACACACAGACACAGTATTGGTAGTGCATTGTGTGAGCTGCGCATTATTTGAATGTAGATGCATTTGTGTGCAGTAAAATGTTTATGTTGTAGCCTTGTAGGCTTTTTCCAAAGATTTTGTGCAAAAAGTAGAAGAAAAAAGTGTTTAGTCAAACATTCTCTTGAGTGAATGCTGTTTATGGTGTCAACCATTTCCTAATGCATATTTCAAAAATTATTTCATGTTGCTCTGTTTTAGCCTTAGCATTAGGATCTTGGCGATTGCAACGTCATTTTGAGTCGTTTAATTATCGGAATAGTATATATAAATAGGAAAGTGGAACAATAAATTCAAAATAGTATCATTTAGTGTATACGACTTGCACTATCTTCAATCATCTTAAACACAAAATGTCGTATGTAGAAATAGAGAAAATATGTGTTAAAATTTCATGACGTTTGCATATTCATCATCATACTTGTGCAAAAGTTCGTATCAGCAAACATAAACTCATAATAGAGATGCTGTGAATTTGTGTGGATGATGTAACGATTTACAAATATGGGCAAATGTTAAAAGATTTCAATGTAAAATTTAGGAACCGATATTGTCGATGCTATGAATTCATGCGCAAATGTTATGAGTTCTTATCCGATTTAGCGGGTACATGCCCTATACAACAAAATGTGATGTGTACTTACTGCTTTGGTATTTTTCTTACTTTTTATATAACTATATATTCGATAAATTACCAATAAACGTCCGCTTTCTTGGCGAATTCCAGCTCCAGAAGATCCGTAGTTCACACCAGCCAGGATCTCCTCACCACTTACAGTTACATACGGAGGGGGATAAGTGTTAAAACCTAGAAGCTCAGCTGCAAAATTATGAATGTTCAAAAAATAGGATCATCAGTTGCACAAAAAAATAACCTCTTGATTGCTTGTGTGAAGCTATTGTGCCATAGAGAGGTGATATCAATCTCAAATATGTTGGAATAATCAAAATAAAATACATGAAGTTGAAGGGGAGATGAAATTAGAAAGACCGATAACAAGTACTACGGCACATCATGATATGTAAAATGAAATGGGATAAAAATTATGTATATGTTTACTGGCTATTAGAATTGAGCTGCGAGAAAATGTACCAAGGAGATCCGTCGCAGTGCGACCATTGGTGAACCTTCCGGTTGGTACGCCCGAGGGAAGGTCGATCCCATAGGGCCGGAAATCAGCTTTACCGGTGGACTTAAGGCCTAAGTTGTTTCCATTGTCAACACCTGAATCTCCGAAGATAAAGTAACAAGGTACTTGTGGTTTTGCAACAACAAAATAATATAAGTTGAAGAATGATAGAATTGGAAGTAGGATAAGCCATGTCTCAAGCTTAGGCGCCATCAATAAAGTGAAGAGTACGGAGGAGGGAAGAAGAAAGATATATAAAGAGATAAAAAAGTTGAATAGGTAAATAGGCCACCTCAGGAACCCAAACATAACTAGGGCACAAATAAAGGGGAAAAGCTTTCGAAAATCTAGATCTGAAACGATGTTAAAACATCTAACTCATAACCAATTGGCAATGAGAAAAAAAGACGCCCAGAGTCATATATTGAGGTGATAATTGATCGATTTGGGACAAATTCCGACATGATGAATTAGAAAGTTTGAAGGGAAAGGAGTGGATTTAAATGGGACACAATAATTCTACATACACAATAATGGATCACAACACCAATCACACCATAAATTTGGACCAAGTCATTTAACCTAACAGACCAAACTCTTTCAATACATTAACCAAGTCAAAAGTGGTCAGAGAACATTGTCTCATTAGGAGGGCTTGGTAACAGACCAATTCATGTATGTACACATACCTAACATAAACAGTGGAAGGACCAAGGCGTACTGAGGCGAGTGTGGTTGGTCTGTCAGCGACTTAATTGGTTGATTGATGTATTAATATTGAAAGGGTTTGATATGTCAGTTTAAATGGCTTGGTCCAGACTTATGGAGTGGTTGGTGTTGTGCCCGGTTATCGTGCACATAGCATAATTGAATGGGATATGCCCACTCTAATTTTCTTGCTTAGCAAAAGGAATATTTTACAAAAGCTCGAAAATGGTAAATCTGAGTCTTTCAAAAGTGTATTGGACGGTTCGAATGAGGTGCCGGGCACCACGTTGCAATACCTTCCCCGTACCCAAAATTTTCTCAAATGGAAAGTATGAAATCCAAAGGTACATGCAAAAGGAAAAGAAGAATAAATTAAAAGCCTCCAGATTTTGATCCTCCTCATGCCTTCCAAGCATCTCTTAACATTCACATTTTGATTCTCGAAATTCAAAAATACTTCTTTTGTTTCCTATCATTCTTAATTCCCCTTACCGAAATTCTGAATTCTAATACAGAGCTTAATTAATGCGGTCAAACATTACCATTAAAAATGCGGTACTCCGTACACCAGAAGGAGGACCAATCAGCCTTGTGTGCTATATGGTTGGCGGCCAACTGATAGGTTAATAGGATAGCCAAACAACCGAGGCGATAGTTCAATTGGTTGGAGCTGTTAACATAAGGTTGCTTCTCTCCTATTGATTTTGAGTTCAATACTCGGGACCAGATGGTTGGAGGAGGGGGCTCCAATTTAACTTGTACCTCTGTCGGGGTTTGGTGATGGAGCCAGTAGCGTGGTGACGGATTAATATTTCCCTTATGGCTGGATCAACTACTCCTTAGGTTCGAATATTAGGATGGATCGATGGATTTCCCAGTTGATCGAGGAGTAGCTATGATGGTTCAATCAAGCCCACTCTTTTAAAGGGGAATTAATTGCCTATATTCTGGTCCTATTAACATACGTGTAGCATGATGATATTAATTACGTAACACTCCCTGCTGAAATGGGAATCAGAGCCTACGATTTTGCAATTTTTCATTGGATATGGATTCAAAACAAGCATCGCAACTGTAGGCATACATCCGATACAATTTACCACTTGAAGGCATTACATTTTATCATGCACAGATCGGCATAACATTGTATCACTCAAAGGCATTTTTACAAATGACATAACATTTTTAATATGTTTAAATTCACTTTTTTGTGGTGTCCCCCGTGATCATGACATTAACCATTTGAAGGCATAACATGCTTCGATCCATTGTTGAACCGTTTGGTTGGTACGCCTACGGAAAAGGTCAATCCCAGAGGGCCGGATATTGGCTTTAGCCAAAGACTGAAGCCTATTTTGGTGTCATTATCAACAGCTGAATCACCGAAGATGAAAGTAACAAGGTACTTTCTTATTTGCAACAACAAAATACTGCAAATTAACTCAAGAATGAAAATACATAAGGAGAAAAAGGTGAATAGGCAAATAGGCCACCTCAGGTATTTGCTTGGTAATTACCCCAGTATGTTTGGAACACATTGACATCAGGATAGAACGGAAAATGTTAGAGTCCATGAAAGTGTTCGTAAAAAGATCATGGTAAATCTGGACCGTCCATGATCCTTTCATGGACTAAGCCCTCAGATGACCTTGTCAACGGTAAAAAGAGAGAGCTGACAATGGGGCGTGACAAAATTAAGGATGATCTGGTGAAATAAAAAGCATGAAGTACAAAGACAAGATGTCAATGTAATCTTTCTTTCGATTTGCTCCCTTGAGTTTTGGGTTTTATCTTTTGGTCTTAGATTGTTCTGGCTATTTGGGTTTTTTCAGTGGATGTTTTGGATTTGTGTGTGTGTGTGTGTGTGTGTGTGTGGTGTTTTGGTTGATTCATTAACTTCCTTTGGGTTTGGTTCTCGGGTGTTGTTTTGCCGGTGCGCCCTCGATCCGTTAAATCTTTGTAATCCTTTTCAAAGATTTATAAAAAAAAAACTATGCTGATAAAAATAAATATTTATGCCCAAGTGTGATAAATCAAAGTTGGACTGCACCAACTTTCTGCTAGTACCAAATTGTTCTCTTTGTTTTGGTGTTTTTTTAGGGAGCATCATGCCAAAACCATTTTTGTTCATGTCAAAACTTATTCATTGCATGACTTAATTGACCTTCAGTACACTACTTAGGGGTTGTTTGACAAAACTGAAAACTGAAACTGAAAGCTGAAAAATTAAGTACTGGAAACTGAATACTGAAATTTTTAAGTTGAAAAACTGTTTAATAAATATATTAAGTACTAAATTAAAAAAATGATGAATTAATTTTGTTCCAATTCTATCTTAATTTACTAACGGTCACAATATACTTTTGGTAATGGTGGTGGAGTGGTGGGGGGGGAGTGGTGGAGGTATCAGGAGTGCTGGTAGTGGTGGTGATGGAGTGGTGGTGGTGATGGTGGAGTGGCGGTGGTGGTGATGGTGGTGGAGTGGTGGAGGTGGTGGTAGGAGCGATGGTGTGTTGTGGTGTAATGATGGTAGTGGTGGAGTGGTGGGGGTGGTGGTGGTGGAGTGGTGGCGCTGGTGGTGGTGGTAGTGGAGGAAGTGGTGGTGGTGGTGGTGGTTGTGGTGGGGGAATGGCAGTGGTGGTGGAATGGTGGAGCGGTAGTGGTGGTGGTAGGAGCGGTGGTGGTGTGGTGGTGGTTGTGGTGTTGGTGGAGTGGTGAAGCTGGTGGTGGTGGTGGTAGTGGAGGAAGTGGTGGTGGTGGAGTTGGTGGTGGTGATGTGATGGTGGTGGTGGTAGTGGAGGGAGTGATGGTGGTGGTGATGTGGTGGAGGAGGAGTGGTAGTAGTGGAGGTGGTGGTGGTGGAGGTGGTGGTAGTGGTGGTGGTGGTGGAGTGATGGAGGTGTTGGTGGTGGTGGTTGTTGTGGTGGTATGACGGTTGAATGTAAGTACACAAAAATTCAGCCAGAATTAAGTAGCTGAAAGCTACTTAATTTTTTTCAACCTTTTAGCCTATATTTTAAGTGGTACTTAATTTGTTAAGTAATATGAAATGTAGCAATCAAACCTACTGAATCACTTATTACTTAATTGATTCAATATTAAGTGCTGAATTTAGAATATCAAACAAGCCCTTACTTTATGAAAATGCCCCTTCAAATTCAGGAGATTATTTTTGTTTACATCTTTTCTCAAATTATCTCTACTTTTGCTCGTGAATTGTATTTTTGCTTGATGTTTAATTTTTGTTTGCTTCTCTTCTAAAATTTGCTCATAAATCCTTGCATTTTTGCTTGAAACGTGAAATTAGAAAACACATTGCACTTATGAAATTTTAAGGGGTATTTTTGTAAAGTGAGTGATATAGTAGAGGGCAATTAAGTCATACAATGAATGAATTTTGGTATGAACAAAAAAGATTTTTCAGAAACAAAAAGGGTTTTGGTATTATCAATCCCCTTTTTTTTTAGTGTCATGGTTGGTTCTGGATGGAGTATTTCTTTTTGGCGTTTGATGTTATGGTTGGCTACTTTTGCCATCATTGGATTGTTGTTATTTTTCTTTTGGATCTTGACGGCATATGATTGTTGGAGTGAGAAGGTGTAACGACCCGCTCCATCTTTGTATAATATTATCCGCTTTAAACGCCCAAAAGCCATAAACTTTCTAGTAGGTCACCCATCCCTGAACTACCCCAAGATGAGCACGCTTAACTGTGAAGTTTCTATGCATTTTGGCCCACCCTCAAGGCTTTAAAAGGCCTTATACAAGTAGAATGGATCTTTTCTTATAAACCATGAATTGTCCCCTCCAGTCCGGATGGAACTTGCTTCCTGCAGTACTGCCGGCCACCGAAAAATGGGGTGTCACAATCTACCCCCTTAGGGATGCAACGTCCTCGTTGCACAGGCCTAGCAACCTCCCCTGGGGTCCGTGGTAGCAGAGCGCATCCTACTTATCACTTTGCTCAGGGCGGGGCTCTGATACCATTTGTAACGACCCGCTCTATCTTTGTACAATATTGTCCGCTTTAGACACCCAAAACCCATAGACTTCCCAGTAGGTCACCTATCCCTGAACTACCCCAGGATAAGCACACCGCTTTCCAGTGGCCGGCGGTACTGTAGGAAGCAGGCTCCATCCGAACAGGAGGGAGCAAGTCATGGTTTATAAGAAAAGATCTCTCCTACTTGTACAAAGCCTTTTAAAACCTTGAGGGCGGACCAAAGCGCAAAGAAACTTCACAGTTAAGCGTGCTCATTCTGAACTGGAGCAATCCAGGGATGAGTGACCTACTAGGAAGTCTATAGGCTTTAGGCGTCCAAAGCGGACAATATTGTACAAAGATGGAACGGATCGTTACAAATGGTATCAGAGCCCCGCCCTGGACAAAGTGCTCGGTAGGATGCGCCCTGCTACCACGGACCCCAAAGAAGGTTGCTGAGCATGTGCAACGAGGACATTGCATCCCTAAGGGGGTAGATAGTAACACCCCGTTTTCCGGTGGCCAGCGGTACTGCAGGAAGCAGGCTCCATCCGGACGGAAGAGAGCAAGTCATGGTTTATAAGAAAAAATCTCTCCTACTTATACAAGGCCTTTTAAAGCCGTGAGAGCAGGCCAAAATACATAGAAACTTCACAGTTAAGCGTGTTCATCCTGGAGCAATCCAAGGATGGGTGATCTACTGGGAAGTCTATGGACTTTGGGTTGCTCATGCTCCGTAGTGATACCTCATGCTTAGGGTCGTTTTAATCTTTGTAATTTAGTACGTGTTTGGATCATATCACATGCGTTAAGTTGTGCAAGCTTATTATATAGTACGTAGAGAACAATTAAAAAGGCTCAATATGATTTTATCTATTATGATGTGTTATGATGGATTCAAGGCTTGTAAATAGGTCCCTCCAGTCTAAACGTTTAAGTTTCTTCCATCAATTACTTTTAACGGGCACAATGGTAAAACAAAATGAAGTGATAACCACCCAGAATAACTGCCCACGTTCTCATTTGTTGAGATGCTACGTGCACAACCATTAGAATACAACACCAAGCGCAACCTCTTATATCCACGAGAGTCCCACACACATTTAACACATGGGACTCACGTGTATGTGAGGGATTGTGTTCGGTGTTGTGTTCGGATAGTTATGCACCTAGCATTTTTGCATTCAATAACCCAAAACTCCGAAATCCACATTCCACACCGACATAGTAGTAATAGATAGTGCACGATTGCAATGTGGGACCTACTATCGATCGAAAAAATGATCCAAGTTGTTCATTGAATCTTTTTTTCTTTTCTTTTTTTTATGCAAGAGTTATCGCTCATTCTATACCATAATCAATAAGGATTAGCTTAAGTGGAGCCAGTACCCAGACACCAAACACCTCGGGGTGGCGAAGCTCCATATCAAAGACAGAATAAAATCCGGTGGAAATCAATCCCCAATTTGGAGAAACCAGACCGAAACAAAACCCCAAGGGAAAACCTGCCAAGACAGAACTTGAACCCCAACATCTGGAAAAAAATCGGCCTAAACATCCGGACAGAAATTGGACAAAAATATCCGGACGAAACAAAATAAAAAAACTAGACTAAAAAACAGAAAAGAAACCTCCGATTTTGAAAATGTCGTTGGGCAAACGCCACCTCAAAATCTGAAGACTTATTTGCCCGGAGGGAGCCAAATTACCTTGATTTCATCTCACCGTCAAATCTAACCCAAATTGAAGGGGGGGGAGGCGGTGGAGAGTGAATTTGGTTGGGATAGGTATAGACAGGCGGAGAGGTGAAAGAGGGTGACCGTTGAGAGAGAGAGAGAGAGAGAAAGAGAAAGAAGTTGTTAAGTGTTTACGGTAGTGAATAAATTGTTGAGAAATATCAAGTTGTTTTCGATAGTGAATAAGTTGTTGAAAGGGTTTGTGAGTAAAGTTATTGTAGCAAAAAAGGTTTCTGTTAACTTTTTTATTAGTGGAAACGAGATGGAAAAAAAAACTAAAATTTTTTTCTTAGTAGAAACGAGATGCTAAATTGCTCGCATTCAGCTTTTATTAATTTTTGTTAGTGAAAAACAGAGCCTTAAAAACCACCAAAAAAAAAAAAAAAAACCCGAAATCACTATCGAGGACCGAAGACAAACAACACTTATTACCGAATAATAAAACTAACCTTTTATTTCCTGAATAACCGATGGATTGATACAATCATTAACTATGCTTAACTGCGGATCAAAAAAAAAACTATGCTTAACTATAAAGTGGAGTACGTAGTGCTTAGTAAAGCCCATATATTACTTGACATATGAGCTGAGGTGATCTCATCAACCAAGCTTACCTTCGTAAACTTCAAGTGTAGAAATTAACTCTAGCTAGCAACGATTATTAATAAGAAAGCGCGCACAAGTAGTCAATTAAATTTGGAGCTGGGCTAATTGGGCGATGTTAATGGGATAAACGCCATCGGGCGACATCGCAGTGTAGGAATTATTGGCGATGATCTTGTTGACTGCCTCAGTGGTGTGGTACCCGTCCCAGAAGACGTAGTCATCTCTGTCCTCGCATGGCACTTTTCCGGGAAGACACACACCAACGATGCCCGTCAGCAGCTTGCAACATGGATGATTTAGCACCTTAAAACCTGTCAAAATTGAATAATCTCTCCTTATCAAGTCATTCCTGAAAAATAATCTTATTAACCGGATTAAAAACAAGTTAAGGATATAAGGGTATGTTTGATTCTATGGAATGGAATTGACAATGGAATGAAATTGAGGTTTGAATAAAATTGGAGAAAATGAGATTGGAATATCCATTCACATTCTCAAGTTTTGTTGTGCTTAAGAATAATCATTCTCATCTACAATGGAATGGTGTGATAATAGTGATTTTTGGAGTGGCAATTGTAATTTTGGTGTGGCAATAGTCATTTTTGAAATGACAATAGTAAATCTTAAAGTGACACTAGTGAATCTTGAGGTGACAAAGAAATTGAATGTTAATTCCTTCGTTTTTTAGTGGAATGACAAATCCTTTTCTAAAGTGAATAGTAATTTCATTTGGAATTTGCATTCCATCATTTAATGGTGAATCAGACATGAGAAAAAGTTTGTCATTGGAATGACCGTTATATTCCAACTTTGATTCCATTGAACCACACATATCCTAATTCAAATCATTGTCGAAAATTGCATATCGATCCCTATTAGATTGACACGCACTTACAACTTGAAGAATCATGAGTACGTTCAATAGTTCCAGAGCACAGGCGCATGGTCCTCCGGGATCATGTCAGCACCACACATTAATTTCTGTTGGATTAATACACTTAGTCATCCCACAAGAATGTGTGGTGTTAGAGTGTCTCAAAATACCACGTGACCGTGCTCTGGCAGCTTCACTACAGGATAATTAGACAAGAATCATGTACCATAGGGTAGCAGATCGGCTGGACTTAACGTGAAGACATCGACATAGACGAACTTGGCATCAGGCAGCTCGGTGTTGAGTTCATCAACCAGCGTCAAAAGTCTACCATTGAAGAGTTCCGCCGCCCTATTGACGTGCTCAACGCATGAAATATCGTCGGGATTACGGTGGCCACCAAATTCAGCAACCACGACGGGGGCGCAACCGAGCCTTTCCAGGCTGAAAATAACTATCTTCTTTGCTCCAAAGTTGTAGAGTGTCTTGTATCAACAAACAGCAAAGAAACCATTAATCAGTAAAGAAAATTGAGCTTAAAATTACAGAAATGCATGTCGAAGGGAAAAATCGATGTTCATGGCATTTGATCATCGAGGCATTACGCAACAATGTCTTGGGGAGGACAGATTACGGTTTTTAAATCTGACACGTTATGAACGAGACATTGAGTATACGGAGTTATGGTAAATATTTCCGAAAAGCTTATCCGATAAAACTGAAATTGACCCATCGATAAGATTGATCAAATGACACGGAAACTGAAGGAAAAATTAAGAAGATGAGGAGAAATTAAGTGTTTAGTACTAACTCTTAATTGTTGGCCATAGCGTTGGATAAGGATAGCAGCCCATCGATCTTGGGTGTACAGTGCTCCATTCGGATAAGTGACCGGTATGTAGTAGTTGTTGACGTAGTCGTTGCTCCCCAGCGTTACCGAATAAATGCATTTGTTTACGTACTTTCCGGCTAACTCCCTACTCCCCAGTATATCAGCAATTCTCGAGACAATGAGAAGATGTTGTTTTAGTTGCTTATCCATCGTGATCCGACCGCCCTAGTACCAAAACGACTCATACGAATTAACGTCAACAGAGTATATGTGAATATAAGCTGTACATAAACACATCAATCGGGGCTAGAAAGCCAGAGCTATTCTGTTTATTAATTAGTACGTGTTTCTTTAGCTAGGCATGGTGGCATACGAATGTTTAAGATATTACCAGGTGCCTTCCAGATTCTTTGCGAATTCCAGCTCCCGAAGATCCGTAGTTCACGCCGGTCAGGATCTCCTTACCACTTGCAGTTACATAGGGAGGAGGATAAGTGGTGAAACCTAGAAGCTCAGCTGCAAAATAGTTGAAGTTGAAGAAGAGATAACATGTTAGAAGAAGGACAACATTTCAGTGCAAGAACCCAATGGTTGTATATATCGTGCTCTTATTCACATAATTCTATAAAATGTCCTACACTCCCGCTCTCCATCCTCACTCTCGCGAATTTTAGTTGGATAAGATGTGTTTTAAAGATGTTTTTACGCTCGTGCTCACACACTCAAATTATGTGACTTCGAATTTGTGTCACGTCATATCGTTAAAATTTACCCCCAAAAAAGAAAAGCTAGTAGTTCCTATGGATATGTCTACTGGCCAGGAATTGAGCAGCGAGAAGCTATATATACCGAGGAGATCAGTGGAAGTGCGACCGTTGGTGAACCTTCCGGTCGGTACACCTGCGGGAAGGTCAATCCCGTAGGGTTTGAAATTGGCTTTAGCCAAACTATGGAGGGCTAAGTTGTTGCCATTGTCAACCGCTGAATCTCCAAATATAAAGTAACAAGGCACTTGTGGTTTGGCAACAACAAAATACTGCAAACTCAAGAATGAGGGCATCAGAAGCAGGATAAGCCATGTCTCCAGCTTAGTCGCCATCGAGGACGGTATAGTACGGAAGTGGGAAGAAAGGAGGATGTATAAGGGAGAAAAAGGTGAATATTAGGCAAGTAGGCCAGTGCTTCAGGTATTTCCTTGGTAATTACCCGATACGTCCGGAACGCATCGGGACAAAATCCCTCGGATGCCCTTGTCACGGGAGAAAAAAAGAGAGAGGGAGATGGCACGAACAGGATGGTCTGAAACGAAATAGAAACTTTGAAAGAAAAGGGGAAGATTTAAATGGGATGCCCAATTCTAATACGAGTTCGCCTATATATTGTGTTGAAACCATGCAAGTACTAATACTATTCTATTCGTACGTTCCAACCATAAATACAAGTGGGAGTGCACCTATTTGCCATAAATATCATTCTTCAGATTTTATTGCATTAGTGGATTGGCTGGCATAAAAGTGGTTTAGTTTGCCATGTTTGCACAATTTTTGCGAACTTGCCGGCTGGCCTAGTTAGTTGGGTGATTGTTCCAAGTTGACAAGCGTCTCGTGTTCGAGACTTAGAGTATCCACAATGGCATAACCAAAAGTAATAGATTTAAAGTTAACAATGTTGGTGCAAAATATGACTCACAATATTATAATCAAATTTAGCAATCTTCTTAGAAATAATCAAATTTTAGGCTTTGGAGAACCAAAACTAACAATCTTTTGCCACAACCAAATTTAGTGAACCCCACATTCTCAATCAAATACGTCCATCATTACCAAAAAAAAAAAAAAGTTCTCTCTCTCTTTCTTTTCCAACAATATTTTCAAAAAAAATATTTTACTAAAAAACTTTAAAAATAAAAGCTATTTTTTCCCAAAAAAATGTTTTTTAATTTTTATACAAAGAAAACAGTTAAATTTTTTTGAAAAGCTATTTTTTTCAAAACCTTTTCTTATATAAAAACTATTTTTTCAAAAACCGTAGTTACGCAAAAACTGTTTTTCCTTCTATTCCTAATAAATAGTTTTTATTAGTCTCAAAACTATTTTTACAAAAAAAAACTATTTTCTATGTTCACAGTTTTTAGTTTTTTGTAATTTGAAAAGGTGATGTCGTAAGTTTTGGTTATTTAATTTTAATTATGTCATTATGGACTTCTACATTGCTAACCTTAGCAATCTCTTAAATGGATAATCAAAAGTTGATGTATCAATTTTTGGTTATCAATTTTTTATTATAGCATTGTGAATACCCTTAGGGTATACTAACTTGCAAACCTTCTAACTTATATTAATATGTATGAGTTTTTTGATGCTCATCAAAAAAAAAAAAATTCTTTTGAGTCAACATTACAAATAAAATGTCAAATTATCTCTCTGTCTTGTAAAAGAACGCTATAGCTCCTTGTGTATGGGTTTAGCTCGACTCATTTATGGGCTACTTCTTGACTCTTGAGCTAGTTTTTAGTCCATGGGCTTTATTTACTTCTTGCAACTGTAATTCAATAATTCATATTCGCAAACTTAAGAAAATTCAAACGAAAATTTCACGCACTCACTCTGTATTCGAGGTGAAAATTAGACTAATGGTACCATTATAATGTTAAAACATTCAACTTAAAATTATTTGGCAATGAGAGGAGAAGTCGTCCAAACTCGTATACTAATTTTCGAGGTGAAAATTAACCATGCAGGACAACAAATTTTAACACTACTCAGCACATACGACCTCCGACTCGCACGTAGAGGTGACAACAAAGGATCCGGAATATACGGATCACAACGAAACAATATGCAACTATGGTACAAACAGAGGGGAAGAGCCTCCGATAATCTAGCTCTGATATCGTGTTAAAGCATTCGACTCAAAACCAATTGAAATGATGGGAGAGGCTGTGCGCCCTAACCCATATAATAGTTTTCTAGGTGATAATTAACTGGTTCAGACAAATTCCAACAATGTGTGCTATATGGTTGGCGCCCAACGGATGGGTTAGTTAGGACAGCCATTGATTTCAAAGGTGAATTAGAGCCTATATTCTTGGTCCCCTTTTAACAAACTCTTAGCTCCATGATATTAATAACCTAGCAGTAGTGCCGATCACTGAAATGCGAATTAGAGCTTAAGTAGTATTATTTTGCTACACTTCCTACGCCCAAGCCCAGCCTATACACAACTTTGGCTGGGCCAACATACCCGGAATAAGGGCCCGAGTCGGGCTAAAGCCCGATGGGGCAAGTGGCCTTTACGTGTGCCATGGGCCGGTGTGTAGGATGATGAAATGCAAAAGTTTCAACTTTCAACCAACTTAAGTTGGCTTTACGCGCGCCGCGGGTCGGGCTAAAGCGCCCAAGGGGACCGCCAACAAACTAGCTCTTCTAATCAAAAATGCAAAAGTTCCAACCAACGTACTACTCAAGTTAAGTTCATCTTTATAATCCAATAAAATGCTTGAACCAATTGCAGTCCATGCAACTGGATTTATGTATTCAAAGACTGAAGACTCGGCAACAATTAAAGATATTCCAATCACGTTCAACGTACGATCGAGCAAGTTGTTATTCAATTTAGACCTCTTTTACTTCCATAATGGAAATTAATTTCCAAATTAAAAATGACAAAAATACTCGTACAATAGTGGTACAAATGCGTATAATAGTGGTACAAAATTAATAAGTAGCTAGCATGAAATTATTATATGATTATATGGAACTGTTGCATATTCCATCTCCATCTCAGTCTCTATCTTTATCTTCGTCTTCAGAGTTGAGCCAAGCGACGAATATCCATTGGATAAGCATCGGAGGGAGATTGAGCGCTATATGATCGTCTCGCGAGAATGATGTTTGCAGCTTCAGTTGGATGAAATGCATCCCAAAATATGTACTCATTCCTATTCTGGCATGGTGTTTGTAACGGGAGGCATGTAATTTGACCATTGTTCCTCCCTACTCCGCAGCAACCAGCATTTGTGACCTTAAACCCTGAAGACCACATGTATAAATATCCCGTTAGTAACACTAGAATTCGAAAATTACCTTAAAAAAAATGTCTCGTCCCTAATAGTTAAAACTCGGGTTGCGATGTGGATGAAGGCAAAATTTGATATCAAGGTCTACACCGTAGAGGAGTTCAAGGTTTTTTTAGATGGTATCCGAAAACTGAGATTGTAAGGTTCGTAGTTTTTTGGTGTGCCATTCAACTATCTGTTGGATGCGTGTGTATGTATTAGCGTATCTTTTGGTGTATCAAAGCTCTTGTGAGTTTTGAGTCTTCCCTCGATGTACCCCCTTCGAGTAATATAAAAATGTTTCGTTTGCCGAACAAAAAAAAAATATTTAACCTTCTCAAAACCGTTCGATCGGCATACCAAAAAATACGTTCCGTGTGACACTTTCCTCAAGAATTTTGTCAGAACAGATGATGAGTGAGGTATACAATAATACGTACCAAAAGACGAGGGCTTGGTTATTAGGTCTTGGAAGATCCCGTAGGCGTTGATGTAAATGAATTTAGCATCACTGAAATTGTTGTTCAAGTTGTCCACAAGAGATTTAAGCCTGTTGTTGAACAGCTGATTTGCAGAGTTGATTCTTTGCACACAAGTTCTGCCGTCCGGACTGTTTTGGGCCAGTTCGTTCGGGCTGCAGCCTATTTGGCCCACTCCCATCAACACCAGTTTCCTTGCTCCGAAGTTGTACAATTGCTATCGCGAGAAACAAAATGCAAAAGCAAACCAAAGAAAATAAAAACTTTTAGCTAAAATTTGAAATGGATTGAAAAATCAAAAGAAACTTAAAAGGAAGTGGATCCTCCCCGATCTTAGATTTGGACCAGAGCGGACAATCGAAATTTAGACCACCCATAATGATGGGCTGGTCCTTATTTTCAATTTCATAACCCATAAAGATGTCTAGTGGCCCAATATGTTTTTGATCCCGTAAAAAGGCCCAACATGACTAAACAACAGTCCCAAAGTATTTTGCTTTCTTTTTCCTTTTGAATAGAAGCAATTGATGAGATAAGAATCGCAAAAGATTCGGAAGAAGAATACTGACCCTGATTTGCTGAGCATATTGTTGAATAAGAACGTCGGCGTACTGGTCGGGTGTATACTGCCGGCTAGTAGAATAAGTACCGGGCATGAAGTAGTTGTTGAGATAATCGTTGCTGCCTAATCCGACCGAGTATATGCACTTGCTTAGATAATTAGCAGCCGCGTCTTCACCCCCAAGTATGTTCACGATTTGGGATACCGTGGTTTTGTAGTTATTCACCTGCCCAGTGAAACTGACACGACCTCCCTGCATTGACATTGAACACGTTGGTTAATAGCTCAAGATTTATTCAATTATATGAATTCTACTAGCTAGAGAAATTACTGGCTAGGGAACCCAAATTGATTTATAGCTTCTTATTTTTTTGTATATATAAAACATGCACACACCTTGACTAATTCTTAACGCCCCGTATCAATTTATAGGTATGTAAATGAGAAGTAAGTTAAGTTCGTAGTTGATTAGTTACCAATTGTTGGCCAGTCTCGTCTCTAATCCCAGCAGCTGCCGATGCGTAATTCACTCCGCCGAGTATGCCTCGACCTCTTGCAGTTGCATAGGGAGGAATGTAACCATTAAATCCCAGTTGCTCAGCTGTGCATTAAGTAAATAGTAATCAGAGAATTTGTATTTAATTTAGGTTATTGCCCTAATAAGCGGGGAGAGAGTGAGAGAGAGAGAGAGGGAGGGAGCTTACCGATGACATCAACGGTAGTTTTCCCATTGCAAAACCGTCCAGTTGGACCGCCGGGAAAGTCAATGCCATACGGCATGTAATTGGCCTTGGCCAAAGAAGCAATGTTATTGTTGTTGCCGTTATCGACCAACGAATCACCAAAGATAAAGTAACACGGGACCTGGGGCTGTGCTTCAACCCCATACCTAATACCCTGAAACAGCACCACCACCGCCACCACCCATCCCACTAACCATTTCTTAAGCTCACCACCCATACCCTTAACCAGAAAGAATAACAGTAGATCAGATTACTGTATCTTTTGTATGATACAAAAGGCAGGCTTTAGAGATGTGGTGGTTTGATGGAAATTGAGAGGCTAATGGGATGTATATATAGTGGGTGGAGGCAAAGAGGAATGGCCAGTGCAGTGCTTGAATTTAAAGTGAGTAGACATTTTTTAGGGTTTGACAGTTGAGAAGTTATTAGATACATTAAAAGCACGCGGATATGGTACTCTGAGATTTTTTTGTTTTTTTTTGTTTCGATCCTCTGGTACTATGAGAATTTTTTTTTTTTTTTGAAGATCTGGTACTATGAGATTGAGTACTCACTTTAATGCACTCTCTGATTTTCCAGCTGGTTGCAGGTTTGGTTGCATTTTCCTGCATGGGAGTTGAGTTTGATCAAGTCAATCCGCACAATTTGCGGAGTCGGTATGGGTTTTTTCAGTGCTGAGAGTGGATACCATGTGGTGTCCGTTTGGTACATTTGAATCGTCTATTTTGATTTTGAATGGCACGGATTTAGAGAGAAAGAGGAGAGAGAGTGTGGGGTTGAGAGGAGAGAGAGTGTGTTTCAATCTAAACCGTCCAATACACTTTTGGAGAGCTCGGTTGTGCCCGCTCAAGCACCATGTCTGCCGGGTGACGTGGTACCCACCCGGCACTGAAAATTTTCTTGTTTTCCATCACGGAAATACTAAAACAAATAAGGTCCCATTTCGGTAAAATTCTTATTTTTTAAGTATTTATTCTCTGATTTACGATGTAGATCATTCTCCTATAATACATTAAATAAGTACCTGTTTTTTCCTTTGCAAAATGGGACCTAATTTACATAACCAAGATGAACAGAAAAGACAAAGCGCAACTAAAATTGTAAAAATGATACTGCGATCTCCTCAAATTTTAAAAATAACAAGAGAGAGAGAGAGAGAGAGACCAAAGTACTAACAAATTTAACGAACTTTCGAACTCGTCAGTAGTCACATGTGTTGTCCACGGGGATCCCTCGTAAAAATGGAAAGAAAAAAAGAAAAACCTAGCTTGTGATAATTATTCAAATTCCAAGCACTCAATCCATTTGCATGGGAGACTTGTACGTTTCTACCGCTTGTGATAATGAATAACTCAAACTTCATTTCACTTTTTTTTTTCTAAGAAAAAGAATTTATTAATCTTTATAAAAGATTACAAATATTAAAAGAATCAATGACACACTGGCAGAAAGCCACCCGAAACCTAAAGATGGCAAGACGCCAACTACACCATAACAAAACCACAACCTCAACCTAAAACATCCAATAAAACCCAAAACGATCCTACATACCCTATGCAAAACCCCATCATCAATCACCCAAAAAGCCAAGCAGACACAAAAACAAATCCACCGAGACCTTCACAAAAACAACTTCATTTCACTTAGGCTCCGTTTGGTTGGGCATAAAATGTTTTCCGGTAAAATATTTTACTTATTTTTCGATGTTTGATTGTGTAAAAAATGAGAAAAATATTTTACATGTAAAACTTTTTCATTAATTGGATAAAAATGAATTACCTTTAAATCTTCCGTAAGTTATTTTCCGAAATAAACCGACTGTCTTCTACTGCAATTCTCACCATTCAGTTTTCTCGATTATCAATCCTGACCCACGTTCAATTCCAATATTCTCAAATCTCTCTATCGTTTAAGCCCCCCTTTCTATCTACACTATTTTGTCGATTTTTGAAAATATTTTTCGAGTGCCAACCAAACACCAGAAAATAAAAGTTTGAATTTTGTATTCTTAAAAAAAACATTTTACATGGAAAATATTTTACATTGTAAAACATTTTAAGTCGAAACAAACGGAGCCTTAATTTTGAGTATTTTTATTTGTTATCATTCTATTTTTTTTCCTTTTTTTACATAGAGAGAAATGAGTATTCACGGCAATGGTTGAGATACGTCTTTAAACTATTACATTTCTTATCGTTAATAGTTTGTCTTTAATCTGAATCGTCCAAAAAAATTTTGGACGGCCGAAATTGGCCTCAACAAACTTTATTTACAGGAAGCCCCGTTAAAAAGTTTTTCTCTTTTACATATCCAAATTCCGAGCATAGAGTGAGGTAATTAATAAACGAAATAGTTCTAATGTGAAAGGGAAAGCACCGTCTATCCACAGTACAGATAGTTGACTCCAGGCAAGCAAGTAGTAGTAGCTAGCTGTTGAAGAGATCCAACCGTTCAAGGCCATAAAACCAAGTTCAAACTAACCGGGCCCGGGTAAGCCCACAAAATCTTAGGCTTGAGCAACCCCCACTACCATTGGACAACCGCCTATTCGGGTTACATTTTGATTTTGATATTTTTATGTAACCTTAATTTTTTTTTTTTTGTTTTTGACTAGTATGTCTTCTTATTTTTTATGACTATTTAATAATAAGTAATCAACCAATTAGCTTGAAGTCAGGCTTGGACAACTCAAATATCGAGACCGACATTGAAACTAAGGGACTGTTCGGCTAAAAAATTAAGCCAACTTCCCACCAAAATCGACTGAAAAAAAGCCACACTGCTTCGGCTAAAAATAGCCAGCCTCAAAAAGCCACACTAAAAAACGAAATAGAGCATCCTGCGTAGGCCCCCCCGCAGAAGGGAAAATTACTAAAATACCCTGGCAAAAGTTCTTATTTGGGCTCCCTCTAACCCTATCATTTTCTCCTCATCACCAACTCTCCACCGAATCCACATCTCCTCCACCCAACGATTCCTCCATCCATCTCCAAATCCGGTCAGACGCAGGAAGTTCCCCTCAAGCATCACCCCCTTCCAATCCTCCTCACCAACAACTTCGGCATCACCCCCCTCCGATCGTGAAACCTACACAACAGCCAAAACTTCCACGTCCTTCTAGTTTTTTGGAGGTAGATCATATTCGTCCAACCTACGTCCCCTCTCTTTAACACACAACAGTGAGTTCTCAAACTCTCGTCCAAGTTGATGTATGTAATGTTTGTGTTTGTTTGTATTTCGGTGAGGATGACGTATGTGAAACTTCGTTTGTTGCATACACGTTAATGTGTGTATGAAAATTGGTTTGGTGTATGCTCCAAGTGGGGAGTGGGGTTGGTGGGTTTCTTTTCTCTCTTTCTTTTTTTTTTTTCACGGGGTAGGTGGGTTTCCCTTTGTTTGGAAAATGGAAACATTCAATTGTATTGCAATTATTATGTAAGGGCATTATAGTAATTTTGTTAGTATGAGAAGAGTCAAAACTATCAAAAAGCATGTCAAATCATTTCCTTGCCAGTGTGCCGACCTTGGTTTTAACTAGGTTAAGCTAATAAGCCAGGCTTAATTTTTTGTCCGAACTGCCCCTAACTCAACTCAAGGGGTTGGCCTAGTAGTCTTGATTAGAAACTTACCGGTTTGCTTTCTTCTAAAGTCTCAGATTCAATTTTTCTTACCAATTCTTGGGGCCACCTCACCCCAAGTACAAGCATTAAAACAGGGTGTGATAGGACTATATATAGGAATTAGTTCAAGGTACGCAAAAGCTGGTATTGGACACCGGCAATAAAATAAAATAAACAAGTGCTTAAAGTAGCTCTTTATAAATGGAAAAATCGAAAAGGTACCCTCCATAATCCATACCGTGTCCACAAAAAGAATTAATGATAGGGATCTAAGGATGTTGCAAAGCAACTCCCTATAGAGCGTTATGCAGGACGCATCCAAGCCATCCATCTCGGCAATAAATTGTTCGAATTGAAAATAAATTCTTTCGGAAAGAGTTCATTTTTTTCTAAAGAGTTCGTTCGAACGATTGTGATGGTGCACTGCAGCGCTCTATAGAAAGCTGTTTTGCAGCATCCCTAAATCCTTAGAGATAGGTATACAGACCTACTGGAAATTGAAAATTTATGACGGGGAAGGACTTTTATTCAAATACAGTTTTGATTTATAGTACTATATTGTGGGGTCAATTCATTGTGTGTAACTGTGTATTTATGACTCCCACATGTCTGAGTGCGAAAATGTCATGCAGAGAACTGGAAACGAGCTGTCTTTTGCCGACCTTCACGTTGACGTTTAGGTCTTTTATGGGCTTTAATTTGAGCACCAGTCCACTATCAAAGTTTGAAGGGTTCAACTGATGATTAATTTCTTATCTGATATTGTCTGCACTGAATTACTCCGTATTTGTACAATGTCAAATTGAATGAAAATTTACTTACATTTGTGAGTAGATACCATAGCCAATCAAAATAAAATTAAGCAGGCCTTGTTAATTTTCAACCATATTTGAATATATTTTCACTTCATATAAAGTTTTGTAGGGAAAAAATTGTGAACATTAACTTTTGTCGCACAATTATAATCCCGGAGCTGCACCCGATCGACTAGCTATCTAGTGGTGGTAATCGATACAATATCTCCAAGTCCTTCATTCACTCCTGAATACGTGAAATGCAAGGAGGAGAGGGAGATCTTATTGTCTTATGTACCCATTTGCCCCTTCGCTGACTTGATCGACCTGCATCAAAAAAAAGAAATCGGGCCATAAAAAAGAAATCGGACAATGTTGATGACCATTTTTGAATCAGTAGTTTCGCGGTTCGGGTAAAAATCAAACCGTATATAGTTTGGTTAGGGTGAGCTAAAAAACCATACTTGTCAGGGCATTGATTTGGGTTTGGTTTAAATATAAGGTAAGTACTTTGGGTTTAGAGAGGGTAAACCCGGATCAAACCGACCCGTTGCCATGCCTACGGGCTCCTATCAAACTATTCCGTATTTGTGTGGATTTGCCTTCGTGCGGAAAATAGTTCGGGCAATAGATTGCCAACTGTAACGCCAATTTCCAGTGTTTCTAAATATACAAGTTTGAAAATTAAAGATTACATACCATAAATTGTTAGTAGAATGTTCATATGCATAATTAATACCCGTTAACTAGTAACTTATAACATGTCTCTTAATTAGGATTATATTACTATCGACAATGTTCAAATGGATAATTAAATGAGTTTAGAGGATATGGAAACTCTTCGGAAATGAGATTTTCGACATTAGTAAAACTGTAAAACGGGTGCCTTCATGATGGTGTTGTGCACCATTCGAGCCGTCCGTTCGTCAATTCAACGGTCCAAATCTCATTTCAGCAATGTACAGCTCGGATGCTACACGGTGGAGATATGAGATTTAGACCATTAAATTGCTGAATAGACAGCTTTGATGATGCACAGCACGGTCCTGTGCACCACCCGCACAACACCATCTCCCAATTCGGCCTTCATTCAATGTGTGTAATGCGTTTGTGGTTCTAGATTTTTTTGGGCCTTCATTGGACTAAAAAACCTGATGAGTCATACGTAAATTAATTAAGGTTCCAATAAATTAGGGGTATTTGAGAATTTGGAGTCTAAAGCAAATGCTTCCATCCTAACTCTGAAACCAAACCAGCAAAATTCATGCTTAAATGGGATCAAGTTTCTAAAATCTTTTAGAGCCCATTCGTTCTTGTACGCTATCCCCTGAAAGGTTGCAACTCTAGTCTCTCCCTCTCAACCTTTCATTTAGCAAATTTTAAAAAAAAAAAAATAGAAAAGGAACTATCACTTCCAAATAACCTTGTTCTGATCATTGGTTATATCGGAATTGGGGGATAATGCTTTGCAGTAATGTGCGCAATCCGACGGCTCGAATCTCATTTCCGCAATGAACGGCTCTCAAATGTTGATTGTCAAAATGAGATCCAAGTCGTCGGATGCACGATCCGACGGCTCGGAGGTGGTGCTGCCCACCTCGCTGCACAGCACCAACCGAAAGTCCGGTTGATTCCCTTCGGAAATCTTTGAAATCTCTCAACAAGGCTATTTACTCTTACGGGCCTGTTTGTTGGGGGAGAAAGAGAGTGGAACAAGGGAGGGGCAGGGATAAGCTAAGAAAAGGAGAATTCTGATCCGGTGTTTGGTTCACTCTTATAGCACCTGAATTGCTTATCCCAACCCATATCCCATTGTAAGCTTATCTGAGTCTGGGAAATTACTATTACAAGTGTGCCAATGAAAACCCTCCAAATCTTATTTATATTCCCATTACAAAAAATTATATAAGCGCACTAATCTCACGTGATTTTTTAACCAGTCGCTCTTATCCATTCATATTAACTATCAAATAAATTATTTCTTATCTAATCCTCCCTACTTAACTAACAAAAATATTAATTAATTCTCCTATACCCACCTCTGATCTACCCCTCGTTTCTTATCCCACAAAATATTATCTGCCCGCCAAACGAGCTGTTAAGTTCCATCTCGTATAAGTTAAGAAAACAAAAACATATACGGCGAGAAATACATTGACACAATATGTTAAGGCGCCAAAATTTGAAACCATCTCCCCAAAAGCAACTCAGCTATCCAAACAACATTACTATCTAGACAAATCTTTAAATTTTTCACGCTGGCGGTTTTATGCAGCTGACATTGTGGGAACTACGTTCATTTTTTATAGTAATCTGAACCGTTCATCTAGTATAATCCGTAGAGTTATATATTCATGTAAAAATCTAAACCGTTCAAATACAAGTCCAAAAATCCAATTCATTTAACCTATTCAAATCTTATGCATACAAGTCCAAAAATCCATCTCTTGAGCTCCTAGAATTACATGCAAATATAAATCACTCGTATGATTGTCAGATCGAATTCCTAAACTGATTGCATTGGATGTATTCGAATCCCAGCCGTACTTAGTGTTCGCATCATCGGATCGGCTCTTTTTAATCGAATTCGGTTTGTATTGGATTCGGATTAGATCCAGATCAATTTAATTCAGTTCATTGACAGGCTTAGCAAAACATAGGTTATATATATGAAACTCATTTTTAACTTTATTTTGGAAATAATAATTCTCTTAAAATTTGTTTTCCTGATAAATAGTTTTACTTGAGAAATGAGAAGTACTCTCTACACATGTACCAGTCTACCTGGATTTGGTTGCCAGTAGTTCCGTCGTGTTCCGTACAAAGAAATTGCACTTCTATGTCTATAATTGTGATTGCTCACTTGTTCCTTTGTTGCAATTGATTATTTTTATGTCGACACTTGTGTCGGCTGCTTCTGCAGGGTGTCTTTGAGTGTGTAACCTGGTGTACTTTGAGCAGTAACTTGTGTTTTGGATTAGGTAGTTTGGTGTTTTCCTGTATATTGTGTTTGAATGAATTATCTGATTTCATAAAATAAAAAAAAAAAAACCTATCACCTATTTTTCTACTTTTTTCTTAAACTATCAAAATCACTCATTTCATCATTAAACTATTCAAATCCTATCCATTGAGTTAATCCATTGAGTTAAGTGGCTGAAGTTGGGGGATAGGAACACTAGGTTTTTCCAAATCACGGCAAACAACAGATTCAAAAGAAATTTGGTGGGATCAGTTAAAGTTGATGGTGTGATGGTAGTCGAGCCAGAACAAATAAGAGAAACTGCCTCAAACTTTTTCCGAGTCAATTTTGCAGAGGAAAGGAGGATCAGATCGCTGTTGGGAGGCTTGTTCCCTAGGAAACTCAGCTCAGAGGATGCCCTACAACTTGAGAATCGTTTTGAGGAGAAAGAAATTCTAGCAGCTTTGCAAGGATGTAGCAGCCTTAAAGCCCCGGGCCCCGATGGCTTCAACTTTTCTTTTGTAAAGAAAGGTTGGGGTTTTATGAAAGAGATGGTAGCACAATTTTTTTCGGAGTTCCACGCCAATGGGAAAATCACTAAAGGTATCAACTCCACCTTTGTTGATTTGATTCCTAAGATAGTTTGCCCTATATCTTTTAATGATTATAGGCCTATTAGTATGGTGGGATGGGCTTACAAGATCTTGTTGTAGACACCCCAATCTGAATTCCCGATTGTTTTACTTTGTTTCTCGGTTTCTTGTTTCCCCGATGATGAGTCAGGTTGAAAACAGTCTGGAGAACTTGGAATGGCTTGAGATTGGCATGTGAGGAACCCATTCTTAGCCCTTAAAACTTTTAAATCAAAACCTGGACCTTGGTCTGAATGTCGCGCGACAATCCAAAACCCTCGCGCGACGGTTCGTCTGCCAGGTGGTGGTCAAAGTCAAAGCTTTGACCATTGACCATCGCAGGGTTGGCTGAACCCTCGCACGATGGTCTCACTTGATCGCGCGATGGTTAACACCTGTCATTTTCACCCAGATTGCGTGGTGGTCAGGGGGCTACAGGCCTATTGGACCCCGTTTTCTCGGCTGAACAGCGTTCTGGTGAGGGGGGGGGCTCCCCTTGCACCACCTCACCCCCCATTCTCCCATCACCTTTGCCACCCACTCCTCCACCAAGCATTTGTAACCAGCATTGTTGGCTGGTTACAAGGCCTTGGTTAGCCATCCACTAACCCCCTTTTTTTCCTATAAATATCCCCCCCTCATGCTTCCTTAAAAGGGTTACAAAGATCTCTCTCCCTAAGAAAGAAGAAGGCAAACTCAAACACAAGCACCTCACACCATTCACTCCCATATAATCACCCTCTAAGTCTCACCATCTCATCACTCAAGCCATCTCCAAGACACTCAAGCAAAGGTATAATATCCTTCTGCTCGCTGTTTAAACCCCTGAGGGGGGCTGGCAGGGTCAAGGCTGGTAATCGATACCAGTTCTGGCCCTAAGGCCAGCAAGGCTTCAAGAGCCGTTAACTGGAAAACCCTCGCGCGATGGTCCGATATGCTCGCGCGACAATTCAGTCTGTGTGAGAATGGATCACGTGGGGAAGGGATACTGGTTTTCAAGTTTATTGTTATGTTTATCGTTTCTTTTAAGTCTTTAAAAAAAGATATCAGTTCACTATTTTGCATGTTAAAAATAATCGTTTGTCTTGGTTTATAACACCTCTTCATTTGGAATGCTCTTGGGATGCTCTTGAACATGTCTCAGAGCCCTAAGTATGCAAAGCAATTCCTGGAAGTCCAGTCTGAAACATCGCGCGTCTGTGTCACTATGTCGCGCGATGGTTCTCTGTCCTTCAGGAACTGCCCTTGCATGAGCAACCTGGCCTTGGCCTCTGTTTAGACACCCCCACTGTTTAGGGGTTGCATTTTTACAATATTCCCATCTGTTGGTTGTAATATTGTTTACTTTCAAGTGCCCATAAACTGCTTGGTTTGCACCTGGGTGAGCACTGGTCCTTCCAGAGCCCAGAAGGGGATAAAGTTCAAAATATTGATAGATCATCAACACTCGCGCGAGTGTATGGTTGTGTCGCGCGATGGTTTGCTTGCATGCAGATGAATTTACGCATGCAAGCTGGTTATTCGTTCGTGCCAAAATCATACACAGCACTGTGTTGATGTATGGTCGATGCCTTGAACTTTATTCTATTTATTACTTGTCATCTCATTAATCCATGTCATATCTTATCACATCCTGTAAATTGTTACAGTTTTAATCCCCTTAAACTGTTCCCCCGTCCTAATTGGCTAAAAAAATTGATTAATCAAACAGAATCGCAAACAAACATTTTCGTAAATGCCTAAGTAGAGACCGATCTCCGGATTGGGCGAGAGGGGTGCCATAAAACCCTTCCCCTCTCGTAACCTGGCTCCCGAACCCAGATATGGTTATGACGGACTGGTTCCTTAACTTTTTCAAATCAAACAGCGCGGCAAGTGCTTCAAAATACGGTTCCTTGGGTGTCGGACCTTCAAAACCCGAGTGGCGACTCTGTATTTTGCGAGCGCTTGCTTCCCCGCTCGCGCTCCCTCGATCTGGGGCCCTTGCCTTGCGTTATGGAATCCGGAAATTCCTAAAAGGGCACGCTGCCCACAGTGGCGACTCTGCTGGGGATCGAATCGATATTGGTCTATACTTAGATTTTAATACGCTTGAGAACAATCCCACAAAAGCCTGTCAAAATAGTGAGCTTCGCGCTGCTAAAGAAAGGATTGGTGATTTAACAGGACCTCGTGTTCGGCCATCCAATCTGGGGCTTTTCCGATTGTTCTCTCGTGTAGTTTTTTCTAAGTATTGATCAATAAAGAGAGCCAAATTTGAAAGGGCATTTGCGAATTTGCGATTCTGTTTCATTAATCAATTTCTTTAGCATTCTCATTTGCATCGATGTGGGATAAGCCCCGTTGGATCGTTTTGGCAATCCGGCACGGTTTACCGGAGCTCGGGGACCCCGAATGACCAACAACCTTCGACGATGATGGGTCATTCTACCGTTCGACTGTTACTCTGCGATTACGCGGGCAACGGGAGGTATATCTTCGGCCTTAGTCCGAGGAACCTGTTACAAGCCAAAACCAGCCTTTGTATATACAAAGCATTAGAACTCTCCAAATTAGGACAGGTACCTACAGGGTAAGATTATTTGCATCTAACCCCCATATACTGTTTACATGTTACTGCTTTCCCTATTGCATGCACTGTACATACATCCCGATCTGCGTAGGGGCATGTTTAGGGCGGCTTCTAGGTTGTCTCTCTTTCGAGTCTGTCTTATGCGCAAATAAGACGCTGCTAAACCCAATGAAGAGTCACGTATCTTTGCGGTGCGTGTTACCAGATTTTCAGAAGTCCTAGGATCCGCGAGACTTTGGGAAATCAGAATTTTCTAAATCCTTGTCTATATCACAATTGCAGTTTCAAAACAGAAAACAAGGAATGACGGAAAAGATGCTGTGATGCTCATACCACCCTGGTTACCGTGCGCAGCACATACACCGCTCAGGCTATGGCACCGTGTCGCCTACGCCACCCCGGTTAGGGTATCACGTCGTCCACCCCGAGTCATTCCAAATTCAAAATTGAAAGTTCAAGAACGGAAAAGTCAAGGACTTAGGCTATTTTGACATCTCTTAGTGTTATTCGGTTCGAAACAAGGATACATTCTCGAAAAGAAATCTGAGGACTTTGGCAGTGTCCGAACATCATGAGACGGACTCGTCTGTAGTCTTAGAGTCTAAGGGCGACACTGACGACGATGGCTGCATTACCTCTTTTAGTCTTTTGTTTAGAGTAAGGTTGTTGCAGGGCCCTTATCGAACCTTTTCTTACAGCAAAGCAAAGCGGAATTCTGAATCATTGCGCCGCCAAGGAAAGTATCGAGGCAGAAAGCCAAACCCACTTGGGAACGTCTACGTCAGAATTCGGTTCAAAGGCTAGTCAGGTTGCAAGCTCAGTCAGTCACAACGGAAGACTCTCCGTATTCCCTGTTGGCCACTTTACAGTCAGGATCATCGTCGGTTATCCAGGAAATTGAATCTCCAGCATCGCCTACCTCTTCGTTCTCGTCAAGTTCAACCGGAACCTCCGTCATGGCCGATCAGCCGCAGCCACTAAGTGTTGAAACCATACTCATGAACATCCAGAACAGCATCGCCACCATGCAACAAAGGGGTGCTCAGACTGATGCAAATCTTGCTAGGCTCAACGACCTTGTTAACACTCGTCTCCCGCCAGTTACTGAAGTGGGAGGCGAGGTCGATGAGGATGTTCATGCGGAGCCAATCTTTGTCGAAGACCCCAACCATGCAGGACGGATCATAATCCAACCCAACCCAAGGGAAGCTCACCCAGATGCAGCAAATCTGAATCTTGCTGTGGCTAGACCCATTCCGGACCCTAATATGACTGCTCTCATGGCAAAAATTGTCAAGCTGGAGGAATCTGTGTCCAAGTCCGAGAAGATCAGCGCCGGAGGAATTGACCTAGATCGCCTCTGCTTGTATCCCAATGCCAAACTCCCCGACAAGTTCAAGATGCCTGACCTCGCCAAGTTTGATAGGAGTGGTGACCCGAAGACTCATCTTTACGGCTATCACGCTGCCATGAAACTCTTGGCTGTTGAACCCGAGGCCATGTCCCAGCTATTCCCTCAGACTCTCTCGGGACCCGCTTTCCATTGGTTTTTGTCGCTTGACATCGCTAAAAGGAGGACGTGGGAAGACATCGGTGCTGCGTTTATTTCGCAGTACAGTTACAACTCCCAGCTCAAAATGACAACCCGAGAGCTTGAGTCCACGAAAATGGAAGCTAAGGAATCCTTCGCGGATTTTGTCAAAAGATGGAGAACAAAGGCTGCTCAGATGACCGATCGCCCGAGTGAGAGAGATCAGCTCCGAATCATCTCCCGCAATCTCCAGCCTGATTATGCTAGGCATTTGGTTCTTGTCCAGGCCTCCTCAAACTTTGATACTTTCTTCGAATCTGGTTTGGCTATTGAGGATGCTTTACAAAGTGGGATACTGTCAAGAGGGGAGTCCTCTAACCTTCCAAAACCAAAGTCTCGGGTTTACTCAGGGAACACCAATGCGTTGTTCGGTAGTGGGACATCTTCCAACGCTGCAACCAGTGGCACTAACGCCTCCTCTGCCAATACAACCAATCGGGTCGCTGAGATCAACCAGGTGCAAGCCCCTCAAAATAACCGGCCCCGCAGTCAGCCCCGCAGTTTCTCTGCGTTTGAAGCTCCATTATCATCTGTTATGGAGAAGTTAATCCAGTCAG